>CM025650.2:2326570-2337051 GCA_014621495.2 Entosphenus tridentatus
TGACGTCACATTTCTCACCCCCCCCCCCCTCGTCACACATCGTCACAAATGTCTGACCCACCCCCCTAGGTGCGTGACGTCATTTATGGACAGTCCCTTACCCCACTGGGTACGACCTGCCGCTGCCGAGTGATGGACTCGAACATGCGACCACGGGGATGTGAGTCAAACCCCGATTTTAACTTCATGAGGGGCACGGTTGGATACGTACGGTGCGAAAGAAGTTCAAGTTCAGCTGGCACAGCGCACCAAGTGACGCGCCTCGTTTACGGCTGAGTTGACCTAGGCGAGGCCCAGGACCCCCTTTGTCTCCCCAGTGACGGCGTTTACACACCGCACCAGGTACTCGTTTTGATGCTGAGTCGACCTAGGCGAGGTTTCGGATCGATATTCGCCGGGTTCATATCGCAGTGCGCTAACCACTGCGCCACCACTCCCCACGCACAAATATATGCGCGCACACACAAACATTCGCATAAATATCGGGTGTTTGGTTGGGCGTTTTTCCTCTTAGATCACCTCAATTTATAATGTGTGGACTTCCCAGGTGGCGGCTTCCAGCCGAGGCAGTGATAATTACCCAAGAGCCATTTGCAGAGACTTTCTTTAGGGCGGGGATGGACGCATAGCCGTCAACCCCCCTATCAGTGCCCCCTCCCTGCCTTATTACAGACCAATTCAGACCTTACTGGTCACCCCGTGCCCCTTTTCAATCTCACCGTTCATCCTATAAAGTCCCATCGCAAGAGGGAAACACAGATAGACAATGACCACTACTACACTCACCACTAGTACACTCACCACTAGTACACTCACCACCACAAACCTGTCAACTCCTTATCAGTGCCCTACCTATTACAGACCAACTCAGACCTTATTGGCCACCCCGTGCCCTTACAAATCTCAACGTTCGTCCTACAAAGTCCCATCACAATGGAGAAACACAAACAAATAGACGAAACATTGCCCGCGTGGAAACGGCTGTACGCCGTATGGACCTGAAAACTCAACTTGCCTGTATGGGTTGACAGGTATATGGACTAGGGGAGGGGGGAGTGGTGGGTCGCTCTAAATGACTGACGGCGAAGAGAAGTGAAGATTCGCAAGGTCACGGGATGATGAATCGTCTCAAGTCAGGGTCACGGTGTGCACCGTTCAATAATAATTGTTGTTTGAATAATAAAAAGAGCGTTTAGCCTTTTTGGGAATGCAACATGTGTTGTTAAGATGTTGAGACACCAAATCGCGGCCTTTAGCAAGGAACCAAGTCTGCATTAACCACACACACACTACTCGTGATAATAATTGTTGTTGTTTACACTTTGGTGAACAATACGGCTCTCGTGGCTGTGTGGGGGGGGGATCACCCAATGTTATGTTCACGTTATACATTGATTTCTTAATCTTGATTTGAAGCTTTCGTGACTGCAGGAATTCATCCTCTTTGGTTCTTTTGGCAAAGTCACGTAGGTAGAAAAAATAATAGATCACGACGTATTGATTTCTTACACGATCGGTTCCATGTGTCGTGAGCCTAACCAATTTATTATCGATTGTAATCAACGCATCGTTAAATACCACGCCCGGACGCACCACGTAGACTGTCAAGGAAAGGCGAGTGGGCTTGGGCAGGAGATATCGCTCGCGAAAAGGACGACGGGCGAGACTACGGACGGAGCGGCAGCCCAAGGACGGATCACGCGCGAGACGACGCCCTCCGTGGGAGATGGAAGCGATGACTTCGGCTCGTGTGCTGCACGTGCATTGGTGCCTCGCAGGGCCGTGAGAGACGAGAGAGAGAGAGATGTCGACAGGCCTTCATCCAGCAGTGGACAGAAAATTGCTGCTGCCAATGTTGGGAACATTTTAACAAATGTCAACCAGTCCCGGCAATGACGCCACTGGGGCCGCTCCTACCAAGTCACTTGAAAGGATTTGATTTTCTGAAGAAGAAACATTCAAACTCGCACGGCACAGCCCCTGGGACACGTAGTAAGCCCATGTGTGGAGCTTCAAGAGAACAGCAGTTTGTGCTTTGTTTGGGGGGGGGGGGGGGGCGGGGGGGGGTAGTGAGTTTGAATGGATGTGCACCGCCACGCAACCGTGACCAGTGCGGTGAAGTATGGTCAAATAACCGTCCACTGTGTGTATGCCCTGTTTCAGCAGTGGATGAGCATAACTGGGCACGTGTAGATGTGGGTGAGTGGGTGTGAGTGTGGGGAGCGGTAGGGTAGTGCTCACGGCCAACACCAGTTACGATCATCTCAACCGGTCCTGGGCCTCCCCCTCGGTCGACTTAGCCTCAAATGAGCACACGATGCGGTGTGTAAACATCACCACCAGGGAGACAAAGGCGGCCGGGTGTGGTGCTGTCCACCCACCCGCTCGCGTGCCGTGTCGGCCTTCATAGGTGCTCGCTAACACCACCACTTCCTCCAGCAGCCTGTTACAGACTACACGGGGGTTCTTTGTATGTTGTATGGATGCGAGTGCGGACGATGAACACCATGACACGTGCAGCAGCAGGCGTTGAACGCGTTGTTCGCTTTATTTTACAGAAAGTTGCCCACTACTTTACACGTGACGACACTCGCTAAACACTCTCACTCTCAGCTCAACGTGTTGAGTGTAAACTGCACAGGAGTGGCGCCCAATCACCCTTCATGTTCACAAAGGTTTAAGAGAGAGAGACAGAGATAGAGAAGTAGGTGGGGGGGGGACTACTTGGGTTTGTCGCGGCTCTACGCTGCGCCGCGTGTTCGGAGCTCCCTGGCACGTGGAGCGAAACGTCGGCCGACGGCATGCCGTACAACACGCGGTACGATCCGAAAACGGATCCAGTGGGGAGTTGGGGGGGGTGCACGGATGTAGGAGGAACCACCGCGCGTTTTAAAAAAGGAAATTTAAAAAAACAGGTCACGGATTAAGGTCGAAGGCCCAAGGTTCATGGCTCTTGAAGTCGCGAGGGATCAGACCCCGATCAGGGGCAACGGCCCCCAGCGAGGAGGGACGCTGACCCCCCCCCCCCCCCCCGGGGCCGGGAGTCGAACGAGGGGGCCTCGGTTCCCCCGGGGGGGGCACGAGAGGGACGAGATGGAGGCCTCCGCTCACAGCTCCGTGTGGAGCATCTTACGCGCCTTCCTCATGTTCTCTTCCACTGCGAGGGGAGTCGGAGGACACAGGGGCGGGCCGTGTGGTTTAAATAACACCGGAAACAATAACAAGAATCATAGCAGCAACAACAACAACGTCTTGTACAGAGCATCAGATAACGCGCGGATTCGATCATTCAAACGCGCAGTAGCTATCGCTACGAGCAGTGCTCAGTGATAGCAGAAACAGTCCTCAACGACGATGTTGGGGGAATTATTTTGGCACCAGGCGACATCCACCTCGCTTTAATGTCGTACATTTTCTAAATAAATCTGTTCGTATGATTACATAAAGTTACGGTTAAAATAATATCTACAAGTAATTTTGGACAGGCGTGTTTTGTACTCTTAGTGGTAGCTCCTCCTGCCGATAATCCCTCGAAGCAAGACGAGCAGTATCACCCCCCGGCAAACATCGAGTAGGAGACGGAGCCAGTTCCACAGAATTTCCAGCTGACGAAGTTCTCATGGCAGATGGAGATCATGATGAGGATTGAGACGATTATCATCATGCTCATCATGATGATCATGATGATGATCATCATGATGATCATGATGCTCATCATAATGATGATCATGATGATGATCATCATGATGATCATGATGATGATCATAATGATGATCATGATGATGATCATAATGATGATCATAATGATAATGATCATGATGATGATCATAATGATAATGATCATGATGATGATCATAATGATAATGATCATGATGATGATCATAATGATAATGATCATGATGATGATCATCATGATGATCATAATAATGATCATGATGATGATCATCATAATGATAATGATGATGATCATAATGATAATGATGATGATCATAATGATGATGATCATAATGATAATGATCATAATGATAATGATCATGATGATGATCATGATGATGATCATCATAATGATAATGATCATGATGATGATCATCATGATGATCATGATGATGATCATAATGATAATGATCATGATGATAATGATCAAAACCTTGAGATTAATATAAAATTTCCAACGGCTCTTCCTGTTCGAGGAATTATTAACTTCCAAATAAATAAAAACATTCCACAACCAATGAGTCACGTGCGATGTTTAAAGGCGTCCGAGTTAAATGGCCGAGACGTGTTCCACGTGGAGACTCGGGGGAGAGTGGGAGAGGGACGGGGAGGGGGGGAGGGGGTGAAGGAACTCGATGGGTACTCACGGAGCTCGACGTCAATGGGCTCGTAGGCGTACAGGCGGTTGCTGTACTTGCCCGTGATGTCCGCGCGCACCGTGAGAGATGGATCTGCAAGACGAAACAAGATCCCACGCTGAGCAAGCGGCGCAGTCTGCGAGGCTGCAGAGCGCCGGGTGGCCCAGCGTCACGCCCGGCTGCCTTTGTCTCCCCAGCTCTGATGCTTTTTACCCAGCGACACACGCGCTCGTTTAGAGCCGAGCTAACCAATGGGGGAGCTTCTCATCTCACGGGATCCAACCCCAGGCCGCTGGCAAACCTCTGCGCCAACCACTGCGCCACCGCTCCCCCCCCCAACCATCCCGCACCAACACCCGTACACAGACGCACAAGCACGCGCGCACACGTAGACAAGCACAAAGACGCACGTAGACACACGGAGAGACAGACACACACGTATAGACAGACACGCGCACACAGGCGGGGCGCGGTGGGGTGGGGAAAGCGAGTGAGGTGGAGAAAGGTCGGATCACGCGAGAAGGGGTGGGAGAAAGTGGGGGATTGCAGATGAAGGGGTTTGGCAGGTGGGGTTAGGTGGAATCAGGTGGAAGCAGGTATAAGCAGGTGATTGAAGGTGGTGGTGGTGGGGGGGGTAGTCAGGTAAAAAAAGGTGAGAGGCAGTTTGGGAGGGTGGATTTGTGTGGAGGAAAGCGGTAGGTGAGAGCAGGAGAGGGCAGGTGAGAGCAGGCGAGGGCAGGTGAGGGCAGGTGGAAACTCACCAACAAAGATGATCCTGGGCACGTAGTGACCGTCTGGGGCGAGGTGTTTGTCTGTGGTCTCGTGCTGAGGGAGCAAGGCAGCAGCAGCAACGCTTTCGTCAAGCACACGCCGGAGCGAGCGGAAGGGCGGTCGAGGGAAACGGCGATCGACAAGCGGCTGTCCGTTTCGAAATACACGTTGGGCCAAAGTGATGACGGAGCGCGTTTTGAATGAACGAATCGTTGCTCGATTGAGCGAACGCATGAATGCATTGGTTAATGAGTGAACGCATGAATGAATGTACGTGTGTGCAAATGAACAATACAATGATTATACTCTTTGGTTCTGTCGGTAAAGTCACGTAGGTATAAAATGTTAAATAAATCACGACGTTTCGGGCGCAACACAAGCGTCCATCATCAGGTGGGAACGTGATTTATTTTATTTTATACCGACGTGACTTTACCGAAAGAACCAAAGAGTATGGATTCCTGCAGTCACGAAAGCTTCAAATCAATACAATGATTGATTAAGTAAACGGATCAATTAATCACCGACCGAATTCACCAATGAGTGAATGTTTGATTGACTCAATTAATGAGTAATTTAATGAATGAACGAACGAGTTCATGAACGATGGAAGTTGCGTGTGTCCTTCACGTTGTCGCGTCTCACCAGGAGGTTCAGCATAACGAAGTCCTCCTGGGCCATCCGCTGGATGTCCTTGGACTCCACGAAGACCTTCTTGAGGCCTGCGGCAGTGAAACGGGGGTGGGGGGGGGGACTTTTAACTTGAAGTCGCGACTCGGTTATCTGTGCCGAGAGTCGATGGGAGGCGCCCACAATCGCCAGGGGCAGCAGCCCGGGGTACACACACACACACGTACACAAAGACAAAGATCCCCCGTATAGCTTCAACAGACTGTTGAGGCAAGTGCTGAGTATCTATGAAGGCCAGAACGGCACACGAGGGGGTAGGTGACCAGCACCAAGCCGAGCCGCCTTTGTCTGCCCAGTGGCAATAGTTTACGCACCGCACCAGGTACTCATTTGAGGCTGAGTCGACCTCGGGGAGGTCCAGGACCGGTTCAGATAATCGTCACCGTGAGCGGGAATCAAACTCGGTTCGCCAAGTTCGTCGCGCAGCACGTTAACCGCTACACTACCTCTCCCCACACGTAAACACACAGACACGTACACACACGCACACGCGTACAGGTACACATGCACATGTACTTACACCGTTAGAGATGCCTATAGGGTAGTTAAAAGCGGATGAAAGCCCAATGGAAACTCACCACATTGGTCAATACCACTGTGGCCTTTAAAGCTAAATTAACACGTTAATACTTGCAAGGCAGAGTTATTGACCGATGATCAAACACGCGGACGGGGCAATTAAAGAACAATTCCGTCTAGCCAGTTGACATTACGTGGGAAGGGGAGGGACCTTCATCCAGCAGTGGGCAGACAATGGCTGATGACGATGGTGGTAATACACAGTGGTGCCCATCCGCTTCCACGCGAATCGCGCGGGTAACAATTGCTTTGATTGAATTGGACCCTGGCCCGGACCCGAACCGTGACCCCCCAACTGCGTGTCGGCAGCGCGGCACTCACTGTTGCTGTAGGGGCAGTCCTCCAGGTGGTGGATCACCATCAGCGGCTTCCGTCTGCGACACGCACACGCACAACGTGGATGCCTTAATAGGTGCTCGCTAACAGCGCGTGTACCCGGAGTCTATGCGGGGATTTTTAGCATTTGTCTTTGCATGTGTGTAGGTAAGTGTGTCGGTGTGTATAGCTCTGTATACGTATCTACGTGTGTTCGTGTCTGCGTCTTTGTATGTGTACAGGTATACTGGGGAGACAAAGGCGGTCGGGCGTGGTGCTGGCCTCTCCACCCCGTCGTGTACCGTTCCGGCCTCCATAGGTGCTCGCTAACAGCACATGCCCCAACAGTCTGTGAAGGCTATACGGGGGGGGGGGGGGGCTTTGTCTTTGTGCATGCACAGATGTGAGAATATGTATCTGTGTAGGTATCTGTGTGTATGTATCTACGCATGTATCGGTGTGTATGTGTGTGCATGTGTGAGTACTTGTGTGCGTGTATATGTCTGCATGCATGTCTGCACGTGATTACGTGTGTATGTATGTATGTATGCTTGCGTTACAGTAAGTATGTATTGTGTGTGTATGTGCGTCTGTCTGTATGTGTGCGTGTCACTCTACTCACGTGTTTCTGGACTTGGCCAGCCCCTCCTCGTAAGTCTGGACCCATGTAATGTCATCTCCCCAACCTGGGGGGCGGGAGGAGGGGGGGGGGGCGGGGCGAGGGGGGGGGGGTGGTGGTGGTGGGGGGCAGAGAGACACAGCCACTTGAGCGTACGAACTCTCCACCCGGGATAGTCACAGGCGACTCATCATCGCACCGGGCACCGCTCCGATTGGAACGTGAACCTCGAACTCCGCGGTCGCTAATCGCAGGGCGGAATCCGTGCTGTCGGATCCCTGCGCCTGTTCAAGCCCAAGTTCAAGACGTTCCCCGTGTTCGTCTGTCTACGACTGACTGACTGGACCTCTCTCTCTCTATCTCTCTCTGTTAAATTAAATCGACCGCTGCCTCTGCTGCGCAGCGTCTGAAACGCTCCACAAATCCACATAGCGGTGCATGGCACTCACCGCAGACTGATATTAAACCAGCATCTTTATTTCGTGTGGAGGAATCCGATGAGCTATGAAGCTTCTTTTCAATAGATGTCCAGTAAAAGCACAACCGACGAGCAAATCTGATGGCTCGTTGTATCCCGGGGCCCTCTCTCTCGAGACGAGTTTTTCAAAACTCAATGAACCTCAAATCGTCTTTCCGCGGGCCTCCTGCAGTGCGGCCACTTCGATTGTGCGCGAAGAACGAGGTGCAACACGAATAACAACTCACCCCTCGAGAGGGTCTGGGGTCCCTTCCTCTTGGGGGGCGCCGTCGTTGCCTTATCAGCTGCGCCACCCGCCGCCTTCTCCCCCGGGGCACCCGCCGCTGCCTTGGAGGCCGGGCCGGGCTTCGCTTCCTTCGCCGATGCGGTCAGAGCCACGCCGACGCACAGCGCCAGGAGCAGGGTGGTCGCGGTCTTCAGCATCGCGGCGTTTGTCTGCGGGACACGAGACACGCGGGTCATGGACTTTGTCTCGGAGTCTATGGAAACGTCAGCGGTGGGGAGACAAAGGCGGCCCGGCGTGGTTGGTGGCAATCAACCTCGTCGTTCGCAATGCCTCCCTTAAAATATGTACTCGTGTACAGCAATTGATCCCCAACCGGTTGTGTTGGCTGTCCGGGTGATCTTTGTCTTTGTGTGTGAGTGCGAGTTTGTGTGAGTGTGTGTGCCTGAGTGTGTGTGTGGCGCACATAGGTGCTCGCTAACAGCACTTGCCCCTACAGTCTGTTAAGGCTATACGGGGGATCTTTGTCTTTGTTGTGGCGCACTAGAAGAGGAAGAGCATTGGTTAGCGCACTGCGCTACGGACACGGCAACTTGAGTTAAATTCCCGACAACGGCTAACATCAGTGGCGAAGTGATACGCTGTATCTGAACCTGTCCTGTATCTGAACCTCCACTGGGTATACTCACTCAGCCTTAGACGAGTGCCCGCTGCCCTGTGCAAAACATCAGCACTGGGGAGACAAAGGCGGCCGAGTGTGATTCTAGCCACAACACCCCCTCTCGTGCGCCGTGCAACACTTAAACAAACAACCCCAAGCAGGTGCTTACTGAGAGCGATCGCTACGCCAGTCTGCGTGGCCTACACGAGGCGATATCTTTACAGCTTCGGCGTGTGAAGTACCCACGTCGATTTTCAAAACCAGTCCAACTTCTAAACCTCCAGCGGAGCCGTGACTGTCCCTGAGCTCACCTGGTCTGGGAGAGCCTGCAGGTGAGGTGGAGTCGACGGGAGGTCGGATTGCACCAGGTGATCCGCAGCCTTGTGCCCCTGTCGCCGCCGTATTTAAGGCCCTCTCGACCCGGACGCACCTGTAGTCACCTGGGGAACGGTGACGTAGCCCCAGCGAAGCATGACGGCAGGTAAATGAGGGCGTGGGCGAGGGGGACTGTGGGGGGGTAGGGGGAGGAGGGGTGCCATCGGGGTTGATGGAGGGGGGTAGGGAGGCGATGTCTTGGGATACGGAGCCTGGGAAAGCTGTCAAGAATCTAATCACCGAGTGTTTGTACTCTCTGGGCGAGGGGCGCCTGTGCACGTGCACTGGTGGGGGCTGTGTTTGTTGACTTCGAACGGCCACCGTGATTGTTGGCAGAGGCGAACCCAGGGGGAGCAATGAACAAAAGGGGGAGGTCCCCCCCCCCCTCTCGCCCCCCACTGCCCCCCTTCATCCGTGTTGTGTCATCATAACGAATTCTTGGATTTACAAAAGGACCGTGGTTCAGAATCGTCATTACTCTCGGTGGGAGAATATTTTTCGACCCCGAGGTATTTATTTCGTGGGAGCGCCACTGATGGCTGTCGCTGAGATCCCTGTTATTGGTGAGATCGTTGTTGTTGGTGAGATCCCTGTCACATTTGGCAATCAAGGGGTGTGTACGGGCGCGGTGGGGGGGCATTGGTATTTGTGCTTTTGACGCTTTATTTTTCATCATCGTAATTCACAACCCCATGTTAATCGACTGCTGGATGAGGCCCTCGTGTTTGGCCATACTTCCACCACGGTGGTGAGTGCGGGTTGGTGAAGTGGGTGTGAGGGGACGGGAGGCGGTATTGGTTGCATGACCGGTGTAGATTTTTCTCGCCATCAGTGGTTTGTGTTAACCCTCGTCGGGAAGCGAACTCAGCCGGGCCAGATTCAGAGTGCGGAGCGCGAACCACCTCTGGATTGTCTGAACAATTCCACCACGTCCCCTGCGCGCCACGGGCGCGTCGTGATTCTATCACTGGTAGAGAAGACGCCGTTGGAATCTGAGCTCTACTCTAATTGCTTAATTTCCTTTCCACGTGATCGTTTGTGATTCATTGCTCAGACGCATCAGAGCAACGCGCGCCTTGTGCGTGCCCCCCCCACCCACCCACCCCCGCGCCACCACGACCATCGACGTCGTCTTTCGTACCCGCGCAGCGCGGAGCCGCTCAGGTAAGACGCGAGCGAGGTGGTGTTTGAACTTCGCCTGCGGGTCACCGCCAACCTCCCCCCGCCATGACCACCGCCCCCCATCGCCCCCCACCGCCGCCGCCGCTCAAGATGATTCGTCGCTGCGGGATTGGCTCGCCGCGGCCAGGTGACACCGAGGCGCGGCGCTAATGGTGATGTGTCCCTGTGGGATTGGTCTCGCGGTGCGTCACGGATAGGGTCGACACTCCACGGAGTTTCTCCCCCCACCCTCTCTC
>CM025650.2:2342051-2366842 GCA_014621495.2 Entosphenus tridentatus
CTTTCTCTCATCATCATCACGGTGGCTAGGAGATGTTAACTACCTCGTCTGGTACGCAGGAGGTCGTCGATTCGATCCCGACCCTGACGACGCCTGCTGTATAATGGGAGTTTGCGATGTCTCTCTCCCCGTGGTCGCGTGGATTTTTCTCCGGGTCCTCTGGGTTTAGAATATTTCGCTACTGCGAAACATTTCCCCACGAAGAGCCACTTCGTTGGGCTATCATTTGTGGCCAGGTGGCTTCTTAAAAAAGAGCTATACAGCTCAGTGGGCCTTACCTGGTAGACTACAAATAGCGTAGTTTATTTGACCCATCATCAATAGCCAAATCTTCTCAAACTCATTCGTGTATAGTTGTCCCAAAACTAACTGACATTAATGCAAAATCCATGTATTACTCATCGTTGTTAATCGAGCCCGTTTTTACGATGATTTATAACGAACACGTTAATTATTGCATAAGGTCACCCTCGCATCAAGGCTCGTACCCTAGACAGACCTTGTAAATGCGCATGCTCAGCCCTTTTGTCAATAAACTCGTTCAGAGCGGGGGGGGGCTTATCTGACAATACTTCACCACACCGGTATAGCCTTAGAGTACATACGCGTGAGCATAGTACAGTCTAACAGTTGATTTTCCCGCACGGCCCTCAAGCCTGACCGCCACGAAGCGCCGCGTCTACAGCAGCCGGTGTGTTCATGCCCGGCCACGCCGCCGCACAACCCACTAAGCGCACGTCCAGGGCTCAAAGTCCCGCGTAGCTTTAGCTGGCGGGATGTTGATGACGAGATCCGGGAGCATTCCGGGGTGATTCGATCGCAGGGTCAACGCGGAGCTGTGAAGCCAGCGCGTGGCTTAACTCGCCGTGGTGGAAAAACCAAAAATCCACGATAGGTGGAAGCGGGGATATGGCGAGGAGAACTGTGCTTGGCTCCACGTGAACAAACAATGGGGAGCGGTGGCGCAGTGGTTAGCGCACTGCGCCACCTGCATTCTGTTGCCGGCCACGGTGAAGATCGAAGGCGATTGATGTGACACGAACCGGTCCTTTAGTTTAGCCATATAGCTCGTTTTCAGAAGCGACCTGGCCACAAATGATAGCTCAACGAAGTGGCTTATCACGTGGACATGTATAGCAGCCAAATACTCTGAAACGCACGTGGATTCTAAATGTGGAGGGGAGAAATCCACGCGACCACGGGGAGAGGGACACCGCAAACACCAAATATACAGGCGTCATGGTCAGGATCGAACCCACGACTTCCTGTATACAAGGCGAAGGAGTTAACATATCGCCATCGTGTGTGCACGTGTGCGTGGAAAATGTGTACACGTGATGCTTATACGCTGTGTACACGTGTGAGTAGAGTATAATGTGTGATGGTATAATTTGACGACACGCATGCCGTGGTCGTCTGTATATAGGTGTGAGTGTAGTTGGGAGCGGTAGTGTAGCGGTTAGCGCGCTGCGCTACGAACCCGGCGACCCGAGTTCAATTCCCGCTCACGGCCAACATCAGTGACGATTATCTGAACCGATCATGAGCCTCCTCTCGGTCGACTCAGCCTCAAATGAGTACCTGGTGTTGTGTGTAAACATCACCACTGGGGAGACAAAGGCGGCCGGGCGTGGTGTTGGCCACCCACCCCCTTGTGTGCCGTGCTGTAAGTGCACGCTAACAGCAATTGCCCCAACAGTGTGTTCGGGCAATACGGGAGGGATCTTTGTCTTTGTACAGCACAGTATGTATACAGGCGTGAGCACAGAGCAAAGTCGCTCCGCTGTGAAGAGTCAAACTCGCTTTGTCGTTAGAAACCGGAGCGCGCTCACTGCTGCTGCGTTGTGAGCCCACCAGGGTTGGGATCTGTCCGGCTCAACCGGTTGGGAAGAACCGGCTGGGCCGACCTGCAGGGTGCGGTCACAGGGAGGGATGGCGAGTGACAGGCGACGGGAAATGGTGCCGATTCAGCGGAGATAGCCACAGCACACTGGGCTCGTGAAATATATAAGAATAGGCTTTACCCTCGCCGGAAAAAAAACAGGTGTTAAGATGTGCAAACACCAAATAGATACATTTGGCAAGGAATCAAGGACTGCATTAATCACTCACAGTACTATATATGTACTGCCTTTGAAACGAATTTGCTCCACCAGGTGATGTCACCCCCCCCCCCCTGCCTCGTGTCGTCGTTGTGTACCTAGTTAACGTCAGTCGTTGTTGTATCACTAGTTGAAGTCCTCGTGTGTGATAATCGCAACGATACTACGAGCTGCCACGTGACGATTATTCGATTCTAGGCGACTGTCGTGCGCGTGCATGCGCCTGAGAATAGAATTCTTTGCAATTCATGCAAATCACAGCGATCTACATCTGGCGGTCACGAGTAAGTGACATTCATCGATCGTATGCAGTGCATAGTTATGCAAATGCAAAACTAGTATACGTTTGATGAGTTACGGGAAGGAAGGAGATACATCTCACGATACGCAGGATACCTCGTGACTCAAGCATTGGATTGCCAAACGGCGACGGCACTCCACATTCCTCCCGATGCCGACTGCGCAAACAAACACTGCCGTGAACTGGCAGGAGGAAGGAGGTGATGGCGAGCTGTAGTGGCATCTTCGGCATTGGCCGTGGGGATCGATTGCGCAGTGATGATGGTGATGATGAAGAAAATAATCTAATTCGTCTATTCAGGGAAGCCTCGGATGTATGTTGAACTTCTTTCGCACCGTACGTAGCCAACCGACTGATTTTTTTTGACAAAGTGTGCCGTACTGTGGGGACGTTTGGCCAGTTCCATTATTGAGGGTCTTGTGTGTGTGCGTGGGAGAGGAAATCGGGAAAGCCGGAGACAACCCATCATGCTGACCGAGGAGATAAACACTCCGAAGGAATGCGGTCTGAGCAGGCGGATTCGCGAATCGACTACGACTCACTGCCACACATCGACGTATCCCATCAACCCTTGCCACCGCAAAGGGGGCGAGATCGCAGTCTCACCCCGCCGGGCTTACTTACGAGAGCGAGATTGGAAATGAATCATCGCGTTATATGATGGTTCATTTATTGCGGGGTGGGGGGGGGCATTAAAAGCCAATATTCCGGGCGTCCTGTGCTGCTCGGCACGGAGCCACGTGGCGCCGTGGCAAGGGGCGTGGACGCGGAGTTGCCGTGGGGGTGCGGTGCAGTGCGGTGCGGTGATCACTCACGACGGAACACCTCGTCCGAGTGGTAGGCGTAGAGGCTGTTCCTGTAGCCCGAGCCGATGTCAGCTCGCACCGTCATGGACGGGTCTGCCGACACACGGGACGCAGGCAGAGATACGCGTACACGAGTGCAGACTCACGGACGCACTCTCTCGACGTACACACAAAGACACGGATCCCCCGTATAGCCTTGAACGGACTGTTTGGGGCAAGTGCTGTTAGCGAGTAGCACCTATGAAGGCCGGCACGGCTCACGATGGGGTGGGTGGCGAGCACCACGCCCGGCCGCCTTTGTCACACCAGGTACTCATTTGAGGCTGGGTCGACCTAGAGGAGTCGGGGGGCGCCACGGTGGAGAGACGTTTACTACTTCGCCTGATATACAAGAAGTCATGAGGAGTCCGACCCTGACGCCTGTACATTTAGAGTTTGCATCCTCTCCCTGTGATCTCGTGGATTGTTCTCCGGGTCCTCCGGTTTCCCCCCTCCACATTTAGAATAATAAAATAAACGTTTCGGGCATTTGGGTGCGATACAATTCCACGTGGTAAGCCACTTAGTGGCGCTTTTATTTGTGGGCAGGCTGATGAAAAAGAGCTGTATAGCTCAGTGGGCCGCACCTGGTAAGATAAAACAAATATATAGTTTAGTTTTAGAATGCCCAGGACTGGTTCACATAATCGTCTGAACCAGTTGCCGTCAGTGGGAATCGAACACCGGTGGTTAAGTTCGTAGCGCAATGCGCTATCCGTTACACTACCACTATAAGTAGACAAACACATGTACACGCACACACACACATGTACACGCACTCACACACACATGTACACACACACACATGTACACGCACACACACACATGTACACGCGCACACACACACATGTACATGCGCACACATGTACACGCACATACATGTACACGCACACACACACATGTACACGCGCACACACACATGTACACGCACACACATGTACACGCACACACACACACACATGTACACGTACACACACACACACACATGTACACACACACACATGTACACGCACACACATGTACACGCACACACACGCATGTACACGCACACACACACATGTACACGCACACGCATGTACACGCACACACACACACACATGGGCGCACGTGGAATCCCATTGGGACATCTGGGCGCACCGCTTACCGACAAACATGATCCTGGGCACGTAGCGACCATCGGGAGCGAGGTTTTGATCCAACGTCTCGGTCTTAAAGGACATCAAAGCGCTGCGTTAACGGTGCCCTTGTGCCGAAACGCGTGTGCAGCACGCAACACACACACACGCAACACACACACACGCGTGTGCAGCACATAACACACACACGTGTGCACGCAATACACACACACACACACGTGTGCACCCACTACACAACACACACACGTGTGCACACACTACACAACACACACACGTGTGCACGCACTACACACACACACACACGTGTGCACGCACTACACAACACACACACGTGTGTAGCACACAACACACACACACGTGTGCACACACAACACACACACACGTGTGCAGCACACAACACACACACACACGTGTGCACACACTACACAACACACACACACGCGTAAAGAAGGCGCAACACGGTAATCCTAGAGCGCAATTGGGAACGGCGGGATCGATCGTTTCTTCCCATAATTCCTTGCTTGCCACGTGACATCACCACGCGAACTCTGGGTCATCCTCAGCGGGTCTTGGCTGGCCATCGAACGCGCTTTCAGATGCGTTTCTGCGGCCGTCTGGAACGCTCTTCCTTCCGATGTTAAGAAGCCACTGGAGCTATGCACTTTTAAATCTAGAGTGAAAACGCATTTATTGAGAACTGCTTTTCATGTTTAATTTGTTGTCCTTCACCCGCACCTCCGATAAGCACGGTTGGCTACGTACGGTGCGAACGAAGTTCAACGTACATACCACGCTACGTGTATGACGCAGACAGCCTCAATTGTTTTCGACCACAAACGAGACAAAAGTGCTGCCCTGTTCTTTTAGACAGCAGCAGCAGTCGGAGGAGGAGAAGACAGCTGATTATCAGTCGCATCCTGCTCTGAATGCTCGACACACTATAACCATCATTATCTCCTACTGCTGTGTACGAAATCCAATAAACCCAGACTCAAACTCACGCCTCAGGGAGGCTCACTTGATGCGGACAAGCCCAGCCTCCAGGCTATAAGGCAGACAATAAATCGATTCGAAGACTTTCTTCTGTAAACGAATGGGGGGGAAACTCATCAGGCAGAAGAGCGCAAAGTCGAGGCTGGAGACAAATAAGCGCTGACGCTATTTGAGACGCGAACTTAGCGGTGACATTGCAAGCGAGAAACAGGCTCGCGTGCACACAGAGAAGGCGCGCGCTGCCAATGGCTACGTCCACATTGTCTGCGACGAGCTCGTAGACTCGGACAGGAGGCGTCGTCGAGGAGGGACGGTGACCGAGGGCATACGGGGCGAGTGGCGGCGAAGACATGGAACGCGTTCGAGACGGAGCGACGAAGATCAGTCAGCGAGCGCGCGCGCCCCGCGGATTACAACCGCGTCGCATTCAGCAGTGGATTGACCGCGGCTGACGATGATGATGACGACGACGTGAAGCAACCAGCACTTTAAAGATTGCTGATGGCTGTTGATTTTCATTCGTACGTAGCCAAGCCAGAGGTGATGATTCGGCAGACACGACCACCGCTCGCATTCAGCCACACGGCACGGGGTGCCACCCGCACGGAGCGCCTCCACGCACACGACTCCCACCCAATTCCCCCTGCGCCCCTCACCTGCAGGTTGACGCTCACGAAGTCCTCTGCTGCCATCTTCTGAACCTCGCCGTGGTTCTTGAAGGCCTCGCGGAGGGCTGGGGGACCCGTGCGTGTAAAAAAAAGACAAAAAGGCAAAAGATTAACCGTGTAGCCTTCACAGACTGTCGGGGCAAGTGCTGTTAGCGAGCACCCACGACGGCCGGTACGGACGCACGAGGGGGTGGGTGGCCAGCACCACGCCCGGCCGCCTTTGTTTCCCATCGCACCAGGTACCCATGCGATGTTGAGTCGACCTAGGGGAGGCTCAGGACCGTTTCAGATAATCGTCACCGGTGTTGGCCGTGAGCGGGAATCTCAACCAGGATCGCCGGGTTCGTAGCGCAGCGTAGCGCTAACCGCAGCACTACCGCGTCTAAAGACAACAACAACAACAGCCGTACGCCACTAGGTGGCGCTTGTGACAGGATAAGTGCTTTTTAAATCCTTTATATTAAGTTCACTTGCTTGCTTACGACCGTGCAAATCTTTCGGTCGTTTTTTAACCCACTTCCCGTGATCCAATCGAGCTGACATCTTCCACATAGACTCGTTGTGCGTGACAATTAATGTTCGTGAAAAATTTTTTCCAAAAATTTACACTTTTTAGGACAAAAATATTATATTTAATTACCAATTGCTTAATGCTGCCATGCAATCATCTGACCCATAGGTGGCAGCCATCTCAAGCCAGAGGACGAGAGGACTCTAGCCGCCACGCATATAAAGGATTTATAGTGAAAAACTTTGTTTTTACGGGTTAATTTTTTAAGGTCACGTGAAGTGCCGAACGCCCGCTGGCAGGAGGTCACGGGACAAACCCAGGTGGGTTGACTGACTGAGATGACTGGCCGATGTGTAAAGACGCACATATTCACACAAGCGAAGATCACACGTGTACGCCCGATGCACACTCTTAGGGGTTTTAGCGAGCACCAGCTAAAGCCGGCACGGTGCATGACCGGGTGGTGGGTGGCCAACACCACGCCCGACCACCTTTGTGCCTCCCGTGTTGATGTTGACACAAAGTACTGAGCGCTGATCTTAAAGCTGCATCTTGGATTGAATCCCCATCCCGAATTGTCACATTTTACAGTATCTGGTGTGGGTCGGTCAAGATGACAAGGCGTAACGATGCATCGAACTCATTGATTCATATCGATTACGTTCGCTTACGATACGCACGCCAATTCGCTTTTGCAAGAATCTCTTGATCTTTCGCTTCGTACAAGTCGTGATGGAACCACCAGTCCGTAGATTTCGCTCTATTCCTAAATGCACAGCATCTCTTTGCTCAAAGCCAGCTCGTAAGTTGAGCCATCGGTAACCAACTCGCCCAGGGGTTTCATTTCAAAAGGTTCGGTGCATAGAATATTTCCTGCACCCGGTACATTACATCCAGTATACACGTGGCTTTGGCTGTCGCTATACTAGTCACGTTATTAATCCTTCGATTTCCCAGCGAACCGCACACAAAACATGCTGTGAGAAAATCAATCCGTGAGTACTTTACCTATGCAGTAGGGGCACGCTTCGGACCAATGAATCACCATGAGCGGCTTCCCTCTGTAAGATAAAAAAGGCACGTGGTCAGGAGATGCAAACTCATCCAACACGGACCGAGATCAGATTAATGCGGCTCGAGAGAGAGAGAGAGATAGCAACAACAGCACCAACAACTGGCGTGGTTGGCTGTGAGCGCGGTGGCATCGCCGCTACTCAACTGCTCTGCTGCCATCTTCAGGCCCTCCTCGTACGTCTGGACCCACGGGATGGAGTCTCCCCATCCTGCAACAACAACAACAAAACAAACACGCGCGCACATCGCGCGGGTCACACCGGCTCAGCACGTGTGGAGCGCAACCCCATTTGGGAGTTTGCGGTGTCTTTCTCTCTCTCTCTCCCTGTGGTCGCGTGGCTTTAGCTCCCAGTCCTATGGTTTTCCCCTCTTCATTTAGAATCAAAGTGCGGTCAGAGCAGTGGTCCTTCACCTGGGGCGCACGCTGCATCCCTGGGGGTGCGAGACATGGACAGATTATTTTTGACGATAAATGATCGAAAACACTAATTATGGGGAAGTAAATAAAACTAGTTTGTTTTTATCAAACCCAAGTATTTGTTAACATTATACATTTTTTTTGCAAGGCTGCAGTAAAGGTTAAGAACCACTGGTTTAGAGTATTTGGCCGCTATACATTTTCAGCGTAAGTCGTTGAGCGATCATTTGTGATAGCCAGGTCGCTTCTAAAAAAGAGCTGTATCGCTAAGTTGGCCTTACCTGGTAAAATAAAATTAAACATGCGTGTGTCTGTGTGTAGGTGCTCACGCGGGCATCTTGTGGGGAGCGGTGGCGAAGCGGTTATAGCATGCTGCGCTGCAAACCCTGCAGAGACCTGAGTTCGACTCCCACTGGCGGTCGCCAACACCAGGGACGATTATCTGGACCGGTACTGGGTCACCCCTAGGTCGACCAGCCTCAAATGAGTACCTGGTGCGGTGTGTGAACATCGCCACTCGGGAGACAAAGGCGGCCGGGCGTAGTGCTGGCCAACCACTCCCTCGAGTACCAGGCCGGCCTTCAGAGGTGCTCGCTAACAACACTTACCCCAACAGTCTGTCAACGCTATATAGGGGATCTTTGTTATCTGTGCGATAGCGGCGAGTTGAAGAGACGGCCGGGGATGTAGCTCAGTGGTAGAGCGCACGCTTCGCATGTGTGAGGCCCCGGGTTCAATCCCCGGCATCTCCACACTCGGCTGGATTTTTATTTTATTGAATCCCTCAATGAGAGGTTCGCTCATTCTCCTCTCCCCTTATCGTCTGGGAACTCCCTTCCCCCAGCCATCCATGCCGTCCACTCCCTGCTTCTGTTCAAGTCCAGACTCGAGACGTGTTTGCGTTCCTCTGCCGTTGGGGATTTGTCGGCGAGATTGCGGTTTTGCCGGTGGTGGGATGTTCACGAACCTCCGTCGAGAGACTTGAAGGGGCGCGAGACCCTGTCCGCGACCTCGTCGACCCTGCCAAAGTCGCCCCCCTTCCCCACGGAGGCGCCCTTCGCGTCCTTCCTAACCCCGGCGACCTGACGAGCCGCTCCGCCGGACGCCACGAGAGCCGTGGCGACCAGCGCCGCGAGCAGAAGCCTCGCCGACGTTGTCATGATGCTGCCGTGCGGTGGGGTGAAACTCAACAAAGAGACAAATAAAGATGTGGCTTGAACAAGCGGTGACGGCGAGTGCGTTGTGCTCCCCCGGCCGCAACGAAGGCTATTTATGGGCCTCCACGGGGGCCCCCGAGCAGCAGACCGCAAGGGGAACGGGGCCAATCAGGCGCTGCCTGGTGTATCAGGGCCCCCTCACGAGGTGGCCGAGGGCCTAGCCGTGTGGACCCAGCTGGCGGATGCGGTGGCTTTAGAGAGGGCTACCCCCCCCCCCCCGGGGTCCCGTGACCTTATCGCGACACTGGCCACGACTACCGACCGGCGGACGCTACCGCTCGCAAGGTCTACCGCGAAAAGGCATCAGCAAGGGGGTATCATCCACCACGCCTCGCTTGGAATTTACAAAGAGAGTTGAGATGTTGAGATGGTATTGCGATCGTGGTTAATGGGACGTGGGTCTGGAGAGGTTTGCGTTTTAGCGCAACGCGCGTGTGTCAAATAATTTCGCGTGATTTTCATTCATTTTCTATTCTTTTGTCGCTCGCAAAAATAAAAAAATAAATTTGACGGCTCGGAATGATTTGAGTGGCGGCCTCTCGTGCGTGTTTGAGCAGCTGTCCCCGTGCCGGATCTTGGTCGTGCGCCCTCGCATGGACAGAGCGGGACAATCATCTCGGGCGCTGCGCTGCTCGCGATGGTGATGAAGACGGTGGTGGTGGTGGATTGAGGATGATGATGATGATGATAAAATTATACATTTCGAAGGATTTACCCATCCAATGTGAACTTCTGACACCATAATCGTGATGATGATCGTAACGATCACGATCATGGTTGATGGCGCTGAATTCGATTTAAGAAATGGGCCGTTCATTGGTAGCAGTGCAGATGAGTCTTGCTCCTCAGTGATGCATTCGTGGATACATAATTGACAACCTTGTCCAGAGTGCCTTAGGCTACGACGGGGGCTGCCCTGCCAACAATGGGCAGTGCAGCAACATTTGCACCCATTGTTGTACCGTACTACACACTTCTATGTGTACACGTGTAAAAAACTCCGTTTTCACTGGCTAGCGGGGTGGAGAATGCTTAAACCACTGTCACCACCAGGGACATCTTTAGTGCGGAGGCCCTCATCCAGCAGTGGAATTGACCAGATGGCCGTACGTGAATGCAGACACATGGACACACGGGGGGTGGGGGGGGGTCGCAGGAGGCAGAAGAAGAGGAGGAGGAGACGGGGGTTGAGACTGAGCTGGAGCAGGGGAACTTCTCTCTGTTTGTTTACGGTGGGGGGCTCTTCCGGAGTGTGGATCAGCTGATGAATGAGATTGGCTGCGGGCTTCGAGGAGCCGAGAGATAAATTATTACGAGTACCAACGAATAATAAAACGTTAAAACCGGAGCAGAATTAACGGCCGTGTCATATCAGGGTCTGATTCATTGCGCGAGAAAAAAAAACTTCGAACTGGCGTGAATTGGGAGGGAGGGGGGGGAGCAGGGGGCAGGCGGTGGGGGCAGCTGAGTTGGGACGAGGACTGCTGCCCGCGCTGCCAGCACAAACAGGGGCTCGCTCCGCCACGACACGGGGAGGGGGGGGGCGGGCAGCTGTCTCAGTCTCCTGCCAAGGGCAATAGGAGACACTGGGGCACGGGGCATTCACTCGCGCAGGCCTTGCCTGGGCACGTGTCATCACCGCGTGCGCGTGTGCGTGACTAGCGGGATGTGTATGGGCTGCATTGGAAGTCGCCGTGTCAGAGCCGATCCTAGGCTTTCCCCTTGGTCGACTCATCATTAAATGAGTACCTGAGCTGGATGCGGCGTGTAAAAATCAGCGCTGGGGGACGCAAAGGTGGCCGGGCGTGGCATCGGCCGCCTTTTCTGTGCCGTGCAGTCCTTAAGAGGTGCTCGCTAACAGCACTTGACCAACTATTTAAACTTTTTTTATTTTACATGTAAGGCCCACTGAGCTATATAGCTCTTTTTCAAATGATAGCTCAACGAAGTGACTTATCACGGGTAAATGTATATATCGACCGAATACTCGAAACGCGTGGTGATGTTGCCTCTAAATGTGGAGGGAAAAACCGGAGGACCCGGAGAAAAAATCCACGCGACCACGGGGAGAACATCCACACTCGTAAAGATACAACACGCGTCAGGGTCGAGATCGAACCCACTACCACCCGTATACCGGGCGAGGTAGTTAACATCTCGCCACCGTGGCGCTCCACAGCGCCTGCCTATGCGGCTGTCGTCGGCGTTATTTGATACGGAAGCTCATACGCGGAGCACGACGAGTTGCCGGAATAGATTCATCAAAATCGACCCTCGCGCTCCGATTGAAACATCGATGGCTGCGTGCGCGAGGTCATCAATGCCACTGCTCCACGGGGTCGACACGCGCGCTCGTTCTCGCGCCCTCTCGT
Organism: Entosphenus tridentatus; assembly: GCA_014621495.2. NCBI lineage: Eukaryota > Metazoa > Chordata > Hyperoartia > Petromyzontiformes > Petromyzontidae > Entosphenus > Entosphenus tridentatus. The sequence continues at coordinate 2,353,689 of CM025650.2, forward strand.
GAACACCGCTCCCACTTCTGCTGCTGCTGCTGCCCCCCCCCACACATCCCACCCCGTCCTTGCTCGCAGGCACCCTACGAACCCCGCGCAGCTGCAACCGTGGCTCGCGGCCACACAGGAAATTCCTGCAGTAAAGCGGCGCTGAGTTTGTAAGGCGACGGCTGATGGGCGCGCTCTCTCCCGGGTGGGAGGGCCCCGATGTTACCACAGCGGGAGGGTCGGGGGAGGAGGAGGAGGAGGAGAGGAGGAGGAGGGGATAAGATAAGGCTGAAGAAAGCCATGCACCCATCAGAATAAGTGGCTCGCCGAACGGGGCACTGCTCAGTGTCGGTGCCGCAGTCTTTGATTTATGACTCATTCGGTACGTGGTGAGACGTGGGGGGGAGCGGTGGCGCAACGGTTAGCGCACTGCGCTGTGACCTCGGTGACCTGATTACAATGTTCGGACACGGTTAACATCAGTGGCGATTGATGCCTGAACTGGTTCTAGATCCCACGCCCCCGCTATACCTCCCCCACGCGCCCCGATTCGCCAGCGTGGTGAAGTATAGTCGCGCAATCGCTGACCGACGGTGAATGGGGAGATCTTCGTGTACAAATAGCGGTGCGTGGGAACCTCACATCGATCGGAACCTTTTAAATGTGAAGTCAATTCCTCACGTCCGCTCGCTGATGACGACGACGGCGATGAACGGTCACGAGACGCTGCGTCCCACGGCACAATAAACGAGGCTGGCGAGCCGGTCGGTTCAAGGGAAGGGTTTTTTTTATTTGGTGGTGGGAGGGAGGGGAGGGTTGGAGGTGGAGGAGATTCGACTGCCGTGAGGACAAATGCTCGTGCCCGCGGGAAGCGCGCGTTGTGAATGGCCGGCGCGTCTCTACGGCTGGCACCCAACAACGCCTCCGTCGCTGATCTCCATAAACGGGATTTTTTTGTAAAAAAAAAGCTTTGTTAATCATGGCTACAAAAAATATAAACTGCACAGATCTGGGCATTGGTAGGCTGCCGTGTGGTGATTTTCATGGGCAATTTGTGACCTTTCTTGGGTTTTGTCGGTTGCGTGAAGGCACGAGAAATGACGGACACACGGACGAAAACGACGTTTACTGGGCACAGCAACAACTAGTCCATCGGCTCTCTCAATACACCGGAGTCTGCTCTCGCTGCGAGACGACGGTGATAATGATGTGTGTGTCTGAACAGGGCGCTTCAAAACAATGTTAACACTTACATTGGACTATAATTTTTCATGGAAAAAGAACGGATAATACACCGTGGCATGATAACAAATGTACGTTAATAGCTTCAATAAATCAAAGAGTCTCCACTAGTCAACACACGCCTGGAATCTTCTCCTGGTGGTTTCCAGAGCCCAGAGGTACATTTCTTGTGGTATTTGTTGCAAATTCTCAGAAGTGTTAAAACTTTCTGAAGCTCCCTGTATAGTTCAGTCTGCTTACTGAGCGCATCCTACACGTGGTAGTAACCACGGGGGATGTAGCTCAGTGGTAGGGGACACACTTTGCATGTGTGGGTCCCCGGGTTAATTCCCTGGCGTCTCCACGGTTCATTTTATTTTTAATTGAAGCCCCCCATTTGGGAGGTTGCTCCTTTCCAATCCCCTGTAGTCTGGGAACTCCCTTGGCCCCCCAGCCATCCATGGTTGTCAACTCCATGTCTCCGCTCAAGTCCAGGCTCAAGACGAGCTTGGTGCCTCTGCCTTTGTGGATGTGTCGGTGAGATGGCAGCTGCTGGGCCGGTTGTGCACGAACCTCCCTCGAGATACTTGAAGTGGGGCGGGGGTGGGGGGACTGCTGATTATTTTCTTCCGTTCCTATACCCGCGTGATATCCTCGTCCCCAAGGCAGTCTCTGTATTTGTCGTTGTGGCGATTTATTTTTGGTTTCTAGAAAATAAAAAAACCAACCCCCCAAAAAGTCCCTCTATCGACAAAATCTACCGAGTTGGCAACACTGTCTGCGAGATTCGAGTCCACCGGTCTCTTCGGACAATTTAGAGTTCCCTTCCTTGCTTGATTGAGCCCGTGGGAGCGAGGCGCGAGTCCTGATCATGCCATCGGGGAGCAGGAGCAAGAGGAGCAGGAGGATGAGGAGGACCCGTTTATGCTTCCTCGCTTTGCAGACGTCCTGGAATTATTTGCTCCACTGTCATGACTAAATCGACGAGCGCGTCGGCAAGAACGAACCAAATTTGATAGCCTGACTCTGCCGATGAAACCCAGGGGGGTCTAAACCGGTCCAAAGTTCGCTTGCACGAACGAATGCTGCTGGATAAAATTGCTTGAAGAGCCAATAGGCCCGATTGACTGAACGACCTTGGGGTTTATAGGCGGAGACACACTGGAGTTGTGGTCATGGTTGCCATTTGTTAGGCCACGTGTGATTTTTGCCAAACTCGACCACTGCACGTGGAAGAGCGGCGCTGCGTGGGATAGAGAGCGCACTGCGATGTGAACCCGGACAAACTGAGTTCGAATCCTGAACACGGTTAACATGACTCGTGAATGATTCTGGAATTGTCCTGCCCACTGTCATTCTCCCACGCCCCCCCCCCCCCTTTTTCCCGAGGCTCCCTCCCGCACCGCTTACCGCCTTCACCAACACGCACTAACCCAGCGGGGATGAGTCTGGTAGAGCAACCCCTCGTGCACGATCGACGTTGCGTGGGGAGGCCTTCGTCCGTCAGTGGATTGGCCAAAAGCTGGACATTATTTATGTTTATTACAAAGTTTTACCGGGCGCGTCCATCCATATGAATGTCAACCGACGCTTTCCCGCAAAGTGGGATTCGTTTTATCGACCGCTAAGTAGTCGGACAGGCGGCGTGGACTCGTGACAAAAATGCAACAACAACAAAAAGCCGCGCAAGTGTCAGATTAGCGAGGGGGGGTGGGTGTGGGGGTGGCGCGTTTGACTGCAGTGCGCGCAAAAAATAAAAAAAGTCGCAACCCTTTTTCCTGAAATTATTTATGTAAATATTATTCCTGGAAAAGCAGTTGTGGAATTTCACGAACTGGAAGCAGCAGAAAAAAAAACACCCCCGCCCCCCCCGCCATGTGAGAGCAAAAGAGCGAGGAGGAGGAGGAGGGGGGCAAGGGAGGAGGAGGAAGGAGGAAGAGGGAGGAGGAGGGAGGAGGTTTACGCTGCTGCAGGGTTAACGACGGCGGCACAGGTGCGCGCGACTTGCGCATTCCTCTGGTAGCGGAGTCGTGTTTACACTTCAAACAACCCGTGCCGTGCCGCCTACGTGGCTCCGCCCGCGCATTACGGGCAGCGCGGTAGCGTTGCAGCCTGCTTCAGCCTCGCTGTCGCAGTGTGAACTCTGCGCTCGCGCTCGTGTCCCCTGGATTTGCGCGACGCGCAAGTAGCAACGGCGCGCCTCTTTGAAGCTAATGGAAAAACAAGAAGAACAACAATCCGTGCCGTGTCGGCCATGCGTAGAAGGGCGGCATAGCCAGTCTGAGTTCACACTTTTAGTGTCTTGGCTATTTCGTTTTCTCTCTCTCTCTCGTGTTCTCAAGCACCAATAACGCGCCTCTTTGAAGCTGACGCGCCTCTTTGAAGCCACTTTATAAACAACCCGCGCCGTTGTCAGCACCACAGCAGCGCAGCGGCATAGCAGCCTTCTTCAGGGTGACTTCTCCCCCTCCTCGTGGCCTCGATGCGCGCCACCCAAGCAACAAAGAGCGCGCCTCCGTGAAGTTCGTCACTCACGCGGTCGCGATCACGGCCCTGATGTGTTCATTGAATAGACCGACCTGGTCTCCAAATAATAATAACAACAACGTATAATAATAATAATAATTCAGCGCAGCCTTTATATTCTTGGATCTTTCGGTAAAGTCACGTAGAAGGGAAATAAGAAAAATATAGTGTTTTATTATTTTATTCTTTTATTATTTCTCTTCTACGTGACTTTACCGAAAGATCCAAGAATATGAATCCCTGCAGTCACGAAAGCTTTAAATCGAAAAAGTGCAGCCTTTGTCAATCTCCTGCTGGATGAACGCCTTCCCACGCCTATTGGGGGGGGGGGGGGGGGGTGAGGAGTGGGGGGCTCTCTGCCCACTACTTCACGATGGTCAGAGCGGGTTGTTGAACGGCGATGAGTTCCGAGACCCGTTCAGATATCGCTCGACCATTGATGTCAGCCGCGGCCGGGGAATTGAACTCAAGGCGCCGGGTTCGTAGCGAACCACTCCGCCACCGCTTCCGACTGCACCGAATGAATCTCAGCCAACAGTTGACACCCGGCGCCTTCTTGTCGCCGCCATGAAGAAGGGCCACGCCCGAAACGTTGCCGATTCCAGACATATACATGCGTCTTCTTAGGGCAGTGCTCTTGACGAATCCGTCGAGGCTTAATACTATAACGGGATTAGCGTGGAATATCCTCATGTCTGGTGTGAAAGGGGCCCCTTCTCACCGAGTACCGGATTGTCCCCCTGCCCACAAGCACAGCTGTAACAACACGGGCTCATGGCTCAGGGGGGGGAGGGGGGGGGACTCGGGACGAGGTGGTGGGGGAGGGAGGCGGGGGAGGATAGGGGGGAGGGGCGTCTCTCCCTGTCAGCCCTGGCCACCTCAATGTGCACGCGCGGAACCGCGGCCAAACCAATCGGAGCTGAGCCGGGAGAACTGCGGGGGCGTGGGTGGAACGCGACAAATGACTTGTGCCCCATTTCGGAATGAAATGGGCACACGTCTCGGCCCTGTGTGCGGAGGATGTGAGTTCGAGGGAGGGCGGTTCAAGTCTGGGCTGAGAGAGCCGTTGGCCGCTGCTCTTCCTCTGTTATCACTTCGTCTACTTTTATTTTTCAGAAAATCTTGGGTGTACGTACGTGTATGTTGAACTTCTTTCGCGCCGTACGCAGCCAAACGAAGGTGCAGGGGGGAGGACAACACACTAAACACAAACAGCCGTTTTATAGAAATTAGTTTTCAACGTAGATTTAGAAGTGCGTAGCTCTAGTGGCTTCCTTACATCGGAAAGCAGAGCGTTCCAGACGGCCGCCGAAGCGCATCGCAAAGCGCGCGATGCAGCGCCCGCCGTCGTTGTTCGATGGCCATCGTGAGAACGCGCGTTGGTGTGTCTCCGTCAGGAGTCCTCGACTGACGGCGGAGTCGTTTTCAATGCCAGTGCTGACTTCGATGCACGGGGGCCATGACCGCGCCATTGGCGACTCGCGCCATGCGGCCGGCTCACGGCGCAGAGGCTCCAGCACGGCCACATTCATCATCCGAGGGCAGTGATGTCGATCTACGCGACCCGCCTCTACCAAGCCACACTGACCGGTGTGGTGAAATATGGTCAAGTAAAACCCCACAACTCTCACGGCGCGGGTGGGGGGCGAGCATTCATCCATTCGGCAGTAAAAATAATCACGGCTTGTGATGACGATGGCGTCGTGTGAACCAGTCGTCCAGCAGTGAAGAGCCAATGTCTTCTACTGCTGCTGCTGCTGCTGATGATGATGATGGATAGATCCTACTGCACAGACCCGTTAGATGAGCGTCCAAGACATCGCACGCACTGACGTGACCTTTAACCCGTGCCCCCGTCTGATGGCCGATCGTCGCGCGCTGCACTCCCCCCTGCAGCTGCCATCGATCGTCACGCGCGCCCGCGCGGTGCATTGTGGGCGGGATCGATTTTGCTCCGGGGAGCGGATTGCGCAAGCGGCAGACGGGACGCGCGCAACGGTACCCCCCCCCCCCCCAGATATCCTCCCCCCCGATATCCCTCCCCCCCTACCCACCCGACCCCTCAATGTCGCAGCGACACGATCATCGCGAGGAACCGAGGCGGCGTTGGAAATCCGAATGCGCGGGTTGCGTTAGGACACCGGACCCAGCGCGATTTGATCGCGCGGGCGAAACACTCCGCCCGTTGGCCAACGGCGATGCGTTGCGTAACGCAACTTGTAAAGCGCCTCGAGTTGAGCAGTGTCAAATGTAGTTTCAGCGTTCTGTTAACATTTAATAACTCCCAGCTGCACAGCAAATTTTACATGTCATTACGGATAAGGCAGAAACATTCCACGCACCGCGCTCCCCACCCCCGCACGCACCACCCCCGCCCACTGCCCCTCGTGCAGAAGCAATTAGCGCAGAGCGCAATCGCTCCAAGCCCTCCCACCACCACCACCAACCACCGCCACCACAATTAAGCAGTGGTCGTGATTGTGGTCATTAAATGACGAGCTCCCAGCTCCTCTGTTGTGTTTCCCGTTCCGTGCCGTGGCGCACGGGATCGGGATTATGAGTCCGGTTTGGTTGTGATCCCCAGGCGGCCGGGTAGCAAGCGGCCACCTTTCTCCACAATCCCACTCAGCGGGTTCTTCTCTGAACAATCCCGCCAGCGAGCTGCCGCTTCCAGCTCTCGGCAGCCGCCGCCGGCTCGCGGCAATGCCGCGCCGCGCCTCTGATCCGTCACCCTGGAGGAGGCAAGGGGTTGATAGATCACGCAGGCCACGAGACGTCAGCATTATCAAATGGGCTGGTAGACCGGTCCTGTATAATTGTTTTGGATGTGCGAGTTGAATGGAGGGTTCCTCGGAGGACTCCAGTTTCCCCGCTCACGCATTTGGCAGAGAGAACCGGCCCTCCTGAAAATGAGTTTCGTGATTCACCGAAGCTTCCCTGGAGAAGTTTTATGATTTTAATGACGGTATTAGCAATAATTCGCCTCGGGTGCAGATATAATTCAAGCAGTCTTAGCTGCCGAATTTATAGTCTCCACGATTGCTGGTGACGAATCTTGGCTGCTGCTGCTGATGAACTTCAAACGATTACTTGGGTCTTCAATTGCGGCACTCGGCTCTTTGCAAATCCACTGCTGGATGAAGGCCTCGCCGCGCCGTGTCGGTCATGGCATCGTTTGCTCATACTTCACGTTGAGCTGAGACAGGAGGGGATTTATGGGTGACCAAAACAGGACCGACCAGTTCAGATACCAATGCGCCACTGATATTTGGCTATTGGCCGGGAATCGAACTCAGGTCACCATGGTCATAGTGCAGTGCGATCAATAACTGCGCCACCGCTCCAAGTTACAATTTTAGAGCCCGCAATGTTGCAGGTTGTGGTGGTTGTGGTGGAGGATGGGGTAATGTGGCTGGGGAGCGGTGGTGTAGCGGTCAGCGCGCAGCGCTACGAACCCGGCCACCCGAGTTCGATTCCCGCTTACGGCCAACACCCAGTGGCGATTATCTGAACCGATACTGGGCCTCCCCTAGGTCGACTCAACCTCAAATGAGCGCCTGGTGCGGTGTGTAAAAATATCGTCACTAGAGAGACAAAGGCGGTCGGGCGTGGTGTTGGCCACCCACCCCCTCGTGTACCGTTCTGGCCTTCACAGGTGCTCGCAAACATCACTTGGCTCAAACAGTCTGTTCAGGCTATACGGGGGATCTTTGTATTTGGTGGAGGATGGGGTCATGTGGGTGGGGAGGCGCGGAAAGGCACCTGCCCGGGGCTCAGGTTACCGAGGTGTAGGCCTCCGTTTCCCGATTGCCTATCAGTGTCGCCCCCAACATGGGTTCGACTCCCGACTCCCGCGCGTGGCTCCCCGCAGTCTCCGGCGGTGTCCGCCAGGTTATCTCGGTGCAGGAGCTCCGCGGAGCTTCTCGCTCGCCCGGCAACTGACGGCTCCGGTTTCCCGTAATTACTTTTCCGCTGCTGCGAATTTCCTTCCTGGCCGAGCCCCGCAGCAGATGGGCCAATCAGGGAGCGCGCGATACATCACGGCTGCGGGGAAGGGGGAAAAAAAAACACCTCTTGCGAAGCGAATTTTCGGCCCAAGGACTCGACCCGAATGACGGCGCGGGCTGGTGTCGGACGGCGGGAGGGGGTCCCGACAATCAAACTCGTTTGACGCAGTCACCGCGCAGAGGACAATGCATATTTGGCATCGGGACGAATGGTCATTTTCCGAGGGGGTTGTTTGGTGAGTGGACACGGGGCCCCCACGGCGGCCATCACCAGCAATGGGGGCCGTTCGCCAAGGCGATTTGTTTTTGTCCCCGTTGGGTTCAAGATGAGAATCTTTCTAATGGCTCGTAGCGAAACTAACACGCGCTCGCGCACACGCACGCGTACACAAAGACAAAGATCCCCCGTATAGGCTTACTAGACTGTTTGGGCAAGTGTTGTTAGCGAGCAGCACCTATGAAGGCAGGCACGGCACACGAGGGGGTGGGTGGCCAGCACCACGTTCGACCGCCTTTATCTCCCCAGGCACTGGTTGGAAGCTGAGCCAACTTTGCTAGAGGCCCAGAACCGATTCAGAAAATCGCCACTGATGTTGGACGTGAGCGGGAATCGAACTCTGATCGCCGGGTTCGCGTGCGAACCGTTGCACTACCGCCCCCCCCCCTTCCAAACGCTGCGCCGTGCTCACAAACAATGCACTGCATGCACGGGTGCCTTGATGCATGGATGGATGGATGGGTGCATGCGCTCCGTTGTTTGTTGTCGTAGTTGTAGCGATCGTCTTTTCGCGGATGTGGAGGCATGAGGTCACGTAACTTGAATTAATCCTCAGCCCAACGCGTCACCGGGCGAGCCTCCTCCCCCCAACCCACCTCTCCACCCTCCCCCCGCTCGCACTCCGTCTGGTTTTAATCAGAGTGATTGTACCAACGTTATCCCGAGCCGCTCTGTAACCCAACCTCCTCCCGACAGAGGCGAGGAAATCCGCTCAGCGACGCGGGGAGGCGCGCGGGCCGTGCGCTCGGGGCGGCGTGCGCGAGGTTCAACAGCGTCGAGGCGCGGCCGTGCAACCGCTCGTCCACGCCACTGCCGGCGGAAAAGAATCTCCACTTGCAGGAGCAGCTCGGGAGAACCTCCCCGCTCCTCTCGAAGGTGTTTTTGTTTTTGCCCCTGGGCGACCTCGCCGCAAATGATAGCTCAACGAAGTGGCTAACCACGTGGACATTTATAGCAGCCAAATACTCTACACGCGTGTTTATAAATGTGGAGGGAAAACCTGGAGGACCCGGAGCAATGTCTACGCAATATCTATGGAGAGAGACACACAAACTCCGAATATACAGCAGCAGGCGTCATGGTCGGGATTGAACCCACAACCTCCTGTATACCAGGCGAGGGAGTTAACATCTCGCCGCCGTGGCGCCCTTAGTGGGGGGGGGTACCCACACTTTACCCCACCACACGCGACCTGCCGATGGTACGCTAACAGCGGTGAACGCATTTACGATGCAAGGTTTGGAAGTGACGCAGGTGGCGGCGGATGGAGGTCGCGGGGATGAAAGAAACCTGCGCCGTTGTTTCAACTCCCGCAGCCGGGAGAACGAATTGATGACCCCCCCTCCCCCGTGACCTCTGCATCGCAAGTTCCCCGTGCTGACCGGTTCACTTCACGTCGGCACAGACGCAGCCGGCGGCCTCTGCGTCGCGGGCATGATGAGCCACGTGTCGAACTCGTTCGTCTGCCCTGCGCCACGGCACCTGCCTCTCTGCGCCGTGCGTCGCGCACCGTAACGGACTCCCAGAAGGACGTGCGGCTGATGGGATGTGTAAAAACATGATTTTGTTGTCGTTGTTTTCATTACGCGGAGGCACAGATGTGGTGTACGGGAGGCGTGTTGTGTGCGTGTGTGCGGTTGTATCGCTGTGTGGTTGTATAGTTTGGTTTGCAGTATTGGCAAAGGTTAGTGCTACGCTGCGCTACGAACCCGGCGACCCGAGTTCAATTCCCGCTCGAGCCCAACACTGGTGACGATTACATGAACCGGTGATGGGCCTCCCCTAGGTAGACTCAGCCTTAAATGAGTACCTGGTACGATGCGTAAATGTCGTCACTGGGGAGACAAAGGTGGCCGGGCGTGATGCTGGCCACCTGCCTCCTTGTGTGCCGTGCCGGCCTTCATAGGTGCTACTCGCTAACAGCACTTGCCCCACAGGGGCATCTTTGTCTTTGTATAACGATAATGTTGATCATGATTATCATTGCGGTGCTGCCGATGTTGCTCCTGATGATGGCGCTGTTGATGGTGATGATGCTTCTACTGATGACGCTACCTTTGATTATCGGGAGGGGTGGGGGGGTGAGAGGGGGGTCTTTGTGTCCCAAGAGGGCGGTGGAGAGATGAGAGGATCATCATCATCAGCAGCAGTAGCAACAGGAGCAATTGCGGCATCAGCATCGAGCACACACACGCATCAGCAGCGGCTACGTCATCATCGTCATCAGCAGACTTCAATGAGTTTCAATCGCTGTATAAGTGTACTGCACAACGCAACGACAAAGACCCCCCCCCCCCCATAGCCTTAACAGACTGTTGGGGCAAGTGTTTTACACACCGATCCAGGCACTTATTTGAGGCTGAGTCGACACAGGGGAGGCCTAGGACCGGTTCAGATGATCGTCACTGGTGTTGGTGAACGTGAGCGGGATTCGAACTCGGTTCGCCGGGTTCGTAGCGCAGCGCGCTAACCGCTGCGCCACCGCTCCCCACAAGCTGCGCTCTCTGCCACAGACGCTCATTCGTCATCATAATGACCACCACCACCACCATCATCATCATCAGTGTATCAACCTGGCTCGTGTCCCACGCGCGCGCGCACTTAGAGCACTCCTCTGTGGAGGAGGATGCAGAGCGAGGAGGGAGGATGAGGAGGGATGCGTCTCGCCACTGACACAAACATTTGAGCTGTCAGTGCTAAACCCACGTGCTGCCAACCTCCAGCAAGCGGCCAACAGAGAGCGCAGTGCCAACCTCGCCCTCCTCCTCCTCTCCAGGGACAAACGCGCGAGCCGCGTGCGTGGCTCAAACCGCACTCGCTCAAAGTCACCCACGACCCAGTGCTCATCCACCGCTGGATGAAAACCTCCACGCGTCGTGTCTGTCACGGGGTTCGCGCTTATCTCGACGAAGTTCTGATTACCCGCTCTTATCTGCTCTCCAGCGGTGTGGTCTTCTTGGTAGGTCAACATCTAGGCGGCACGACCTGCATGGGCTACGTCGTCTGGATACAAGACGAGTTGTGTCAGCATCGGGGTTTGGTTATCGAGCTGAACATCTATAAAATCTTAGCGTCGGTAACTTCGCGGGAGCAGAGTCGATGGGGATGAAAAAGAGATCGTCCACGCTCGCTCAAGAGCGTGGCCGTGCGCTCTGCACGTGTGCCTCGAATCCTTGTCATACGGGTGGAGGACCCACGCGCGCGTCCCACGACCACACCGGTAGCCGACCGACGTCGTGAGCGGTGCGCGACACGTCCGAGACGAGTCCGTGTTGCGTCTCGCCGAGGCCGTCTCCCGTGAGTGAGGGAGCTTGCGAGCGAGCGAGCACGTGGCAACCATCGCACGCACGCGCGCCCCTTCCCTTCCTTCCCACGGCCCGTGCCAAGCAACTCCCAGCGCGGCGGCGCGGCTACCGCACGGCGTCTCCGCGGCGCGGGTTTGACACGGGGGCCGCGCTGACTCAGGTCTTCGCGAGGTGACGGATTGAGGGCGGTAAGCGCGCACACTCACGCTAAAAAAAAAAAACAAAGATCCCCCGTGTAGCCTGAACGGAGTGTGGGGGCAAGTGTTGTTAGCGAGCACCTATAAAGGCGGCCACGGCTCTCGAGGGGGTGGGTTTGCAACACCACGCCCGGCCGCCTTTGTCTCCCTAGTTGCGATGCTTGTACATCGCACCAGGTACTAATTGTAGACTGAGTTGACCTAGGGGAGGCTCAGCCCTGGTGCAGATAATCGTCACCGATGTTCGCCGTGAGTCGGAATCGAACTGAGGTCGCCCGGGTTTCATAGCGCAGCTCACCAACCGCGACACGACCGCTCCCCAAACAAACACACGGGCAGGCACATCCACCAGCGCACACACACATACACACACATCCACCCGCGCACACACACACACATGCACTCATGCGCGCTCGCTCACACACCCACACACACAAGTGCAGTGAGTCCAACTGAGTCGAGGACGTTATCTTAGCAGCACCACTATTTATTTACACAACGGTACGTAACATAACACGATCTACACTCGGGTCTCGAATGCCCATCTCGCCACGCTACGGCAGAACCAGACACGGTTCGCTATCCCGGCCCGGACCGTGAGCTGGGTCCCGGACCGTGTGGCTCGAGGCTTCTTCTCCCCGACGTGGATCTTCTTCACCAGCAACACGAAGAACCCCGAGCTTCTCACGGGGCCCCGTCATATGCCCCGGGCTGGCTCCGCCCCTCGCCCCGCCCACCTTGCAGGTCTCTCGAGCTCCTTCTCGAAGGTTCCCGAGAGCTCTTTTGGACCACGTGACCGCCCCGCGGGTCCCGTCCCCCGGTGGGGCCCCCCCCCCCCCCGCTAATATCATCCGTTCACGTGTCAGCAGGTCAACCAGCGTATCGTGCCCCAAGGTCACCCTGGCTGGCTGACGCTCCCTCTCGCTCCCTCACCGGGAGCCCGCAGCACCGCACACTACTCGCGGTGCCTCCGCGCTCACCAGAGCTCACCCAGCCCCGCTAGGGCTGGTGGTACTACAGCCCGTAACCCGGGCTGCCCGTCATGACAACTCATCACCCGCCGTGGCTTCGTAAGCCCCGGCACCACACAAGTGTCGTGACTAAGAGACACTAAGAGTAGGAGGCACTCTGTTTATCCACACGGCCTGACAGTAACACTTAGCGACTACGCTTCCCAGTCAGGACAACTGGCAGACTGCCTCTGACTGGCGACGCCGAGAGGGTGAAGACGGAGACGGCGGTGAAGACTCCGGCAGCAGCACGACGGGGACCCCCCCCCCCACTCCACACGACAGCCCCGAGCTCCCCTTCCGGGGCCCCTCTTATACTGCCAGCGCGGCCTGGCTCCGCCCCCGGCCACGCCCCCTTCTGGAACCTACCAGCGGGTTCTCGACGTGCCCCTTCCGTGACCCCTCCCCTAGATCCCTTTCCGGTCTATCACGTGGCCTGCTGTCAGTCAGGGCTGCTGCAAGCTGCAGATCCCCTTCCCTGCCAGCAGCTAGCGCTATGCTGCCACGTGACCGATTATATGTCACTACACAAGCACACGCACCCACTGGCACACACACACACACAATTATCTGTGGACTCGGTGTGTGGGGTCGGTGCGTAAAGCCGGTGCGTGGAGCCGGTGCGTGGGGTC
>CM025650.2:2391905-2407084 GCA_014621495.2 Entosphenus tridentatus
GGAGACTGCCTGACCAAGTCGTTGATAGGAGACTGCCTGACCAAGTCATTGATAGGAGACTGCCTGACCAAGTCGTTGATAGGAGACTGCCTGACCAAGTCATTGATAGGAGACTGCCTGACCAAGTCATTGATAGGAGACTGCCTGACCAAGTCGTTGATAGGAGACTGCCTGACTAAGTCATTGATAGGAGACTGCCTGACCAAGTCGTTGATAGGAGACTGCCTGACCAAGTCATTGATAGGAGACTGCCTGACCAAGTCGTTGATAGGAGACTGCCTGACCAAGTCGTTGATAGGAGACTGCCTGACCAAGTCGTTGATAGGAGACTGCCTGACTAAGTCATTGATAGGAGACTGCCTGTGTGCGTGCCAGGTGTTGTGGGCTCGGGGCTGCAAAGTGGCCGGCAGATGTAAATACAGCAACGGATGGATTCTTGTATCTGTCCGTGCGAAGTTTGGAGCGTTGTTCATTCGTCGTTTGCGCTTCTCCTCCCACGCGGAGGCCACACAGAAAACGAACGCCTTCGACGCAGCATCCCAATGTACCACTACTCCTGAACGAGACTCACTCCTGGGGGTCTTCATGAACACGACGTGAACGTGGCAGTCCGGCGCGTGAAACCGCCATAAACTGCGGATAAAAAACAGACCAAGTTCGTATCGTAGCAGTTCACATTCAGTCGACGGATTGTTTTTTTTCGTTCGTCAAAACCCCGACGTTTCCTGCCGCCCCAGAGTATAAACCGCGTTTATTTTTACTATTCTCTAGACAGATGTGATCGCTGTCCTGCTAACCCGCACGCAGGCGTGCGCATAGCCCAGCGCGCCGCACTCGTAACACACGCACGCACGCACGCAACTCGTACGCCCACCGTTCATTATTAGGGATACCAAGGGATATGCAAATGATCTAAAAACAAGAGGGCCCAATGAGCAGTGCAGTGCGGGGGCGATGGAGGGGGAAGGCGGGGGCACCGAGTCGCTGTATAAATGCCTCCCCTCGTGCGCGCTCCTCCGACTCCGCTCAGGATTCGGAGCGAACCCTCGATCGCCGTTGCGCGCGCGTGAGCGCGACCCCGGCGGGAACTCGCGACTCAAGTTCCACAGCGACTCGAGTTCCAGAGCGACTCGAGTTCCACAGCGACTCCAGTTCCACAACGACTCGAGTTCCAGAGCGACTCGAGTTCCACAACGACTCGTGGTCCAGAGCGACTCGAGTTCCACAACAACTCGAGTTCCACAACGAATCGAGTTCCACAACGAATCGAGTTCCACAACGCAGAGACCGGGGGCAGGAGCACGGCGCTTTGCCGCGTGACGTCGGTAAGGGAACCAGATAGGGCGAGCGAGAGGGGGAGAGAGATAAGGGGTGGGGGGGGGGGGACAGCGAGACGAGAGAGAGAGAGAGGGACAAAGAGGAGCGACGGATTCGGCGTCTTGGGAAGAGTTCGGGGAGAGCGTGAGACCCGCGCGTGGCCTCTCAAGCCGCAACGGATCGCGCGATAGCAGCGCAGCGCAACCCATGGAGGTGAGAGACGTGAGGCTCGTGATGGAGTCGCCGGCCAGCTCTCCGCTCTCGCCGCTCTCGAGCCCTCTCCCCAGCGAGGAGGACCCCGGGGAGAGGCCGGCGAGCAGGCGGGGATCCCGCAAGCGACGCGCGACCATCGCCGAGGGCGGTGCGGGCGGCGGGAAGCGAGGCAAGCGAGGAGGAGGAGGCGGTGGTGGCGGCGGTGGTGGCGGTGGCGGTGGCGGCGGTGGCATGGGCGTCTCGGGGGGAGCGGGTTGCGGTGGCGGAGTGGTGAGCGGAGCGGGTGGCGGAGCTGCTGCGGGCAGCGAGGGCAGCCCCTTGTCGGGCGAGGAGATGCAGCAGCAGCGCTTCATCGCGAACGTGCGCGAGCGGCAGCGCACGCAGTCCCTGAACGAGGCGTTCTCGTCCCTGCGCCAAATCATCCCGACGCTGCCCTCGGACAAACTGAGCAAGATCCAGACGCTGAAGCTGGCGACGCGCTACATCGACTTCCTCTACCAGGTGCTGCAGAGCGACGACGAAGGCGGCAGCGGAGGAGGAGGAGGAGGCGGAGGAGGAGGAGGCGGAGGAGGAGGCGGAGGCGCCGACGCCAGGCTCAGCGCCGCGTGCAGCTACGTGGCGCAGGAGCGGCTGAGCTACGCCTTCTCCGTGTGGCGCATGGAGGGCGCCTGGTCGCTCTCCGCATCGCATTGACACGGTACAGAACTCGCGCGCGCGCGCACGACGGGCACACGCGCGCGTGGGGCACGAGACGAACGCGCAGCGGCGGCGGCGGCAGCGGCGGTGGCAACAGCGGCGACAGCCGCCGTCGCCGCTGTGTCCGCGTACCCTTTGCACACGAGTGCGTACACACATGCGAGCACACATGCACGCGCGCAGGTCAACACACACACACACGTGTTCACACACACACGTGTTCACGTGTTCACACGCACACACACACACACGTTCACACACACGTGTTCACACACACACACGTGAACACGTGTTCACACACACACACGTTCACACACACACGTGTTCACACACACGTGTTCACGTGTATGCAAAGGAATGTGGTGAGTACGCGCGCCCACTCGTCTCCTCGCGAGGGGCTATTTGCTGCGCATGTGGTGGTGTGGGCGAGGTGTAATTGACAGCTCGCTGTTAAAGGCATCGGCTACCACACCCGGTCACTTAATTAGGTCTCTCGCACGCTCTATAATTGACTCCCCTTCGACGAGTGGTCGGCGCACCACGAGATGACTCCGTGAGTTGGGAGCCTCTCGCCGTCTCGACATTTACTCGACCGAGACGCGCATCGGCCACCTGCGCAACTTCCCGTCTCATCCGCAGTCCCCGCGGCCGATGGACAACTGACGCGACCTCGGAAGTATGACACAGAGGAACGGGTTACTCAGTCAAGTAAAGCGAGATGATGGTTAGAAGAAGAAGAATATGAATAATACTCGGGCAGAATTATTGGCCAGGAATCTTTGCGCGGAGGTTATAAGTGGAGCGGGAGAATGAAGTTTCTTTCGGGAGTCGCGTATTTGTGTTTCCACGGCCCTGGCCAGACCACAGCCACGAAGCCAAACAACCGCACGGCAAGAGGCTCCAGCTCCCACCGCTTGTTCCATTGAGCCCTGGGCTTTTTGCTTTCGCCTGCCCCCCCACCCCACCCCACCCCCATCTTTTCCGACAGCTCATTTAACACGTGGTCCTGCACACTCATGTTTTAGGTAATAAATAAATAAACAGACTAGAGAAGTCTGCTTCGCCGCCTGGGTAAATGACGTTTACGTTTGGAAATCACGCCTCTTAAAGGCATTCCGGGACCAGTGATTTTCAACAGCGTTTGTTTAAACAAGGCAAGATAAAAATAACCTCGCTCGGGCTCGACTTATCTGTGTTCATCAGCAGAGCGTGGTTCGTTTAACAAATGGTGCCGGCCTGTTGTCGACAAGAGGAGCCCCCTCCACGAGTGCCGTGGGACCCCAAACCACGAGCAGCAGCGCGGTACAGCAGCAGCACCGCGGTGCGACTCGCGCCACGTAGTTGTTTTGGATAAATGCGTAAAACCCGCGAGGTTCCTTTGGAAATATCCAGTGTTTGGTGGTGCATGGTTTGTTCTGGGATCCCCCCCCCCCCCGCAACAACAAACCACCATCACCAACAACAGCGGTAACAACAACAACAACAACGGCCAGTGATTGTTTTAAAACGTGGAGTTTCCGAGTGAATAACCGCGCCATCTCTCGCAGCGCATTCGCGATTTGGGCCTTCGCTGGATGTGCGCGCGGTCCTTGACTCGGCGCTTCTCTCTGCTCCGCAGCCGCCCCGCGTGGAGGAGTGGAGCTCCCTGGTTCGTGGGAACCCCGAGGGATTGAGTCGCGGCCACGTGTGGAGGAGAGGGAGAGAGGACGAACTGAGACCTCGCTTTCAATGGCTCGCGTGAACTCACCCTTCCTCGCACTCGCCGCTGCTTTGCGTGAACGCACCCCCCCCCCCCGCCGCCCCCCATCTCTCGGGCCCGGCTGCTGACCCGCGGTTTGCGCGTGACCTGCTTGCGCGTGACCTCGCAACGGACTCTGGAACCGCGGAATTCCAGATCGACGGAGCTAGTCGCGGCCAAGGTGTGGAGTGGACGAACTGAGAACGCCGCCGGGGGGCCAACCCCCGCCGTTCACTGGAAACAAAACAAGAAACATTTGATTATTTTTTTTGTTCAGAGCGGAAACAAACAAACCAACAAAAACTCTGTCGAGCAAACGCGTCGCGTATTTATGTAAACTCGGGTGAGGTACGGAGGATGCTCGGCCAACACAAGGAACCAGTCTCGTGGTCATGCGAATGAGTCCGATTTAAACACATCTTATGTTCAACCGAATATCTGAGAAATGTCTATATATTTTAGTAAATCCGTATTGTTCTCTTCACTCCTTTGTTACATGTAAGCTTAAATACGAACTAGACCGAGCAAAGTATATATATGTATAATGTGTGTGTGTGCGCGCGCTATCTCACGCCTGCTGTACGCGTTGTAATTTATTGGGGAGGGAAAGCTCTGGGCTTGGAACCCAAACTCAGTTTCTCGTCTGCTCTGCTGTCCAGTGATTCCGGCTCACAGTGATTCCGGCTCACAGTGATTCCGGCTCACAGTGATTCCGGCTCACAGTGATTCCGGCTCACATGGGGTGCTCTGCAGAAGAACCCAGAGTCTCTGAGTCCCGACTGCCAGGTGCCCTCTCTCTCTCGATCCCGTTCGTGCTAATCGTCTTGCCCAGTGGTACCAAGCGTTCAATATTCGTGGGATATTTAACAACAACAACAACAAGTGAAATCCTCCCGAGTACGAAATTGCAAATGAATGTGTTGGGGTATTTTTTTCAGTGTTATTATTAGCGTCGTTATTTTTTTTAAATCGTTGTTGTATTACGCATTCTTGGTCAAGCCTATGTTTACATACAAAAATATATATATATACATCTACATTTCACTGAGCATGTGCTGTGTAACCGCACGTATTGTCAACTGCATTACGTACTGTCTGTTGTGTGTGTGCGCGCGTATTTTGGGAGCGGTGAACGCAGTGGTTCAGCGTATTGCGCTGCAAACCAAACCCACCTGAGTTCGATTTCCAGCCACGACTAGCATCAGTGTCAAGTGAGTGTAACTTGTCCCGGGCCTCCCCTAAATCGACTCAGCCTTAATTTAGTACCTGGTGCGCCGTGCAATCATCAGCAGTGCGGTCGGTGCTCGCTAACGGCACTTGCGCCAACAATCTGTTCAGAGCTATGCGAGGATTCTAACGTGTGTGTGTATGTGTGTGTATGTGTGTGTATATGTGTGTGTATATGTGTGTGTGTATATGTGTGTGTGTGTATGTGTGTGTATATGTGTGTGTATATGTGTGTGTGTGTATGTGTGTGTATATATAATGTGTGTGTATGTGTGTGTATGTGTGTGTGTATATGTGTGTGTATATGTGTGTGTATGTGTGTGTGTATATATATGTGTGTGTGTGTGTGGGGAGCGATAGTGTAGCGCTTGCCGCGCTGCGCTACGAGCCCGACCCGAGTTTAATTCTCGCTCAAGGCCAAACACCGGTAATGATAATCTAGTCATAGGTATCCCCTAGGTCGACTCAGCCTCAAATGAATACCTGGTGCGGTGTGCAAACATCGCTTCTCGCGAGACAAAAGGCGGCCGGGCGTGGTGCTGGCCACCCACCCTCTCGCGTGCCGTGCCGGCCTTCGTAGGGGCTCGCTCACAGCACTTGCCCCAACAGTCTGTTAAGGCTGCACGGGGAGCTGTGTCTCTATGCGTATACGCAGGGTGGCGTAGACCGTCGTGCATCAGCACGAACCTCGTGGCGTCCACGGGCAGATGTTTGCCTTTTAAGATCACGCGTCGTGTCAGCGAGAGAGATGAGACCCTTTGAAGTTGTTTTATAATCTCGCTTCGCTGCTGCCCGATGCCATGTGTCAGTAAATACGCGGCGTGCGACTTCTCCACGCGGACCCATCCACGCAGCAGCAGCAGTAGCAGCAGTAGTAGCAGTGTCGCGGTGTATGTGGGCAGTACAGCAAATAGGGTTCGCGAGCCCAGTCTCTGCGGACCTCTGAGTAGCACTAGCCTTGGGTTTTTTTCGGTAAAGTCACGTATGTATAAAATAAATTAAATGACTATTTTCTACCTACGTGACTTTACCGAAAGAACCAAAGAGTATGGATCCCTGTAGTCACGAAAACTTCAGATCTAGATTGGGGTTTTTTTTTCATACGATAGGTCACATGAGCTGTTTTTTGTGCAAAACCATTTTTTTTTACTAAACCGCCGACAGTCGGATTCTAGGAAGCTACGAAGCCGGCCCGAGTCTTGATGGCAGTGGTGGCGCTCAGTCGAAAGCAAAACTAAGCAAAGGCTTTCTGGTCCCAGGGTAGATCAAGAGCTACCAATTGAACTCAGACCCTTATAGCGATATATTAAAAAAAAAAATCATTCTAAAATAACTAAAATAATTATAATCAGTCCATTCACTTAATAAATCGTTCACAAGCCGAGAACACGATTCGATTCGGTAACCTTTTGCATCTTATTCTAGATTTGAAGCTTTCATGACTGCAAGGATTCATACTCTTTGGTTGTTTCGGTAAAGTCACGTAGGTTAAAAGTAAACAAATAAATTAAATCACGACGTTTCGGAGGCAGCACAAGCTTCCGTCTTCAGGTGAAACCGTCACAGCAAAATTGCTGCATCAAGTGAATCTTGTTTGTTGTCACGTGACACAATTCCCGCTTTATTGTTCTCTCAGCAACAACATATTGGGCTGGGTGCCACGGCTTGTTGGGTTGGCATTTGGACGAGGGTTATCGTTGCGGGGGGCGGGGGGGTGTCGTCGGGACTGCGAGCTCGTGTGGCCAGGAGAGAGTGTCACCCTCTCGCGTAGAGCGGGCGCGGATTGCTCAGCTCGCTCCGGGGATCTCTGCTTTCCTCCGACTTGAAGGTAAAAAAATTAACCCGTAAAAACAAAGTTTTTCACTATAAATCCTTTATATGCGTGGCGGCTAGAGTCCTCTCGTCCTTTGGCTTGAGATGGCTGCCACCTATGGGTCAGATGATTGCATGGCAGCATTAAGCAATTGGTAATTAAATATAATATTTTTGTCCTAAAAAGTGTAAAATTTTGGAAACAAATTTTCACGAACATTAATTGTCACGTACAACGAGTCTGTGTGGAAAATGTCAGCTCGATTGAATAACGGGAAGTGGGTTTAAAAACGACCGAAAGATGTGCACGGTCGTAAGCAAGCAAGTGAACTTAACATAAAGGATTTAAAAAAACAACCTCTCGTTTAGATGATGCCATTGACTAACAACACCCCTGCCCCCACTCTCCGCCCAATGTAGCAAGGACCCTCCTGGGAAATTCTCCAGAAGCATTGGAGCTTTCCGCGAATAAATGATTGGCATCAAAACGAGGTTAGAAGTGATGATGGACTTCCTGTACAAAGAGAGCAAGGCGGTGTATAAAGATGCGACGTGTCTAGGAAAGACATCGTCACCTTTAACCTCAAAGAGCGGCAGTGCAGTCATATTTTAAACGGTTTTGGTACGAAATTTGTAATAAAACGCGTCCGTTTGAACAGTCTTTACATTTCACGCGCAATCCCGTCTCGTGGTTGTCGTTGTGAGGCTTTCTCTCGGCACTCCTCTGCGGCTTCCTTCCAACACGAAGCAAATAAAAACCACACAGCCATTCGCTTGCAAGGCAAATCGGCGACGCGTCTCAATAACGGTGTAAGCGGGGCCCTCCTGAACAAGAAGACGAAGAAGAAGACGCGCAAGACCACGACGACGAAATAACGCAGCACATTTCACGAAAGGCGGACTGGGGACTTGATGAAGATCTATTTAAATGATGACGACGAGAGCGGAACGAGGCCGTCGTTCGCTGAACTCGCCCAACGCGCGTGATCAGCGACTCGGAACCACGTGGACCACGCGCAGAGTTTCACTTCGATGTCATTCTTTTGTCGGAACGCTGCTTTTTGCAAGGCTGGCTGGCTCTGAGGATTGTCGGCGTAAGGCACTACCACTAGAGTGCAAGGTACATCAAACAATAATCATAGTACTCGGATATAATTGCAATCCTGTTATATTTGTATGAGCCCAGGAGGACAGCGTGACGATGGCAGCATGGGGCGACGTGGGTGCGGCTGCGTGGCAAGGTGATGGTCGGAAACAACGTTTGACCCAACGTTCGAACAACGTTCGTTTCTGCGCGGCGCCTCTGGCTGAACGAAGCCGCGTGTTGTGTGTGCGAGTCGGCCAGCGCGCGCGAGAGACCCAGATGAACTTTATAAAAAAAAAAAAACTATCTCTGTGAAATGTCTCTCCCTGCTTCTGATGCGCGAGGCGCGCGCGTGAGGTACGTGTGAGGTGAGGGTGAGGTGAGGTGGGGGGGGTGAGGGTGAGGTGTGTGTGAGGTGAGGGTGAGGTGAGGGGTGTGTGAGGGTGAGGCGCATGCGAAGTGAAGGTGAGGTGTGTGTGAGGGTGAGGTGTGAGGGTGAGGTGTGAGGGTGAGGTGCGAGGGTGAGGAGCGTGTGAGGGTGAGGAGCGTGTATGATGCACGCCTAGCGCGAGGTGTCAAAGACACACACGCATTGTCCAAAGAGCAAAATGGAAAAAAGAACGCCGAGCCGGGGTCGACATTTTTCTGGCAACGCGAAGACTCGCGAGAGGAAACGGATTTGCAGCAAAAAATGCGTGCACGTGTGTGTGTGTGAGTGTGTGAGAGTGTGTGTGAGAGAGTGTGTGTGTGTGTGAGAGTGTGTGTGTGAGAGTGTGTGTGTGAGAGTGTGTGTGTGTGAGTGTGTGTGAGTGTGTGTGTGAGAGTGTGTGTGTGAGAGTGTGTGTGTGTGAGAGTGTGTGTGTGAGTGTGAGAGTGTGTGTGTGAGAGTGTGTGTGTGAGTGTGTGTGAGAGGGTGTGTGAGTGTGTGTGAGGGTGTGAGAGCGTGTGTGAGGGTGTGTGTGTGTGAGTGTGTGTATATATGTGAGATTGTG
Source organism: Entosphenus tridentatus (assembly GCA_014621495.2). Taxonomy (NCBI): domain Eukaryota; kingdom Metazoa; phylum Chordata; class Hyperoartia; order Petromyzontiformes; family Petromyzontidae; genus Entosphenus; species Entosphenus tridentatus. The sequence goes on from CM025650.2 coordinate 2,400,985, forward strand.
TGTGAGAGTGTGTGTGTGAGTGTGTGAGTGTGTGTATATGTATATGTGAGAGTGTGTGTGTGTGAGAGTGTGAGAGACTGTGTGTGAGTGTGTGTGTATATGTGTGTGTGTATGAGTGTGTGTGTGTGTGAGAGTGTGTGTGAGAGTGTGTGTGTACGAGTCGGGAGCGGTGGTGTAGTGGTTAGCTTGCTGGGCTACGAACCTGGCGACCCGGGTTCGATTCCCGCTCACGGCCAACATCAGTGACGATTATCTGAACCGGTCCTGGGCCTCCCCTAGGTCGACTCGACCTCAAATGAGTAGCTGGTGCGATGTGTAAACATCGCAACTGGGGAGACAAAGGCGGCCGGGCTTGATGCTGGCTACCCACCCCCCCTCGTGTGCCGTGCCGGCCTTCATAGGTGCACGTTAACAGCACTTGCCAAAGCAGTCTTTAAAGGCTACACGGGGGATCTTTGCCTTTAACGTGTCTCTGCGCATACAGGGCGATCCATCTATAGATACCCCACTGCATTCGTAGGGGATACATAATAAATCAACACGACTTATTTAATGAAATCCTCTTACACGTCTCCCACCAATCTCAATGCACGAAGTTTATGCGTCAACACGCTCTCCCCCCCCTCCTGATCGAAGACACGGAGGCGTCGCTTTCGTAATATTTTATCGCGGCTCTTCAGATCGACCGAAGTGACGAGGTGGGGGCGGGGTGCGGGGGCCGATGAGGTTCGCGTGTTGCGACGGCTTGAGACATCCATCCAGCAGTGGATTTATCACTGTCGGTGTGTGTCGGTGCGTGCGGTGTCGGAGCGATTTTCGGCGACCCGAGGTTCGCGATTCCCGCTCGACAGTGACGGCAACTTTTTTTTTTCCCAAGTGGTTCTCGGGGACAGCCCCTAGGTCGACTCAGCCTTAAAACGAGTACGGTGTGTACGCATCAGCTGTGGGGAGAAACAAAGGCGGCCGGGCCTGGTGTTGTTGGTCACCCCCCCCCCCCTCCTGGTGCGCCGTGCCGGCCTCAATAGGTGCTCGCTAACAGCACTCGCCCCAACAGTCTGTTACAGGCTGGGCGGGAGGTGGCGGTGACCTTTGTCAACATTACGGATACGACACACACACACGTGTACACACACACACGTGTACACACACACACGTGTACACACACACAGCACACACACACGTGTACACACACACACGGGTACACGACACACACACACACGGGTACACGACACACACACACGTGTACACACACACACGTGTACACACACACACGTGTACACACACACACGGGTACACACACACACAGCACACACACACACGTGTACACACACACATGGGTACACACACACACGGATACACACACGGGTACACACACACGGGTACACACACACGGGTACACACACACGTGTACATACCACACACACACACACGCGGGTACACACACACGGGTACACACACACGGGTACACGACACACACACACGTGTACAACACACACACACACGTGTACACGACACACACCACACACACGTGTACACACGACACACACCACACACACGTGTACACCACACACACACACGTGTACACGACACACTCGCTGCGTTCGGCCCACGTCGCCATTGCGAGGGAGATTTATAATCTCGTCTCAAAGGGCTCGTAGCTGCTTTCATGAAGGCAAACGCATAACAGATGTATTAAGTCAACGAGATGAAAGGAATACCGTCGACGTTTCAAGCGACGGGCCTTGTTCGTGCCGAGTCATTCACCTCTAAATACACGCAATCAAATGAGTTTGTTTGTTCAGATCACGACAATGGGTTGTGAGTGGCGTTCAATCCCCTCGTCTCAAAAGAAGACACACACACACTCGGTCGCGCATTTCTCGGGCAATTCACTTCAATATCTAACGCTCTTGCGACTCGCAGATGGCAGTGAGGCGGTGGTCAAAAGGTGTTTGCGCGCGCTCTCACAGCACAACACTCAGTTCGGGGCACAAAGAGACATTTCGCGTGACTTGTTTGTTGGGTGCAATGCTCGGCTACGAATTTTAATTTCAGTCATCTCGGTGTTAGCGGAATGGTTGAACAAACGTCTTTGATGACCGCGATGGCTGTGACGGTGATGCCGATTCCGATGGATCGTGTCCGAAGGTTTTGTCGCGGAAGTCTTACTCTCTGCAGCTTGGGTTCGCATCCACTCCGACTCCAGAGTCCTGTGTGCCTCGGGTTCAGACGAGGTCGTAATCCCGTCGTCACCCAGGGCTCACCTCCACGTGGCACACAAGGACCCAGCATGCACATCTCAAGAGAGCCGCAACGTGGTTGGCATTGGAAAGGGGGGCGGTGGGGGGGCGTCGTCTGATTTCACCCCCCAACTCTTGGTAATGCGGCACCTGGGTGCCCCCATACGGTCCGTGGAACCCACGGCGCAGTTGCACCGCCTGCGCACTCCGCAGCGACGTCACAGCACCAGCAGCTGGCAGCAGTAGAGGCGGTGGTGGTGGTGGTGGCGGCGGTGGTGGTGGTGGTGGCGGCGGTGGCAGCGGTGGTGGTGTTGGTATTTTAATGCAGCTTTTGGGGGTCTTTGTGATTATGTTCGTTTGTATTCACGTGCGTGAAGCAAAGAGGTCGACTGCCTCTTCAGGCATGCGTTCAGTTATTACTACTAATTTATAATTAAGTTGCAACACATATTTGTAATGCAAGCGGCATTTTTAAAGAGACGCTATGAAGCAATGTGCTGGCTCAGGCATATATTCCATGTGTCAAAGCGTGCCCCCATGTGAATGTGATTTTACGTGTACCTTTCTGTATGTATATATATGTGTGTATGATTGTATTTATGTGTCTGCATGGCATCTGCCTGTGTGTGTGTGTTGACGTCTGTTCGTAAGTACGTATGTGTCTGTCTGTATAGGTCTATCTGTATGTGTTTATCTGTTTGTATGTGTATGTCTGCCTCTTTGTACGTCTGAATGTATTTGTCTACCGATATTCGGGAGCAACTGGAGCAATGCACTCTTAAATCTCGATAGAAAACGCATTTCCTTAGAACTGCTGTTGCTTGTTTAGTTTGCTGTTCTTCCTTCGCATCTCCGATTAGCACGATTGGCTATGTACAGTGCGAAAGAAGTTCAACATACACATCGGTATGTGTCTATCGCTGCCTATGCCTACCTCTCTGCATCGCTCTGTCTGCCTGTGTTTGTGTGTCTCTCCGTATGTATATCAATGTTTCCGTATGTCTGTGTGTGTGTCTCTCTCTATATGTGTCTCTGCATTAAGAACTCTATATCACTGTCTCTTTGCGTGTCTCTCTCTGCCTGCCTGCCCGTGTCTCTCCGTATATACTACATATATATCTGTGTGTGTGTGTGTGTCTCCGTGTCTATCTGAGTCGGTGCACTCCAGGTTCCGTGCCACGTGTCAAAACATAAACACGGCGAGCCGGCCGATTGAATCATTCCTCCCGCCGCCACGCTCGCAGCATCCAAATATTTACCCTCGTTTCATGTCGCTCGCCACGTGGGCCACTCCGGCCCCCGCGGAGTGGCCCGCGAGACGACACCCAGCGTGCACAGCGCTCGTCCTCTGTTGGGGGGGGGGGGGCCATAGACCTCGCTCATTTCCTTCAATCGAAATATTCCTCGATTTGGTTTCCCTTTAATCGACTGAGTTACACACAGTGTGTATATACACACACAACATGTACTGTATATGTAACGATTCGCCAAAGAATGCAGTCGTTTCTTGCCGTGGTTGTCCCACCCGATGCCGATTGCTTGTGTTGCGATCGAAACGTCGTGATCGATGAGTTTTATACCCACGTGACTTTACCGAAAGGACCAAACAGTATGGATTCCTGCAGTCGCGAAAGCTTCAAATCAAGAATGTTGACTCAACCACACACGTGTCAATCACCCCCTGCCATCAAACGGAATGCCGCGTGCCGTGTTTGTCGTTCTTCCACCGCACCTCCGATGAGCACGGGTGGCTACGTGCGGCGCGAAAGAAGTTCAACGTACGTACAGTGTATCTGATTGGCGACGTTTCGAGCAATAACCCTTTTTCAGCTGATGTGCTATGAGAAAAGGTCAAATTTCTTGGTTCTTTCGGTAAAGTCACGTAGAAGGGAAATAATAAAATAATATAAATTAAATCCTATTATTATTTTATTATTTCACTTCTACGTGACTTTACCGAAAGAACCAAGAAGATGAATCTCTGCAGTCACGAAAGCTTTAAATCGAAATTTAAAAGGTCCATTGTCCGAAAAGTCGCCTATTTGAGATGTAAATATTCACACATTTCCTTTCTTGGCGGTGTTCTTGCGAAGCGGAGTTGTTTCCCGACCTCCTGTGCTCGTGTCACCTCTGCAGCAGTCGTCTGTTCGCAATGGATGCGCCAGCGACGTCCACAGTCTCCATCCGTTTGACAGGAACTGGGAGGGAGGCAGAGGTCGCTAACGGGTTTTGATTCCTTACCCGTACCCGTACCCGGCCGCACCAGGGTCGCAAATGGGTACCCGTAACCGGCCAGGTACATGTACCCGTTCCCAACCCGTACCCGTACCCTACCCGAAATGAGTGACAAACGGTTACTCACCAGTGACTCACGGCCTACGCGTACCCGTACCCGGCCGCACCAGGGTCGCAAACCGGTACCCGTACCCGGCCGGGTATCGGGTAGGGTACGGGTATCGGGTTCTTCGGTTGCGACCTCTGGAGAGATGACGGCGAACCCTCCTGGAGGCGTGACTCCGTCCGAGCGACACGGAGTGAACAGAACGTTCGGTTGCGATTAGGAACTCAACGCGTGCTACCCCCCCGCGTCCGAACCCCCCGTTGGAGCCGCTGTCCGCGTCCCGCGTGGCTCATCGCAGCGTTCCCCGCGAGCCTGGCGTGACCCGCTCGCGTTTCTCATCGCTCGCGGATTAGTTCCGAGGCAAAGCGCGTGTTGGAGAGCATCATTGAATCCACGCGTGAGCCTGCTTGTTCTTCCTTTGTGTCAATTCGCTCATCGCCTGGTGGGACTGTAGCGGGGATAAACTACAATTGATATTATTATTTTAACTTGTAAAGACCTCACTGAGCTATACAGCTTTGTTCAGAAGCGACCTGGCCACCAATGATAGCTCAACGAAGTGGCTTATCACATGGAAATGTACAGCAGCGGCCAACATACTCTAAACGCGTGATGTTGACTCTAAATGTGGAGGGAAAAACCGGAGGACCCGGAGAAAATCCACGTGACCATGGGGAGAGAGACATGCAATCTCTAAATATACAGCAGCAGGCGTCAGGGTCTTGATCGATCCCACGCACTCCTGCATACTAGCGAGGTAGTTAACATCGCATAGCCACCGTGATGATGATGACGGTGATAGAGAGAAACCCACGACCTCCCGCGTACCAAGCGAGGTAGTTAACATCTCCTAGCCCCTTCTTGAAATGATGAGACCGGTACCCACCCGCGGATGTTCACGGGGGGTCAAGTCCAATTTAAGAATCGTCGATTTAAAAAGTATAAAAAGGCGTTTATACGTGCACCGAGCAATGTTAATTTTCCAGGAAAGCCTTCAATGAGTGTTAAGACTCTCGTCCAGGAGAGGTCCTGATACCCATTGACATGTTTTGGGAAATCGCCTCACACGTGCCCTCGGCAAGGGCACTCGTTGAAACCTCCGCTCAGTTGTGAGGTCGCTCCTTCTCCTCTGCTGTTCCCTCTGTCTGGGGATTTCCTCCCTCGGCCATCCGTGCTGCCGAGACTCCATCTCCTGTTCAGGAACACGCTGAAGATGTCCCTCTCCTCCTCTGCCGATTACTCTCTCTCTCTCTTTGCTTCTACGTTCATTGAGTCACATTACTTATTTATATCCTCCACAACGACGCTGATGATTGTGTTGAGTTGTGTATCTCTAGATCATTTCGCGTCGAACTACACAGAAGACCCATGCCGCAACGAGAGAGCCCATGCCGTAAAGAGAGGGCCCATGCCATAAAGAGAGGGCCCTTGCCGTAAAGAGAGGGCCCATGCCGTAAAGAGAAGGCCCATGCCGTAAAGAGAGGGCCCATGCCTAAAGAGAGGGCCCATGCCGTAAAGA
>CM025650.2:2414395-2435986 GCA_014621495.2 Entosphenus tridentatus
AAGTTGGGGGGGGGGGGGAGACGTTTGGGAGGGGGGAGAAGTTGTGGGGGGGAAGTTGTGGGGGGAGGGGAGAAGTTGAGAGGGGGGGGGGTCGAGGGTTAGAAGAGAGGGGGTGGGGGGGAATTTTTGGTGATTAGAGCAATTTGATCTTTTCCGTGCGGCGGGCAGTGACACAGAGCGCTCCCACTAATCACTCGCAGCCGCGGCGGGCACGGGGAGACGTTGCAAAGCGACTTCCGATTTGCTCTGCGCCGAAAGCGCAGTCGCGAAAACTCTGAGCTCATATAAATATAGAAATATATACTTACACACACAGACCCACATATACATACAGACCCACACACATACCCACATATACATACACACATACAGACCCACATACATACACATATATATACAGACCAATATATATACACAAAGACAACGATCTCACGTATAGACTTAACAGACTGTTGGGGCAAGTGCTGATAGCGAGCACCTGTGGAGGCAGACACAGCACACGAGGTGGGGTGGCTGGCCAGCACCACGTGGACACATCGCAGCAGATACCCATTTGAGGCCGAGTCGACCGAGGGGGAGGATCCAGGCACGATTCATCGTGCGGTCGTGAGAGGTGGCGGCGGCGGCTTGGGGGAAGTCTTCATCCAGCAGTGGATTGACCATGGCTGATGACGAAGATGTATATCACAATTGAAGTAGGCACCGACAAAGCCGACAAGGAATGTAACGGAGTCTATAGGAAATGGAACCGATTTAACTTTTCCCTCCTTCAGCCTATTATGTAAACCAAATGATCGTACAGTCATCTAGCAGTGGACGAAGAATGCCGGTGGCAGGAGCGCTGCTCATAATGAAAGCATCGTGAACGTTTGCGCGTGGCGAGCAGATTGTGCACGTGGACGGACAATCGAAATAAAGGCTCCTCATTCATTCCGTGCCGGCCATTGGAAGGCGGTTGTTAGATGTGGTGGTCGTGGGGGTGTTGTTTGGCCATACTTCACCACAGCTGTTCAGCACGGGCTGTAATCCCGACCCAAAAGAATCCTTAAAAAGTAAAGAGGTACGACTCGTCAAGCAGGGCGCTGTGATCTCGTTCATTTTATTGATGCCACACAAACGGCACGTCGCATGGACATTTCCAATCGGGGAACAATGCTAAAATATATATATGTACGCGCGTGTGTATGTAAACTAGGTAATATGAGATACGCTAATGCCATCATCGTCATCATTAGTACAGGAGCGATGGGACTCGGTGGGCCACGTGGTCTCGAGAATCGCTCCCCCCGCCACCCCCATCGCCCCACTCGACCGAACCACATCGCCGCTCCTTTTGTAGTAAAAAAAACAACACAAAAAAACCCACAATGCGAGTAGTCGAACACCGTCTTGCTCCGAACAAATCGAACAGACGGGGGGGGGGGGCGGGGTTCTCACGGAAACAGCAGCCGCAACGACCTTACCAAAGTGTCGCACATGCCAATACAAAAAAACCAACAACAACAACAACAACCACAAAATACCCGGAGAGGATTGGTGATAAAACGCACGCGGATCGCGCCGTGAGTGGGACTCGATTCGTGCTGAGTGGGCGCAGTGGCGTCGGCGATAGTGGCAGGGTAGGGTATGAGGCTTCGTGGAATCAATCACTGGGGTTTAAAACAATGCCATCCAGTCGTCATGGAATCACTTGAGAGCGGACACAGGTTAGTAGTTACCGGTTTCCCTTCTTTTTACGTGGCGAATACAACGTGGAGCGTTTTACATCTCGAGTGATGTCACCAAGTGAGCGCAAGCATTTCATCATTAAACACGCACGCGTGATTGGTAACAAGGAGAAGCGGGGGATTCAAAGACGCGACAATCACGTGGATGCAAAAACGCTTTAACTTGAACGGCCGTATTCAAAAACTCGGGTCACATTCACGCGGACCGTGGATTATATACTCATAGCTGCGTGAGTGTGTACACATATACATATCTCAAACGTGTCAAAGTGAATGTCGCACACGTGATAACCCGAGCGTGTTTTCTCAAATGACCAATACAAAGCCAACGTGGAATTATAAAACACAAAGAGACTCTCTCTCTCTCTCCGTCACACACTCAACTCACGGACACACACACACACAACAGGTACAACAACAAAGCCAAAGAATCTCAACTGGCCGGCCTGACCCGAACGTACAATGAAGTCAAGAACAGCGAATCCACAGAGAGATATTTTGGCCGAATTGCGAATTTTCCCCCCCTCTCTCCCCGATGCGTGGAACTCTCATCAACTGCATCGCAGCGAGCGCCGGGGAGGCAAGAGACTTGCGGACACAGACGGGATGAGGACATTTCTGGCGGACGGCGTCACACAACACGACTGCCTTAACGCAATACAACCCACGCACGCAAGAGCTCTCGTCCTGTAGCCACCGCGGCGCCCGATGCTCAGTCGGTGCGCATAGCGAGTACGCAGGCGGTGCAACTGCACCGGAGCCCACGGGCCTGAGAAGGGCCCCAGCCGCCGTGGCCACTCCTTACAATCAGGGCCTACGGAGAACCAGGCTACGCCACCGCCTGAGCCGCGCGTCCCAGGATCTCTCGTGCCTATCGGACGTGAAAACGAGACCTAATTGACGATCAGGCGCCATCATTGTGGCACTCCAGTGACGTCGGTGCGGCGCTCCTGCCAGCCGCGTCATTCGACTTCAGGGCGGTGACGTCACTGAGGGTGCCACGATGGATCCGCATGGCCGCGATTTTAAAAGTCTTTTTTTTTCAATCTGTCCTCATTGGTCACGGCGAATCCACTGCCGTACGAAGGCCTCCGCGACACGAGGGGTATTTAAGCTCGTGCGACACATCCCGAGGCGTGCAGCTACAAGATGAGCGTCGACTGGGCGGTTTCGTGGCTTGCTGTTGAAAATCAGCCGAGCATGCTGCACGTGGCCTTGCGTCTCCGGGGGCTCCGTTTTTATTTCATATTTATTTCGCGATCACATGCCTAGAGAAAAAACACCGAAAGCCTTACGCGCACGTCGATGAAAAAAAGTGTCGACACAACGAGGGTTCTACGTGGACTTGACACGTGATACAAATATAGCTGCCTTTGTTAATATCCACCAGGGCAAGTCACTCACTGGCAACAGCAGTCTTTTGCATATTTTTGTACACACGCGTACACCATGTGAGCCTGGCCACTGCACCACCGGCCAACCCTTGCAGTAACGACGCCGATGATGATGACGATGGGAGTTATAATAAAGCTGCTGCTGCTGCTGCTGATGGTGTTGATGAAGACACTCGTAAGTGAACACACACAGACACACATACACAGTAAGTGAACACACACACACACGGTAAGATGGGCAGGGGCCACCGCTGCGCGTTGCACGCACCCACGTGCTAATTAATGTAACTCTCACTTGGGTGTTCTAATTAGTCGCGTTGTTGCTCGAATGAGTGTATTCTTTTATTCGAGTAAAAACAGGGTGGTAAAATCGATTAGGCGGATATTTTTTTTTTAAACATGTAAAAATAGTGCAAGACCATTTCAGACGAGGGCGTATGTACACGGACCTATTTTTCTTCTTTGTCATATCCGATTCATTGCTAAAGCAATGAGTAAAAAGATCGTAGAAGTGAAGGAATTCGTCCTACTTGCAACTGGACACCCAATGATTGAGATCGCCAACGCATGTGACGCACACGTTCGACCGTTTTCCTCCACCATTCAACTCCACTCGTATGGTTAAGATCGTCGCTACAATAATGATCAACACCAGAGGCGGAGCGTGGGGCGTGACGCGTGCCCGTGTCCTTCACGAGCTTCGGATTTAGCTTCAAATGAGCCCCGACAAACACGCGGAGTGGCTGGCTCCACAATCAAGTTCCGAGAGACGGGCGGCCACAATCAACGTAGTGGCTTCAGCCGCCAAGGCCGAGGCCGCGCTCGCGAACAGGACACACGCCCAGAACCGACACCACGGGCCGTGCCACCACCGGTCCAATCCACTCCACTCGCCACTTCACCTCGACCCAATGACCCCTTCATCACCCCCCACCCCACCCCGAACCGCTCCTGTCCATTCCTAACACCACCACCCCCCACCGTCCCCCAGCAGTTGGATGCAAAAACAGATTCGTGTCTGGCTGCCAAAGCGTCTGGAGCCAGACACCGGGAGGTGCAAAGCGACATTAGCGGGTAGGCGACGTTAATACCGTGTGGCCAGACGGGACAACTCCTTGTAAACGCGGGGGCCGCTTCTCACTCGCCCTCTCGCTCGCTCTCTCTCTCTCTCTGCCGTCACCTGCAGATGATGCCCTGCTGTACACGCCCACTATGTACACTCGCACTCACACATGATATAATATATTTCTATACGGTGCTCAAGAAATCCTGCACGTGATAATACAAAATAACAACTCTTGATCCCTTTTATCGCTCTCTCCGCCTGCCACTCGCCTCGCGCAACCATGGCCCGTCGCCACGTGCGACCGCCAGCGCCATCGCTGGAACAAAACACTAAACCGTATCGAACTTACGTATTCCCTTTCGGATGCTTTGATATCATCACCCATCAGTAAATTAGTCACCGGATTCAGGTCTCGGCCTCGCCAGAATCGCAGATCGTGCGAACAAGGAAGTCCTTTTTGGAACAAAACCACAATTACCGCATGCAACCGCTAATCACGTGAGCTGGATCCTTCTATGTAGAGGTGCTACCGAACGGGTGACCACCACGGATAACCAACACAGATGACCAACATCACTTCCCACGTGCGCTGCTACTGAGTGGCCAAAAGCATGGCGTTACAATTCTTTAGCGTGATGGTTCGAAATTGCCAGGGCCGCCAAAAGGTTTTACTTTTCTTCCGAGGTGCCCTCTGGATCTGAGGCCTCGAGAAAACTGGTCCACCACCTACCAACCCGCTCGCTCTGGCCCTGCTCTTGTCCAATCAGCCGTGAGCCCAATACTTCTGCCTCAAAGAGACCTGGCCCTCTGAAGGGAGACACTGGGAGCGCTCTCTGAATACTGCACAACGAGTCACTGCGGTTCCGTTTGGTAAAACCCTGATGCATGTTCTACCCGTGACACCACGGGGGGGGCTGGGGGGAGGGAGCAACATCAAAATAAAAACAAATGACAACTATATATTTATATATTAATGGAAATGTTTTTTATATATTAGGGTTTTAGGATATGCATGTTCGCTCTGCTCCGTGTGCACGCGGATGCGCGTGTACACTTGTGTGTGTACAGCGAGGTGACTGTGCGCTTGCACATGCGTGTACACACGCCTGTGCTGACGCATGTACGTTCTTGCATGTTTGTACTTGGGGCTTGCAAGTATGACTTGTTACATGTGTGTGTAGGTTGCGGAGAGTGGAGGTGTCGCAGTTAGCGGGCTGCACTACAAATCCGGTGACCTGGGTTCGATCCCCGCTCACGGCCAACACCAGTGACAATTGTCTCAAACGATCAGGGGCCTCAGCTAGGTCGACTCAGCCTCAAACGAGCGCCTGGTGCGATATGTGAAGATGGCGTGTTCGCCTCAAAACCTGTTCCCACACTGGTCTGACCACGCTGTGGTGGTTCCTGGCTCCACACAAAGGACCGCGTCCAAAACCACAAGTTTATCTCTCTCCAGCTCACGGGATCACCACACACACTGCAACTTTCTTCAAGGGCGATGGATAATTTATTTTGTCAACTGAAAAAGCAGCAGCAGCAGCAAGAGGAGATCGAGAGGTCGGAGCAGACGCTCCAGCAGCAGCATCAACAGCTAGAGAAGGTCAAGGAGGAGCAGAAGGCGATGCTTCGGTAGAAGCAAATAAATATCATGAACAGACAAAATCTGCATCTGCAACATCTCGAGGCGCAGCAGCAGGACATGGAGTTTAAGCAAAAGTTGTTCCAGCTGCAGGCTGAGATGCCCATTGAGGACCCCCCCCCCCCGCTGATGCAGCAGCTCAAGAGGTTTCAGATGAAGGCGCAGTCAGTGGAGCTTTACAAGAAACTTCTGCTGGAGGCGGAGAGGAAAAAGCAGAAGACACAGCTCCTGCTGCAGCAGGACCTGCAGCAGGAGCTGGAGGAGGAGCAGGCGAAGGAGCAGGAGCATGAGGAGCAGCAGGAGGAGCAGCAGGAGGGGGAGGAGCAGGAGGAGCAAGGGGAGGAGGAGATGTAGCAGGAGATGCAGGAGATGCAGGAGGAGGAGCAGGAGGAGATGCAGCAGGAGGGGGAGGAGCAGGAGATGCAGGAGCAGGAGGAGGAGATGCATCAGGAGGAGGAGCAGGAGCAGGAGGAGCAGGAGGAGCAGGAGGAGATGCAGCAGGAGATGCAGCAGGAGGAGCTTTTCCACTTGGAGCTGTCCGACACAGATGAAGGAGAGACGGTGATTGGTGAGCGTAAACGAAATTGGAGTCGGGAGGAAACTATTACACTAATAAAGGGCTATGCACACTTCAAAGGCGTTTAAAAACACAACCCGAACCAGGCGCTGTGGACGCGCCTCACATGCCGCCTACGCAGACAGGGAGTGAAATATCAGATGTCACAGGTTCTGGGCCGCTGGAAGACTCTGCGCACGCCATATCGCGAGGCCCTGGCGCTGAAATGCCGTGGTGTTCAAAATTGGCGGAAATCGAGCCACCTCTTCAATGAGCTGCACCCAATCATGGCAGGGGGTGGGGCGCAGGCTGCGGGGGCATTTCGCTGCCATCCTCAGCCCGGCCTCCTGCACAACCGCCAGCAACACGCGGAGAGTCGAGCGATGACATGATGTGCTGATCGGGAGACACCACAGACCCTAAATGTACAACACTACCCATACACTCAACACTGCTACCCATACTCCGCACTGCTACCCAAAGACTCGCACACGCGTGCACACACGGGGAGAAGAGGCCAAGCGATGGGAGCTTAGAGTCGAGTGGCGGGCCAACCCCTCGTCCACATCGTGGGAGGTGGTAACAGGTAAAGTACAGGATTGCCAGACAGGGCGAAGTATGGTGGGTGGTTCGACCATCTGGGCCGCTTCGATAACCAAGAAGGCCTGTATGGACTTCACCTGGAAACGCGCTGGCTAACGGGGCTCTGGTTAGACACTTGGGCTAAGGGAGTAAACCCCGATACAATCCCGGGTGGATACCAAGTGGCCAACGGCCCACCTCGGTTGGGCGGATGAGCTACGGTCCAGATGGCCAACGGCATATGGCGGAGGAGCCACTGGTGCTTCAGGACAAGGACAAGCCTTTCAATCGTCTTGGTTTTCTGCCTCGCCATTGGACCCAGGCTTGGTTCCTGGTTCAGCCCCGTGCGGTAGATGCTGTGCAACAGACACTGCACGTACATCAATTCACGCACTGGCACCCTCCAGCGAAACTGTGCCATCGCACCACCACACTACTACAAAGCCCTTGGGCGATTGGCAAGTGGCGAGCGGGGCAGGCCTATGCAGTCAGAAGCTCCTAGTCACGACCCAGCACCAAGGCGGCAGCTATTAGAAGGTCGTCATGCACTCGGATCAGGCGGGAGTGCATCCCGGCAGCTGTAGCTGTGACTGAGCAGCCCACCAGGATCCACTCTGCTCACCCCAAATGGGGAGGGGGCTAGAAAAGGTGCCCTAAACGTAGCCTGCCTAGCAACATCCTGTCTGGCTTATCGCGACCAGAGGGAGCATCAATAACTGCTGTCGAAACAAAAATAATATAACCTAAACATTGGATCCTGGAATGTCAGGACGCTCACAGATAAACCCAAACTCGCAATGTCCAGAGCGCTGAACAGCGATTGTGGCACGCGAGCTGAGACAATTTAATATCCATATTGCCGCCCTCAGCGAAACCCGTCTGGCGGATGAAGGCCAACTGACCGAGCTAGGTGGAGGCTACACCTTCTTTTGGAAGGGTAAACCAGTGCATGAACGACGCCTGCATGGTGTAGGGTTTGCAATAGACAACGTGCTCATCAACAGCTTAAGCGAGCTCCCAATTAGTAGCAATAAGCGTTTTATGACCTTACGCCCGAAACTCTCAAAAGACCAACATGCAACCATCAGCAGCACCTACGCACCAACGCTGGACTCTGAAGAAGACACCAACGAGACCTACTACAGCCAACTCAACCAAATCCTTCAGAGTTCACCAAAAACTGACAAGCCGATTCTCCTCGGCGACTTCAATGCTGGAGTTGGGAGAGACAATCAAATGTGGAACGGTGTAATTGGTCAAGAGGGAGTTGAAAAGTCCAACTCCAATGGTCACCTTCTTCTTACAACCTGTTCTGAGCACGACCTGACAATCACCAACACCCTATTCAGGCAGAAGAATCGGCTTAAGACCTCCTGGTACCACCCTCGATCACACCAATGGCATTTACTGGACTACGCGATCGTCACGAAGCTTGACAGCACAGACGTCCGCATCACTCGTGCCATGATCAATGCAGACGATTGCTGGACTGACCACAGACTAATTCGATCAGTGATGACTCTCAAACTAAACCACAAACACATCAACCGACCAAAACTACAGAGGAAAAGACTCAATGTAACCAGACTAAAAGATCCACCAGTACAGGCCCGACTGAAAGAACGAGCTCAAAGACTCGGCACCAACCAGGCTTCAACTGAAGATGCCAGTTATAACCAGCTGTGAAAACACCATTGGCTACACAAGAAGGAAAAACTGTGACTGGTTTGATGACAACGACCAGGAAATCACAGGCCTCATTGACAAGAAGCAGAAAGCATTCATCCCCTGGCAACAACACAAAGTCTCGACAGAAAAATTAATCATCTAAGGAGGCCAAATCGGAAGTACAAACTAAAATCCGGTAACTAAAGAACAAATGGTTCAGAAACGAAGCAGAAGAAATACAACATCTTTCAGATTCCAATAACCCACATGAATTTTTTAAAGCAACCAAAGTCTTAAATGGACCATCAAAACAGGGCCTTGCACCACTTCAGTCTAAGGATGGGACAGAAATCTTCAAAGACAAAAATGCAATCATCTCCCGCTGGCAGGAACAATTCAGCACTCTTTTCAACTGCAACGCTGTTGTAGACGCTTCTATATTCAGTGAGATTCCACAACACTCCACCACTGAGGATTTAGCTGGAGAACCAACGATACTTGAAGTGGCTAAAGCTGTCAAGCAGATGAAGGAGAGCAAAGCTAGTGGGCTAGACCAGATTCCTGCTGAGATTTACAAACATGGCGGACAACGCCTACTAGAACACCTGCGTTCCCTTATGGCCAGAATCTGGAATGATGAAGACCTTCCCAACGCACTGAAAGATGCTATCATTGTCACCGTCTTCAAAAAAGGTGACGAGTCAAACTGTGACAACTACAGAGGAATCTCTCTTCTTGCCACTGGTGGAAAATATTGGCAAGCATCCTACTAAACAGACTTCTGAACCGCAGAGTGGTTTTCGACCTGATAGGGGAACCTCAGACAAGATCTTTTCAGCCCGTCAACTCCAAGCGAAGTGCCAGGAGACTACCATTGTACATGGCCTTCGTTGATTTGACTAAAACTATTGAGTCTGTTAATCGTGAAGCACTATGGAGAATCCTTCTGAGACATGGCTGCCCAACAAAATGTGTTAACCTCCTCCGTCTGCTGCATCACGGTGTGAAGGCCGTCATCATCTCTGATGGCGAAACCTCAGAGCCAATCGAAGTACCGGTGTGAAGCAAGGCTGCGTTATTGCACCAACTCTTTTCTCCATCTTCCTGGCGGGAATGCTTCATCTGACAGAGAACAGACTTCCCAGAGGGATAAATATCACATATAGGACAGACGGGAACATATTCAACATCAACCGTTTCAGAGCCAAGTCAAGAACATCAATCACATCCGTTATTGAATTCCAATATGCTGATGATGCCCAAGTTGGTGCCTGCTCAGGAGCTGACCTTCAGATCATCGTCAACATATTTACAGATGCGTACAGCAGGATGGGTCTAACATTGAATACCAGCAAAACAAAGATCCTTTTCCAACAAGCTCCAGGAGGACACCTGCCACCCCCTACAAGCATTACCAACAATTCAATACTAAAAAACGTTCTCAGTTTCCCATACTTAGGCAGCCATCTCTCTAGCAATGTCTTAATTGATTATGAAATCCAACATCGGATTGCCCAAGCAAGTGGTGCCTTTGGCAAACTTAAGAACAGGGCCTTTGAAGACCACAATTCCACCTAGATCAAAGTGGCTGTGTATAATGCTGTGATCATGCCAACCCTCTTATATGGTGCAGAAACCTGGACCACTTACGTAAACACGTAAAATCTCTCGAAATGTTTAATCGACGCTGTCTCAGGAAAATACTAAACATCACCTGGGAAGAAAGACAAACTAATATCGGTGTGCTGGAGCGATCCAACTCATCCAGCATAGAGGCCATCATCATGATGAAGTATCAACTCAGATGAGCAGGTCACCATGTGAGAATGAATGACTCAAGGCTTACTAAGCGAATCTTCTATTCCCAGCTCAGCGATGGATCACGTGCCCCCGGAGGTCAAAGGAAGCGTGTCCGTGACAACCTTAAAATGCACCTCAAACGAAGCCACATAGATCCAAACAAATTGGAAATCTATGCTCTTGATAGACCATCATGGAGGGCCAAAATAAACAATGGATCTCAGAATTTTGAGGCCGAGCGAAGAGAGTTGATAGCCAGGCAAAGAGCATGCCGCAAAGCACGCACACCAGAGATAGAGACGACAAGGAGGGGGAGCTCCAGGATGGCCCATCCGTGCCCTCACTGTGCCAAGATCTGCAGGTCACGGATTGGCCGATTCAGCCATCTCCGGACACATGGCCAGCCAGCTCCATCTCACAACACAGACAAGTGACACCTGGAGGGAAATCTTACTCGACTACGAGAGATCCCAGAAGATGTGAAGATCGCGGCCGGGTGCGATGCTGGCCACCCACCCCTTCTCATGTGCAGTTTCGGCCTTCATAGGTCCTCGCTAACAGCGCTTACCCCAACAGTCTGTTCAGGCTATACAGGGGATCTTTGTCTGTGTTTGTTTGTGCGTATGTGGAAAAATAATGGCGTTTTCTTTTACACAATTTCTCGGCAGAGGGTCACAGGCCCAGCACGTCAAGCGTCCATCAAACCAACAGCACAGCGCGATCGGAGTAGTAATAGATAATAGAAGAGTGAAACAGGCTTCTTGAATAGAGCAAGGTTATAGGAGCTTGGGGAAAAGAGGCGATGGGAGGGATTTCACATACCTGTCAACCCATATGGTTTACCCGTCTTCTTGTACAAGGAAATTTAGATTTCAGGTCCATACGGCGTACAGCCGTTTCAATACGGGCAGCAATAAAATCATACGGCCAAATAAAAAAAAGTCGTGGGGCAGATTTTTTTTTACTCTGGAGAGTAGCGATCCCCATAGACCGTAGCATGATAAGTAGCATCACTGACACCAATTGAAAACATTTATACATAAAACGGCTTTTGTTTCGGAGCATAATTTTTGTCTATTTATTTGTGTTTTTCCCTTGTGATGGGACTTTGTAGGATGAACGTTAAGATTTATAAGGGGCACGGGGTGACCAATAAAGCCTGAATTGGTCTGTAATAAGGTAGGCGCTGATAAGGGGTTGACAGGTGTGAATTCAGAACGTAGCAAGAGAGGTGTCGTGACCTACAGTGTGGTGGTCGAACGGATTGGATGAGTCAGTCTGAACTGAAGAGAAGAAATAACGTTGCCTTGCGGAACACCAGAGTTAATCGTGAAGGCATCCGATTGGCCTCCCCCCACTACTGCAGATTTGACAAAAGAGAGATGAAAATATCAGGGTACAGATTCGGGTGGAAGCCAGATGACGGGTGGAGCTTGGCAAGTTGCGTGCGGTGCCAGGCACGATCCAACGCTCGAGCGATGTCAAAGGGCCATGATCGTAGACTCTCCAAAATGGTCAAGGCTTGAGTTCCAAACACGAGTCACGCAAGCCGACAGAGGCCACCTGCAGATTGTGCCGGACGGAACCCACGTTGACGATCACCAAAACACGGTAGCGATGGAGCAGCCGATTGCTGCCGGGAGATTCCGTCACTCTGCATAGTAACGGCACAATGCCTGTCATGCAATGGCGACCACAAGCCTTGGAGCTAATACGTTTGGGCGAGTGAACAACGTCCATCATGCACTGCAAATCTTAAGCGTTTTTATCCATTGGATGGCATTACTGGAGGTGGCATTCAAGAGTGGTATTTGCTGAAAATGGGCCAGAGAGTTAGATCGGTCCCCTATCGGTGTAAATGAAGTTTTTCAGGGTGCCTGCCTGTTAGCCGCCACAAAGAACAACGAAGGGTTTGTCTCGACACAGCATAAGACGCGAGAAGAGTACTCGTCACCAGAGTTAACTGCTCCAGTACGGTCAGCGCACCCTGCAGGCAAAAGCCTCCGTGTTATTGTGAAGCGTGGCCTCACCAGCGCTGCCAGGTATCCCCGTCACGAACCGGCAATAACAAATGATCCCAGATGACACCCCTGCATTGCACCATGGTTCTCGGGCCGCTGTACAATCTACGATCTGGTGGCCGGGCTTGCGGGGAAACCGTTTAACCGGGGCATCCTCAGAACAGCTCGGGAGCTACCACGAGAGGACACGCCGACTGCAGTCAGAGCAGAACAACGCTGGATCAGGTACCGGCCGGTAACCTCAATCAGGCCTACAAACAGGGCGGAGTCTCCTTTCGGAACACCTCTATGGTGTGTGTGTGTGTGTCGTGAGTGACGTGGGTAACTGTCATTGAAAACAAGTAGAATATAAAAACAACAACAACAGGAGTACTTGTCCATTTCTGTATGTCGTTATACCTCAGGTCATTCGCAACTGCGAGAGTACTCCAGCTGGTCAGTAAATACGTGACGATCACTATAGAGAAAGTAGATGTTAACTGTTGGAAGGTCACCGAAATAACTACGCACGCGCACGCGCACGCGCGCATCATGCAGTCCGCTCCGTGCTGGGCGGGGGTGGGCGGGGAGGTTAGGAACGATCCACAAACCCAGGAGCGCTCTTTGCCCCCCCCCTTCCCCGTGGTAGAAAAAATATCGCGCAGCCACGAGACCCGAGGCTCGCCCGTTTAAGTGACAAACGACGCGACCTTTAAACCCCCCTCCCCCCAGCACGGGTTAAAAGAAGCTGGCAGGGTTCGGATGGTCGTTTAGTATGAAAGTACAAAAGAAATAATTATAATATTCATCATTGTAAAAAATAAAAACTCGACAAGGCGAAAACGAAAACGTTCGGTACAAAATAACACTGCTTGGTCATTTGAAACATTCTTTTGAGATGCGCGGCAAGGGCGAGTAGTTTCAAAAGCCGAAGTGGTCACGAGCGAACTGCCTGCCACCCAAATAAATATCTCCTATAGCTCGGCATTCATAAATACAAACATGCGTAGAAAAGCTGGAGGAGCCGCTAGGCGTCCCGATTTTATTACAATAAGTGCTTTTCGTGTGTGATTCCTCCTTTCATCTTTTCTTCTTACGTCGGGGAGGGGGGGGGGGGGAGAAAACGTGAATTCAGTGTTTTTTTTTTTTAATTCAAAAAAAAAACGTTGAGGAACAGGACGGGCCGGGCGTCCGTCCGAATTTAGGCGTGTTTCCGCGGAGGCCGCCCCCCCCCTCCCCCCCCCCCCCCCCCAACTCAACCGAGAAAGCGGTCACGAAGGCACAATTGTCCCAGCGCCCCAAGTCAACGACGGCCTTGCCGGAAAAAAGCAACCTCCAATACCTGCCGGTGTCGCTGGCTCCAGCGCTTGCCCCCCCCCGCCCCCCCCCCCCCGGACCCCCGCGGGCCCCCCCCGCCGCCCATCAAATACCTTTTAAGAAACGTGCCGGGGATTTGGACAGCTCGGTTGCGTTACAGCCCCCTGACGAGCGTCGACATCCACGCGGCCTCTCCGGAGTGCTGTTACTGTCGAGGTAACGCCACCCCCGTTGTCTTCTGGACCAGCAGCGCAGCCTTAGCCGTTGTGGTCGCTGCGGCGGTTTTTGTTGTTGCGAGCGATCCGTAACCAATGAAGGTCGGTGACGGCCTCACACCACTATCTCATCGCCGTCATCATTACGATTGTTATTACTGCTGTGATTATTTGTGAAAAACCTTGTTGTTGATGTTGTTGTTGGTGGTGGTGGCCCCTTGCAGCCGAGTGGCGTCACCAGCCCCGAACGCCAGCAGCCGGAAGCCTTCCTTGTAAACGGTTCGCCGCTTCGACGCCTAAAGCTATGAACTCTGGGTGTCGCCGTGACACCGCCATGGCTTATCAACTTCAAGGACCTACGGTACCCCACGGTGGGCACGCTCTCCCTGCTCCCCGCTGCGGCCAAGCACTCGCACGTCAACGTGTCTCACCCCCAGCCCCCTCCCCCCCTACGATGCGCAGACCGCAACGACGCTCGGCCTTGCCAGCGCGGAGGGCGTTGGGGCAGCGGCGGCGGGCGCGGCACCGCGGGCGGCTCGCCGCGCCGGTAACCGCAGCGTCACCGTCACCGCGGGGCGCCACCACCACCTCCCTTCTCCCGCGGCTCCGAGCTGCTGTGGAGGCGGACGTGGCCAACGCAGGTGGGGGCCGGGGGGTAGGGGGGTGGGGGGTGGGGGGTGGGGGCCACAGCCGATTCTTCCGAAAAACTAAACAAATTCCACGGCCGGTGTGGCCGGCCGCCGCCGTCGAAGGAAAGGTGGTCGCCAGACGGGGAACAGACCCTGCCGGCGCCCCCGCGCCCCTACGCCCCGGAGTCCTCTTCCATCGGCTCCTCGGGCGGCCTGCACGGACACACGGCACCCGCACGGCACTCGGTTTGGGGCGAAGGAGCAGCGGGAAGGGCTCGGCTCGTTCGAGTCGTCGGGCGGTGTGCGGTGGGGCCGGCGGTCGCTTTGAACGCGGCAAAACACTCATTTTGTCGTCAAAGAGCTGGAATTTAGCCAAAATAAAATCAGAAGCAATTTTACTGAGGCTGTATTGTGCAGTCATTGGCGACTAGATTGAGAACATCAACTCCACTACACTCAAGATTAAATTTTAATCACGGATGGCCGAGGCCTGGATTCGAACCCGGCGTCTCCGCGGTGGCCATCTTGGCGCTCTGACCCCCGCGCCACCTCGGCGATGTTGGCGTGACGGCGCTGCCCGCACCTGCCCTCCTCGTCGGCGCTGTGCTGCCGGCCGGCCACGGTGAGCGAGGCGAGCGCCGTGACGGTGTCGGCCTCCTCGCGCTCGTGGCCCTGCAGCTCCACGAGCGACAGCGCCATCGAGCGTGCGTAGCGGCACACGCACGGCCACAGCTTCCCTGCACGCGCGCACGTCCACACACGCGGCGCGCACGTCCACACACGCGTACTTGCACACGCACGCACATGGGAACGCGCGAACATGCGGTACATATACCACGCACGTATACGTGTCTTTGTATACACGTGGATGAACACGAAGACAAAGACCCCCCGTGTAGCCTTCACTTTTGCGGCAAGCGCTATTAGGGAGCACCTATGAAGGCCGCCATGACACAAGGGGGGGGGGGGGGCGAGTGGCCGGCACAACGCTTGGCCGCATTTGTCTTCCCCCGTGGCGATGTTTACACCCCGCACCGCAACGATTACGACGGTGAACTGACGCACACGTGCAACCAGAAACCGCCACGCACACAAAACACACGTGGTCAAGGTCAGGCGCTCGCGCATAGCCAGGAACACGACAGACACATCGGCAACGCGGGCCCAGAGCGAGGTGGCGTGATCGACGCTGGACCAGCTGACGCGGCGCTGCCACAGGAAACCAGAATCATCGTTCTGTCCAACGACGGAACGAACGCACGTGCCATTAACCCTTTTAGTGATCCACTGCTTGATGGGGCGGCGGGGGGGGTGTCTCCGTAAGCCGCGTAAGTTGTGGGGGGAGGGGGCTATTTTGGCTATGCTTCACTACGCCGGTCAAGTGCAGCATTGGTGGAGGCGGGGGAGCGCAGATGGTGGCGGCGTACGAGCACGTCACGAGACAACGGAATTCCCGCACGGTCGTCTGCCGCCCACGGCACAGCCCCGCGAACCCGACGGGGGTTAGAATGTACCGCCGGTACGGGAGGGCGTGCTGTAAGAATTCAACGCAGCTGGTAACGCTGCTGGTGCAACCTGTCTGGATTGTGGTGTGTGGTGGGCGTGGGGGGGCTACTCCGAGAGGGCAGGTGCGGGTGGGATGAGAGGGAGTGGCAGGGGAGGGGTGGGGCATACGTGTGGGCTGTATGTATGTAGATGCTGAACTTCCGTACGTAGCCAACCGTGCGAATCAGAGGTTCGGGGGAAGGACAACAAACTAAATGCAAAAAGCAGTTCTAAAGAGATGAGTTTTCAATCTAGGTGATGTAAGAGTGCATAGCTCCAGTGGCTTCCTAACATCAGAAGGGAGAGCGTTCCAGACGGGTGCAGAAGCGCATCTGAAAGCGCCACGCGATGCGGTGACAGCCGTCTTTGTTCAATGGACAGCCAAAACCTACTACTGCTGCTGCAGCTGCTGCTGCTGCTGCGAGGATGTCCGGAGTTCGCGTGATGGTTTGTGCTTCTTTGACGAGATCAGCGAGGTATCGGAGTTCATTTGTGGCGTGTAATGAGTGCGACCTTATGACGTACGCGTCGCGGGGTGGCGCGTGTAGGGGCGTGGGTGGGATGAGGGGGTACAGGGGGTGCGAGGGGGGGGGGCAGCGTCCGATGGCGGGAGTGCGCACGCACGTGCAGGCCTTACCCTGGATCTGGATGACCTTCTCGAGCGACGCCACCGCGTTTTGGTTTGGCCGGCACTGAAGGACATCGGCAGGCAGCGGCTCGAGCTGCACCGGGGTGGGGGGTGGGAGACGGGGGGCGGGGGGAAGGATTCGCAAGGAAGGGTTAAAGGATTGTCGTCACGCGAGACACGCGCGCGCGATTTACGTAGACCCGTGTAGCCCAGGCGCGGACAGTCCGGGTGTTTTTGGGAAAAATTTGGGGAAAATCCCCCCAACAGGAAGTGGATACCGGGGGGGCCCCCCCCCCCCCCACACTTGACGACACGTGGTGCTCGAGCGAGATATTTTCGTAACACTTTCTCCTGTATTGTGCGTTTTTGTTGTTATGACTCACTACACATTACGGGTACTGGCGCTATATCTCAGGCACAGTGCGATATCTCAGGCACAGTGCGATAACGCAGGCACAGTGCGATAACGCAGGCACAGTGCGATATCGCACGACACGCCATCGATATATCACTGTGGCCTAGAGAAAAAACCTAAAACTAGAACCCCTCCAGTTCCAAGAGAATTTGATCGAAACCCTCGCCTTCTTCTCTTCGAGTGCTCAACCCGCCCGCGATTTGACAGTGGGCGCGAAAGAGCCCGAGCGTTGAAATTCTTGCCCCGAAATCCGCCTTTTTCAAGCGGAGGGAAGCAAACTGCACGGGAGAGCGATCCAAACAGATGCGCCGAGATGCCCACCATCGTTAGCACTCGCTATCCACGCTTCGAGTTTGAAGGGTTGATTTCGGCAGAGCGGAGCCTTGGAACGAATTTGATTGCTGGCAAAGAAGCGTGACTTTACTTCGGTTTTCATCTCATCCCCAGAAATCTGTCCTCTTTCCACAGCCACGTGGCCAGCTTTGTTTCTAACTCTCGCAGTGTTCCCAAGTGTTTTTTGTGGTCACTTTGAAGTTGCGCGCCAGGGGCTTGGACGGCCGCCCCCCCCCCCCGCCTCCTCTAAATCACGAGGGCGACGCTGCGGCACGCTCCTCATCCTTCTCCTACGTCGCGAGCCGCCACCTGCGAGGTAGCTGTGCAGCGGCGGGGGCACGTCGCGTGCGAGTGATGGGACGTGCGGTCGTTGGGAATTGCGCGTCGCGGACGGACGCCGTGTGGTACACGGCGGGGTCGGCAGCACGCAAGAATACCACGGCTTCGACCGCTGCTTTGGGAAAATCCAAAGCCGGTCCCACGTGCGTCGCTACCGCTAACAAAATAAGGAGTCCGCGAGTAACGGGTGGAGGAATCCAGTGCCCGCCTGTGGTCCCCACACAGCACGCGAACGGCACGTGGGGGAGACCCGCTTCGTTCCGTCAGTCAGACAGACAACACACAGGCAGTCAAGTCAGTCAGATGGTCAATCAGGGAGATAGTCCTCTGTTTAACACGTAAGCTTTCGCGACCATTATTATCCATGATAGAGGTTTTTTATTATTTTGGATTAGGTCGTATAAATATAAATGTGTCGTTAAACCCGCCGCCACCTTACAGCCAATTAGTAAGATTTGTGACGTAAACAAAAATGCCAATTAGTTACTCGTTCAGCACACCAGTGTGTTGGAGAGTAAACTCACCCAATTGTAAATGTTGTGGGTTTACTCTCCAACACACCGGTGTGCTGAACTAGTAACTACTTGACACGTTTTGTTTACGTGACAAACCTTACTAATTAAATGACTGTGTTGGGTGGTGGCAGGTTTAACAAAACATTTATATTTAAGCGATCTAACCCAACTAAAACCCCCCCTCTATTATGAGTAAGATAGTCAATCGGTCGGTACGATACAAGGCCAGGAGGATAATCAGGAAGACACGGATGGGCAGACAGGAAGACCGTGATACAGACAGAGGGTCAATAAAATAGTGAAGGAGGCAATAGGGCAGTCAGACAGTCTGCAAGCAAGACAGCCAGACAATGAGTAAGATGGTCATAAAGCCAGTCGGTCAGAATATTGCCGGACCGCACAAAACGTGCGCACCACTCTCCGCCTTCCATGATGTGGCCACCTCCACTTTAACGTCGTGTCGCCCCCCACCCCCCGCCCCCCGTGCAGCACATTGCCTCCAAAGCAGCAGCATCACCGACATCACAATCGTCAATCATAATAAATCATCATCATCATCAACGTCACCATCAACATTATCCATTATCATCATCGTCATCATCATGCCTCAGAGTCAGCAACATGAGTACCGGTTTTTTTGGGAAGTCAACACATGAAATTAGAAACCGACTGCCGGCCAGAAAAAATGTGGAATTTCCACAACGGTGTCAGAGTCACCATCATAATGATTGTAATGAACCACAGCCTCTTGTCCTTGGGAGCCAGCGTTCTTTGGGTGCCTTTGTAGATTTTCTTCATTCTTGATGTGTTCCTTGCAGCTTTTATATTGAGTGCCGCTCTCAAGCGAAGCAGAATGGGTGTGATCCACTTCCTCTACAGGGGCCTCCAACAATGTGCCACGAGTTAAAACTGCCGGGACTGGGGTTGAGGCCAGATTTCACCGTCTGCGCACAAGGTCCCTCGGAACATCGAGATGGCGCTCCGGCCTGCGTGCTCCATTACACGAAGCATCCGCGGTAATAGGTTGCGTCTGTCCCCCGAGAATCGATGGCGCGCGCACAGCGTCTGGCAGGTACTCATCAGAATCTTTTTTTAGGGATGTGCCGAGCGATTTGGCAGCAAACACGTTCACACCGCCCGTTGATCACCGAGGGTAAGTTTGGCTGATCTGGCTGTTTCCCCTCATTTGCGCTCATCCATATTCATCTCTCCCTCTCGATGCTCTGCGCCCAGTGGCGGCGGACTCCGCCCCCCCCCCCCCCCCCCCCCCGAGGACTGGACTGGCGACAGCTTCTTCGTCGAGGTCACGGGGTTGAGGCGTAGCGACGGCTCCCTGCTAGACCAAACTCCAGAATCATAATCTGTATTCATCCTGGAGGAATCTGCTTCCATTCGTTTCATGTTTATATACGTACGTATGTTGAGCGTCTTTCACACTGAACGTAGCCGACCGTGCTAATCGGAGGTGCGGGGGAAGGACAACAAACTAAACACAAAAATCTGTTCTAAAGAAATGAGTTTTCAATTTAGATTTAAAAGTGCATAGCTCCAGTGGCTTCCTAATATTGGAAGTGAGTTCCAGATGGCCGCGGAAGCGCATCTGAAAGCGTTCGATGCGGTGACCGTCTTTGTTCGATGGCCAGCCAAAAGCCGCTGTGACGATGACCAGAGTTGGCATGGCGATGGGTTATGCTCCTTGACGAGATCAGCAGCAAGGTATTGTGGGGTTCATTTGTGGGAGCCACTCTGTGTGTAATGAGTGCGACTTTGTAAATTGATTCGTTTGGAAACCGGAAGCCAATACAGCTCGGCGAGCATTGAACGGACGATAGTCGGATCTCGCAGTCACGCGCCAACGTATTTTGTCCACACGCTGCAGCTTAGTAATGTTTATATTCTACGCGCCAATGAGCGTACGGGGGGCACGAGCGGTCGCCGCTCACGCAAAACACACAAACGGCGCACCGAGCGGCACGACCGCGGCAGTCGGCCAGACCGAGGCGTCTTTAGCGACGCCCCGGCGTGCAGCGTGCGTCACGGCGGTCACCTGGTTGCCCAGCAGCACGGTGACGCACGCCTCGGAGGCGTCGCAGATGGCGGTGAGGTCGTGTCCACCCTCGAGCGCGAGCACAACGCGTCCGCCCGCCAGGCTCATGAGCTGCCGCGTCAGGTACCCGAAGCCTGCGCGCGAGAGCGCACGTACGGGCGCACGCGCACGAGCACACGCATGAAAGGACGCACGCACACGTGTACGCAGACAGCAACAGCCGCCACCATTTGTCACCCGCTAAGTGGAACACCGCGGCGCTTGCGACAGGCTAGGAGCATGCTCGGGTCACGTGAGTTGTTGAAGGCTCGATGGCAGGGAGGTCACAGGACGGGCCAAGGGGTTATGGGTTAACCCGTACGTGCGCGCACACACACACAGGACGAGCGTACATACACACGCACACACAACACACACAAGCATGTGCATCCACACACTCATATGCACAACTAAATGGGATAGCGTGCTTTTGGCCTGGACGGAATGTTGGGGCCCTGGTGGTTAGGGAGCGTCTGGCATGGTCGGTGTTTGTACGAGTGGCCGGCGGGTCCACCGCACCGCTCTCTCCAGCAACCGCACCGCTCTCAAGCAACCGCGCCACGCCGCAGAGGCACGTGCATGCTTGCTTGGGTTGCACACACACACACGGACGCGCACGTGGATGCCCGCGCGCACGCACACGCGCGCCTACACGTGCAAACTGGAATACAAGCAAGGGCATGAAAACGCAACACATGTGCTGTGGTCAGGGAAATATGCGTCGGGACGAGACTCGGCTCATGATTAAGCATTGATTGGGAGCAGTCCCACAGCCAGGTGCAAGAAAAGGGCCTGCACACTCACAGAAGCACACACACACACAGTATCCCAGCATACACACACACACACAGTATCCCAACACACACACACACACAGTATCCCAACACACACACACACACACAGTATCCCAACACACACACACAGTATCCCAACACACACACACACAGTATCCCAACACACACACACAGTATCCCAACACACACACACACAGTATCCCAACACACACACACACAGTATCCCAACACACACACACACACAGTATCCCAACACACACACACAGTATCCCAACACACACACACACAGTATCCCAACACACACACACAGTATCCCAACACACACACACACAGTATCCCAACA
>CM025650.2:2435996-2521701 GCA_014621495.2 Entosphenus tridentatus
ACACACACACACAGTATCCCAACACACACACACACAGTATCCCAACACACACACACACAGTATCCCAACACACACACACACACACAGTATCCCAACACACACACACACAGTATCCCAACACACACACACAGTATCCCAACACACACACACACAGTATCCCAACACACACACACACACAGTATCCCAACACACACACACACACAGTATCCCAACACACACACACACAGTATCCCAGCACACACACACACAGTATCCCAGCACACACACACACAATATCCCAGCACACACACCCGCAATCTCCCAGAACACAAGCACACACAATCACTCTCAACGTACACACACACATATACCCTCCCGGCACACAGCACACACACCCTCCATGCACATAGGCACACAATCTGCCAGGACACATATACACATTATCCCAACGAACACGAAGACAACGATTCCCCGTATCGCCTTCAACAGACCGTTGGGGCAAGTGCTGTTTGCGAGCACCTATGAAGGCCAGCACAGCATACGAGGGGGTGGAGGCCAGCACCACGCACGGCCGCCTTTGTCTCCCCAGTGGCGATGTTTACACATTGCCTCAGGTACTCATTTAGGGTAGGCCCAAGACCGGTTCAAATAATCATCATTGGTGTTGGCCATGAGCGGGAATCGAACTCGGGCCGTCCGGGTTTGTAGCGCAGCACAGCGCTAACTTGACGTACTACAAACACGCACAAACACACCCTCCCAGCACACACGCACACCCACGCTCCCTAAACAGAGCATGCTGGTCACGGTGCCGCCCCTGCACGGCACGTGCAGTTGAAAGCCGCGTTTGGCGGCGAGGTCACCGCCGCGCCGAGCGGTCCAACAAAAGCACGGCCGTCACGACGGCATCGCGTGCGCCGACTTTGGCAGACGCGCACGGGGCAGGATGTGAACGTCACCCTGGCAAGGACCAACTCACAAGGGCCTGCCCGGCGGCTCAAAAGGCAGACCAAACAGAAGTTAAACATCACTATCAGCAGCATCGTTGTCGTCTTCACCATCCTCATAAGCAGCAGAATCTAGATAATTATCACCAGCAACATGGGAAAGATAATATAATGCGCCCATGGGGTGGAAGGCAGATGTAACCAAAGTTGAATTCAGCAGCATCGTAGGAATATTCTTCACCATCTGCAGTAAGAACATGATGGTCATCAGCAGCATGAGCAGCATGATAGAAGCAGCAGAATCAGAATATTTATTTATACTGGAGGAATCCAAAGAGCGATGCCATTTTTCACAGATGTCCAGCAGCAGCAAGATTTTTTTGATCATCATAAGCAGCAACAGCAACGTCAGACTCCACACTGTGAGCAGCGTCATCAGGTTCACCGTCATCTCAAGTACAACGTGCACATTATGGCAACGTGACACGTGCGTCACGCGCCCTCGTCAACGGCGGTCTGCAGGTCGCGCCGTTCCCAACCGCAGCCCCCAGGATCACGCGGTAGCAGCAGCAGCAGCAGAAAGTGTGACGCAGCATTTCCCAGCGGCGCTCTCACCACCGCAAGGAAAACCACTCGCGGCCTCCCCGCCGTCTGCTGCTGATTGCGGGAGTCGTCATCGCCCGCACCACGAGGGGCGTGCGGCACGGAGGCTGGGCCGGGTGTGTTGGAGCGGCACTCCAGACTCCTCGTCCCCCCTACGCAACGCACTCATCCCCATCCGTGCGGACGGGCGGGCGGGCGGACGGCTCCCTCCCCCGCTAACGCACCCACTCATCGCACAGCACAGCTGCGGTACGCTGATGAGATAAACAGACCGAGTCGGGAGGGAGCTAGGCTGGGAGGGTTGGGGGGGGGGTAGGTTAAGTAAGTGTTGGAATCGGTTAACAGATGTCTCTCCGTCAGCACTCCCGCCACCTCTCCCATCTCCTTCTCCTCCCCGACCTCTCTCCCCGAGTCCCGGGCTCCTCGTGACCCCGCCCCTCCCTTTCAAATCGACGCCCACGGGGCCGCCCGGGCAGGCACGGCAGGGAGGTACAAACCACCTCGCCCCGCACGCTCGGCCATCGGGCCCCTCTGGCCACTTTCGACGCTGTCGGTTGGGGCAGGGCCAGGCCTCGGGCCCCTAGTGGGGGATCGCGGGTGGCCTTGACCATCTGGGTTTTTGCCGGAGATGTGGGAAAAAAAAACTAACAAAAAATCTGCAAAAAAATCGAGCTGAGAAATGTGGCGCTGCTCGCCGCAAGCTTGACGCGGCGAGAGAGCTCTGCTCAACGTCCGCTCAAGCGACGTCTGCGTTGAATAAGGAGTTTTGGGAGTGGCCGATTGAAAAAACTCACATGATGAACGATACCTAAGCCCAATGTAAAACTAATTGCCGTAACAATAATCCAAACGCTAACCTTGCCTCCAACGCTCAAGTGCAGCGAGGTATTTCCAGTCGCGAACGGGCGACCCATCTCAAACTGGATGAGAGGCACGGAGGGAGAGTACGACAGAGGGGCGGAGTGAGACACACGTGCACACAAACGTACAGAAAGAGAGAGAGAACCAAGGCTGCGTGCGGCCGGGCTGGAGTAATGATGTTGCCAGCGATTGTGTCCGGATGTGAGCGTGGCGCCCGTGCATGGGTCTTGGCAGTGGGCGGTGGGAAGGTGCAAATGTGCGTGGGATCCATCCCGCTCCCAAGTAAACACAGAACCGTTTTTAAACAATTTGCTTTATAAAGCAGACAGCGTTTTGATGTGAAAACCATTCAACTTGGGGGACATAAACAGCGGGCAAAGGCCAGGCAATTTTGCAGAGCGTAAATATAACAAATGAAGCTTAGAAACGTCGCGCAAATAATTTCACAGCTAATAGCTTTTCCATTTTTTCTTTGGCACGGTGTGAGAGAGGAGAAGAATCGGCTGTGGGGCTGGAGAAGAAGGGAGACGCAAAGGAGACACAGGGAGCCGGTTCCGGCGATGCCACTGCGGCCAGCAACGAGCGCGCTGGCGCTGACCCAACAACCCCCAAACCTGACCTTGGCTCTGACTTTGACCTCAGCCAAATTCCGACCTCAGCCCCAGTATGAACATCGCCCCCCTCGAGTGACCAACCATGGCGTAGCGTCGCCACTCGTCCAGGGTAGCCAAGGGGGAATGTACCCCGAGCTCCAGCATGGAACGAACGGTGCCACCACAGGGGCCTCCCAGGGTTCAGAGTTCACCGCGGCCGGCGTTCGCATTTCTCCCGCTGGCGCCGTCAAGAGGTCGCGGGGACACGGGGGCAAGGAGGCGCCGGGCGAGTTCGGCCCAGGGGGTTTACGGTGGGAGTGACGGACGGGAGCTGTGGTGGGGGGGGGACAAGGGGTAAGGTGGCAGTGGCGGCGTGCAGGACGCACACTTAGCGGAGACGCTGTAGCCGCCGAGCTGCGGCGGGTGACCCTCGACGGCATCGAACCCGGCCGACACGAGCACCAGCTCCGGCGCAAACTCCCCCGCGATCGGCATCACCACCGTCCTGCGGGGACCGGGGTCGGGGGTCAGGAGGTGGACAATCGGCAGCGTTTATTATTTTTATTTCCGCGCCTCCCACGCAGTGCATATTGAGGAGTCGGAAAGAAAGCGGTGTTTGAGATAATTACCAGCGAATCACAAAGGAAGGAAGTAATTACGATACAAATACACTGCTCACAATCAGTACACACAATACACACGAACTGACGAGAATAAATAAAATGGATAAGTTAAACTGCGCTCGAAACTCCTCCCTTTTTTGCTCACTTTATTTATTATTTCACATCATTCACACGCCCTCCGAGATTGACAACCCTCGTCGTTTCATCAGCCGAGTTGTCGACCACGCGACTGCGCCCACATCCAACCTCCACGCGGTTACTGTGCGGCGCTCAACACAGGAAATCCCGCGGGCACCGTGACGTCCGGCGAAAATCACGCGCTCGCAAGTGACAAGGTGCCGGCGTTTGTTTAAAAGAATCTCGCTAACCGCTAACAAATGCTGACGGCCGAGCCATGAATGTCTTCTTTATACGCACCACCAGCATTGCTGTCCGCCCTTCCTGCTCACGCCACCCCCTCCTGGGACCCAGGGCCTGCCCGACCCAGATCAAGAGGAAGGTGAGCGTGGACAGACCCAGCCCTGGGTTGACTGCCCCCCCAGGTCCCTACAAACGTCCGAATCGGTTCTCTCCGCGGTGACGTTTTACAGCTGGAGAATAAAACGCGGCGAGACGTAAAACCGGAGCGACGGCTCCAAAACACTCGCAGCGGTGGCACAGTGCACCGTGACACGGAACACGCGCAGCGCGATCACCTGATACGCACAAACACAATACGCAGAGCAATGCACCGCTCATCGCATGCACGGCGCACTTATCCGACGTGTGCACTCGCTCAAGTGCGCGCACACACACGCGCACGGCACAGCGTGCGTGTGCCGCAGAGCGGCGTGCGCGCAGCTGCTCGCGTGCACGGCCACTGCCGCGGCTGCCGGGATCGCTGCAAACGCTCAACCGCCCCGCGACGCGGAGATAAAAGGCAACGAGGCAAAAATGTGCCCAAATAGAAAGCACACGGCCCTTTAATTTCGGCGCGAGCATTTTGAGCACCGTCACGTAAACTGTCGGTGATCGGCAGAGACGGAGGGCGGACACTCGGGACCCCCTTTTTATTCATCTTGGTTCAAACGGCGGGGCCGGCATCAGAACAGCAGAGCGCGGCGTTCGTTGCCAAAGCCGCCGATGGCTCGGTGCCGCGCCGGGGCAGCTGTTTGCCATTACGCCGTGAGATTCATAAGCGCGTGCGCCGCACTCCAACGCCGTAGGTGGGCGAGGCGTGATTGTGAGTTGTCAAAATGAGTTGTCAAATCCGTTAAATTGATAAATTGGCTTTGTGCGGTGTTAATATTCTTTTCTGTAATACTGTATTTGGGGAGCAGCAAAGAAAAAGGAGAGTTTTTGCCCTAATCTCCGTTGACGCATGGCAGGGCTGCAGCTCGCTCGGGCTGACGCTCAAATTCTGACTTCTGCGATTAAGCTGAAAATTATTACGAGCGAGCAATGCAGACTTCTCCGTGTCTCGGATGGAAATTGCAGCGAGCACGAGCAACCTCGCTCCCAGAAACCCATACCTGGTCGGATCGCAATCTCGGACAACTCCCCCGTACTGTTTTTTACTCAACTTCGTTTCAACGCAAAATCAATTTCAGGACCCTTGCCACAATCACCGCACCGGCTTACGGAACGGCAATAACGGCGGTAACCGTACGCGGCCAGTTGTTGCAGACGTGACCTATTAGTGTGCACTCTCAGCAGGGGAACTCGCAGTGGGAGGGGGTTAAAATGGACAGGCGGCAGGAGAGGTTGTGGGAGGGGAGGGTTGTTGGGTGTGGGGTGGTGGTGGTGGGGGGAGGGAGGCGGGGGCGGGGGGGGGCGTTGGGGGTGGGGAGCGGCAAAGTCCTCACACATGAAACGCGGCGTGCAAGGCCCCGGGCTAAACCGGCGGCACGGGCAGATTACGGCTAAATTGGAAACAGTCCGCGTGCTGCCAGGCTGGACGGAAAACAAACCGAGCCGTATGGTCTGAATTAGCGTCAAGTACATCCAGCTCGAAGCTCTCTCCCCTCCTCGCTTCAGCCCAGCTCAACGCAGCGCTAGACCATCCCAGGCCAGCCCAGCCAACCAGGGACGAGCAGGCAGTCCCACCAGCCCGCCCCAAATCGGCGACCTTAACCCCCCCCCCACCCCCCCTACTGCTACCGCCCCCCGCCCCCACCACTAGCCATCGCTTTCATCTCGCGGCCGGTGAGCCGGGGGCCTCCGCGCAGGCAAGGCATGCGGACTGGCTGACATTTCGGCGTTTAAACTACCGGGTAGGGGTGGGGGGGACCGCCTCGACAGAGCCAGCGGCCGGTCACCATTACACGTGCCGGCGAGCGACGGCAGCGCGACGACGGCGCGACGACAGCGAGGGCTGCCGGTTGATGGCGGGCGCCGTTACCTGAACGCGGCGAGGTACTCGGCGTCGCCCATGGGTGGGTCCACCCCTCCCGTCCACGCCACGTTCACCGTGAAGCCCACGCCAGGCCCTGTGCCCACCTGTCATCGTCGTCACAGGCACCATCATGATCATGATCATCACCACCACCATCATATTGTCATTGTCATTATCATCAGGGTCATTATCGTCATTGCCATCATCATGATCATTATCATAATTATTGGAGACACCATTGTCATCATGATTATCATAGTCACCAAAATAACATTTTCTGATATGCTTGTGAGTGTACGTATACAAGTAGTCATATCAGTCAGTTAACCCATGGCACCTGGGTCTGTCCCATTACCTGCCAACGGGTGTTTGACACCTCACGTGGCCTTAAAGTGCACATAGCCTGGCACAAGCACCATGGTGACATCACCACCACATAGTGGCGAATGGCAGTTGTTGTACAAGTAGTAACAAAGACAAATTAAACTCCAACTGCAGAATAAGCCAAATGCTATAGGCCCACAAGAATAACTGTGTACATGAGAAGATATCTCACATCTCACACACTGAACACGGGATTCTGAACACGGCGCATAACGAGTGCACAGAAACGCTGTAATCATAAGCTGCCAGAGAACAGAGGCCATAAAAAGCTAAGCAATGACAGGAAAACATTGTTCTGGCTTTCCTTGAGCCTCCGCTGCCACCAACCAAGACCTCCACGCGGTGCCACGGGAGGTGGGGGGACAGGGCTCCCAGACCGCAGTGCGGGGAGATGAGACACAACAAAGAACTATTGAAAAAAAATCTTTACTAAACTAATTTTATTTTACCAGGTGAGGCCCACTGAGCTATGTAGCTCTTTTTCAGAAACGACCTGGCCACAAGTGGCTTATCATGTGGAACATGTATAGCAGCCAATACTCTAAACGCACGTTTCTAAATGTGGAGGGAAAAACCGGAGGACCCGGATACATAATCTGCGCCACCACGGGGAGAGAGACATGCAAACTCCAAATATACAGCAGAAGTCAGGGGTCAGGATGGAACCCACGACCTCCTGTATACCGGGCGAGGTAGTTGACATCTCGCCACCATGGCGCACCTCCGACTTCTGCGAAGACGAGTAAGGCCTTGGCGAGTTGGGGGCACCCGTGGGATCCCGCACGCAGGTGATCCCGCACGCACGCGATCCCGCACGCATGCAAGCAGCCTCACCTCCTCGGGAGCCCCGCTGCCCGGGAAGAAGTTCCCGTTGTCGTAGCGGTGCAGCGAGACGTAGAGGACGCCGGGGTCGCTGTAGAACGCCTGCTGGGTGCCGTTGCCATGGTGCACGTCCTGAAGCACGCGCACACACGCACGCACGCACACGCACGCACGTGAACATGTGGGAATGAAACCGTGACGTGCACAGGAACACACCAACACGCACGCAACGCGCAAATAAAAACACAGACGCACGCGCTCGAACAGACGCGGCACGTGAAAGTACATACACACGAATACGCGAACACGCGCGGATCTGCTCGGATACACAGACGGCACGCACACGCGACAAACATCCGCATGGACACTAAAACACAAACATATGCTTAAACACAATAACAGACACATACAAATGCAAGAACATAGAAATAAGCAAAAAGACGCACAAGCACACATCGGTGATGAACACACGATGAACAACAACATACTTGGCCGCCTTTATCTCCCCAGTGCTGATGTATAGACACCGCACCCGCTACTCATTTATCGCTTGCTCTACTTAAGGGAGGCCCAGGACTGATTCAGATACCAAATGTCTTTGAAGTTAACCATGAAATGAACTCAAATGACCGCAATTATAGTGTAGTGTGAAAACTACTGCACCACTGCTCGGCACACAAACACACGCACACGCAAATGTGTGTGTGTATATACATACACACGCACATGTGAGAACAGAGACACACACAAGAAAATGCACAAACACATTTACCGTCAGGCTTCGGCCCAGAGTAAACACTATTCATGGAATACCAACACTTAAAAAGGAGCACAGGCAATACCAGTAATTCGTTTGCTGGACATTCATACAAATACTCAGCGTTTTGTATGCACAGGATGAAACTGCTTTCAGACATGCAATGCAAGCCACACCACAGAATTAGCACAGCGAGAACGTGATAGCGGCTTAACGGGGAACGGTGAGTCACTGCACTTGCTCATTTGCACCACGAGGGCGCGGTGTTCAGTGCCGTCTGTGGTGGATCGGTGGGTGTGGGTGAGTCCACCAAAAAGGTGTCCACCAGCCCCATCAGCCGCACGAGGACGATCTACCGCTACCCGGGCCATACCGTGCCCAGCGATCTCCACGCTGAGCCTCACACCCCACCCCACCCCCAGCGTTGCCAATTTTTTAAAGTGGAAAGTTACCAAACGAACCTCAAAATGTCACCAGATAGACCTTCTTAAAGCCTCTGGAGCTATGCACTTTTACATCTAAATTGAAATATAATTTCTTTACAACTCCTTGTTGTTGCGATTAGTTTGTTAGTCCTTCCGCCGCACCTCCGATGAGCACGGATGGCTACATACGGTGCGAAAGAAGCTCAAGATACATACTTAAGATAGCAGTCGGTAATTTACCAAGTGTTACGCATAGTAAAGCGATACAGGAGCCTAATGTATGATTTTTTTTACTATCATTAGTGATACAGAATCCTTAATTCACACCTGGAATTGCTACTAGAACCTAATAATGCCCCTTGTCCAGGACAACCACTCGATACGTCACTTGTCGTTTTGACAAGATGCCTTCACCCAGGGCAAACCAAAAAGCCACTGGATTTGCCGATAAATCGCCGAGTTGGCATCACTGGAAAACACCTCGCTTCCAGCAGCGGCTGCGGGGGCGGGGGGGGTCAAAGGACCCTCAAAGCCGCACGAGCGAGTCAGGGGGCTCATCAGCCCCAGAGACAAAAACGCTCCTTCACACGAAGCGGGGAAGCCTCGGTGTTTATTTAAGTTAATGACGATGGCAGGGCGCGGCCGGGGCCTAGTGAAGGCCCGGCCGTTTTCCCAGCGAGCGCCGCGGGGGCCCCGGGGCTGTTTGTGCACGGCCGGGGGCCCCGCGGGGGGCGAGGGGTCGGCGGTTCTGAAATCTCCGGCCTCCTGCCGGGGCTTCGGCTTTGCAAACAGATCAAATGCCGTCCCTTCCGTCAAAGCGCCGCGCCAATCTCTTGCCTCAACTCCGCCTAGGCCTCAGCGCCTGCCCTTGTGAGGAGGAACTGCAGTGTGCATCTGTCTTTATGAGGCACTTCACCATTGGTGGCTGCTGTTTAAGGCACTTC
The DNA here is from genome assembly GCA_014621495.2 of Entosphenus tridentatus. Taxonomy (NCBI): domain Eukaryota; kingdom Metazoa; phylum Chordata; class Hyperoartia; order Petromyzontiformes; family Petromyzontidae; genus Entosphenus; species Entosphenus tridentatus. Next base: position 2,445,309 of record CM025650.2, read on the forward strand.
GCTATTTATGTTTATGTTTAAGGCACTTTGCCATTGGTGCTTGCCTTTTAAGGCCCTCGACTATTTCAGCATTTAAGGTATTTTCCTATTGATGTCTGCCTTCTAAGGAACTGTTATTCATATTTATGGTTTAAGACACTTTTCCACTGATGTTTATATTTCTATTTCAGGCACTTTAATTAACACTTTAACACTGGTGCCTGCCATTACAAGCACTTTACACCTGCGTGTAACATTTCACACATGCGATGTCTCCTCAATGTGCCACTGTGGACAATGTTCGTGCCTTTCGAATCATGGTCATTTATAGCTGCGAGGGCCCCAGGAATGACACTTTCACAAGCATCGGATGCCAGTCCATGTTCTCCCTGCCTTCTCTCCTGGATGCCAACAACTCAACGGCCATTGTGAGGAACGGGGCGACCAAGGGAGATGAGCACCGTGCGTCAGGGCGAGAGCGGTAGGGGACAGGGGGGCATAGGGAATGAGCGACGGGAGTGACTATGGGGGGGGGGGGGGGGGTGATGGGCAATGCTCACCCAGTCCACGATGAGGATGCGGCTCAGGTGCAGGCGCTGCTGAAGCATCCGTGCAGTGACCGCCACGGAGTTGAATATGCAGAAGCCCCTGCGGACAATCGATCAAGGCCAGAGGAGGGTGGGGGGGAGTGCGGGGGGACACGATGCCATGTGATCAACAGCTGCGGCAGCAGAAGCGGTGGCGGAACAACAATTGGATTAACAATAGGCTTGTTTCAATCTTGTCCTGGATAACGTTGACATCCACTGACGGATGAAGGTCTCCGCATGCCATTGCCATCTCTTGCAGTCAGTCTTGTGACGCAACAATCCATCTAGTTCGTGGACGCAAATGTTTATAACTTACACGTCATTTGAATAAATCCTCAATGCGCACATGCACGGTCTGACGTAGCGTGATCGCAAGACTCGACAAATTGTAGTTACACATTTACCATCGCCCACCAAGCCGGGCGGCATCACAAACAGGCACTCGACCCCACAATCGTGCCGTGGCGCTCTGCAGCTATACCAGGTCTCCCCTTGCAAACAGAACTCTCGAGTCTCAATTGAGCTCTCGCTTGGTTACGAGTGGAGGCCGTCACCCACTCACATGCCCGAGCGCTAAAAGATGAACGCCACCGAGCAGCACTCACATGGCGAGAGACTCCTCCGCGTGGTGTCCTGGAGGCCGCACCACAGCAAAGCCGTTCTGGCAACGACAAGACGCACACGCGGGCACACTCGCGCGTAACTACACATGCGCGCATTCACAGGTGGACAATAATCCTCCATTTATCATTAGGTACGGTTGGAGCAAGTGCCGTTAGCGAGCACCTATTAAGGCCAGAACAATGCACGAGGGGGGTGGGGTGCGGGGCCAGGTGTTGGGTTGGCAGAGCCGCGTTAGCTCACTCCACCCGTCTATGGCCGTCACGGCCCGGGCTGCCAGGCCTCGCCGCCACGGCCCTGCGCTGCCTCCCGGTGGGCGCCGCCGCCGCCGCCGCCGCCGGCCTCACCTTGAGCTCCCCGGTGGCCACCTTGAAGGCAACCTCGAGGACAGAGCCCACGGCGAGCCGCGCCGCCATGGCCGAGTGGGCCTCGTTCCAGATCGTGTCGCTGTCCACCTGGCCAACGACCACAAAAGCGCTCGAGTTAGCGGGCGATTATCGGCGGTCACCGGTTATCGGCGGTAAGCTTAATCCAGGCCCAAAAGCTTGCTTTAAGCAAAAACCACGACTGGATATTCTATTTCCATTACTTTATCATTCAAATGCGACTGCATCTGAAGACACTGCACAGGCATTTTTATTTTTCAGAGCAGCAATCGGTCATGGGCACAGGAAGGGAAAGTCTTGAGCCTGGAACAGAGGCAGGTGTTTGACAGCACACTTGGTGCTGATACTCTACAGATAGTAAGGGAAAGCGCTGTTAGTGAGCAGCCATTCAGACTGGCACGACAAATTAAGTGTTGGGGTATCCAGCATCACGCCAAGGCAAAATAACACGCACAAAGACAAAGATTTCCCGCGGAGCCTTTAACAGACTGTCGGGGCAAGCGCTGTTAGCGAGCACCTGTGAAGGCTAACACGGCACACGAGGGAGGTGGGTGGCCTGCACCGCGCCTGGCTGCCTTTGTCTCCTCAGTGTTGATGTTAACACACAGCACCCAGGTACTCATTTGAGGGGAGACCCAGGACCGCTTGAATTTACATTGCTTATGGCTTTATTTTGGTGATTTCGAAAAGTTATTTTGGTTTGGCCATGTTTGTTTGTTGTAGTACGGAGTTAGACTGATGGCTTTGATCTAAGTTGTCTTGTGGTTGTTGTTGTTGTTTGACTTGCATCCCACTGGGATTTTTGCACAGCGTTGGTGTACGGTGAAAGACTTTGCAGTTTTTTCCTGTATTTTTCTGTTTGCGCATAGTCACTTTAAGATGTTTTCTTGTTCATGTTTTGGTTTTTTGTTTGTTGCGGTTGCACCCGATTCAAGAGCCGAATGGCTCACATGGCTATACCAAATAAATGAAACTGAGAAAAACTAAAATATTCACCACTGTTATTGGTCACGAGCGGGTATCGAACTTCATAGCGAGGTATGGTAACCACCCTGCTACCGCTCACCGTGTCATTTACACAGACACACACAAAGATGTCACGATTAGCTTACAGGCTGTTGAAACACACTGGCCAAACACACGCACAGCTTAAGAGAACCTCACAACAGCCTAATGAGGTTACGGATTGTGTAGCCTCGTGAGCAAAACCCAGGAAATTTGCTCAAATTAGTTTTGCATTAGCGTTGCTACTCAGCTGGTGGAAATTGTAAAACAGAGGATGCATTTTTCCACAGCTGTAATTTATTTACTTCACGCACGCTGAAACAAGCGCGGGATGGGAATTCGCGCAAGCATGCACGCATACACACGATGATTTCATTCCAGAAAGAATTCTTCCTCGAAACGCGCGTCGTCGAAGAGAGAGCAAAAAACGCTCAAGAATAAAAAAAAATACGCTTTTCTCTTTGTGCGGACAGAAGCCAAGAAAACAAACAAAAACAAACCCAGGGCCATCATCAAAGGCCAAGCGCCAAGCTCATGTGAACAGAATGAGTCCTCCACCCCCACCACGGAGGAGATCCCCATGAACTCCTCCTCCTCCTCATTCCCCCCGCCCCCTGCCCCCCACAGTCCAGGCCTCCTGTGGCAGATGGCGTCAATCTGACCTCCTGTGGGGGCCCGGCTCCCACCCCCTGCAGGGGGACAGGAGGGGGCACGAGCAGGGTGAGGGCGGAGGGCGGGGGGGGGGCACGCATGCAGACCCCATAACCCACCCCCCTACAACCCAACAACCCCCAAAATCATTCCCTAGGCGGCTCTACAAAGTTCACGGGCCCAGGCTGCGGTGCGATTCTCGTGTTTTGTTTGCGCGTCCGCCGTTGGCGCGGCTGCGTCGGAGCGGGACGATCGCGGCCAGAGGTGCCCCACGAGCACCACGTGGACGTTCGCCGCTGCGTCGCGGAACGGCGCGGCGACGGCGGCGGCAAGAGCCAGGTTTGGTGATTTATGGCGGAGCGGAGGCGTTCGACACTAAACTGCGGTCTCCTCCCCCACGCCGCTCTCCCCCGCTTCTAGCGGGGCGGCAGAGCGGCACCGTTTTACGCGCAGTTTACGAGAAACAAAAGATTCCTCGCCCTAAACCAACACAAACACCGCCGGGCGGCGGCGGCGACTGGGGCAGCTGTCGGCGGACGTCAAGTGTGGTGCGAGTGAGCGACGGCGCCGTCTCGTGTGACACGAATGTTGGCGTCTCTCGCCAACGTGTGTCACACGGCGCCGCCTCCAGCTCAACAGCAGCTCGAACTAACAAATGTCGTGCAATGCGTAAATCGAATCCAACAGGTGAGATGGCGCCAGGGTGAAACCTTCTCTTCTTATGGGGGATTGCTCACACCACTCGGGTCCCCGAGACTTTTGACTTTGCCAACAACGCACCGACAAGAAAATAAACAAAAAATATCCAACGTGCCATAGGTGCATAGAAATGTTACCTTTCACTTACAGGTGGCCACGCCTAAACCCAGCGACTCGACTCGCCAGGATTTTCATCCTGGGGCACGAGAGCAAGCGATGTGGGGGCGGAACCTCCGAGCTCAACAATAGGACTCGCTAAAGGAAGGAAGTCGATCGACCAATGGGACTCGGCTCATCAGCAAGGAATGCCTGCGCTGCAAAGGCAGTGGCCGTGGCCCCATGTGTTTCCCATCCGTTTGCGTTCCCGCGGCGATAATTGCATTCGGTGTCGCGAGCGCACGCGCGCGGCCGTGAGCGCCGCCCGGGCGCACGGGCCGGCAACAGCGCGCGTGGCGCCACCAATCAATTACGCGCGCCAGGCGGAACGGCGCGCAAGCCGGCGCCCTGTTTGCGAGCCGCGTTGGCGGGGCGGGGCGGGTGGCACGACCGACAACAGCGGGAAAAAAACCGATATCGGAACGAGGGGCGGACGCGCCGATAGCGCGTCCTCGCTCGACGCAAACAGGGGGTTTGCATACGGCGCCGGCGCGGGGGGGGGGGGGGGCCCCCCTGCTTACGGTTTGGCCGAGAGCCACCGCTTGTCACTGATTCTTTGGAAGAAAAATAAAAACAAAAAAACGTTAAAATTGATGTTGTTTGTGCACTTTGAAGTGTCGTTTTGAGAAGGGGCCCTTTCATGTCTGTAAAACTAAGAATGATTTAGCACGTGCAGGGGATCAGATGGAAGGCGGGGGGGGGGGGGGAGTTTCGGCAAAAGCCACGGATGGAAGACAAGAATGGGAGGAAAATAACACATCGTGTCCTGAAGAGTCTCATGAAAAACGTAGCTTTGTTTTGATTCTTTTGTTTCGCTCAACTCAAAGGGAACACAAAATGCTGGTGTTTGCCTTGGCTCCCGACATAAAGTCATGCGGGCCTGGTCTGCGCCTCGGCCCCAACGTCTCCCTGCCTGCTTCGAACGACAGAAATGAGCCCGCGAGTTACTGAGCGCCGTGCGCGTTACAGAGAGGACCGTGGGGTGCCATGGTAGTGAGATGTTAACTACCTCGCCTGGTATACAGGAGGTCCTGGGTTCAATCCCAACCCGAACGCCTGCTGTATATTTGGAGATTGCACGTTTCTCTCCCGGTGATCATGTGGATTTTTCTCTGGGTCCTCCAGTTTCCCCCTCGACATTTACAATCAACATGCATGCTTCACTCCCGGGAGACGGTGGAGTGTGTTCTCCAGGTGAGGGGGGAACAGCTGCCCTTAGTGGAGGAGTTTAAGTACCTCGGGGTCTCTTTTGCGAGTGAGCGGGAGATCGGTTGGCGGATCTGTGCGGTGTCTGCAGTGTTGCGGGCGCTGTACCGTTCTGTGGTAGTGAAGCGGAAGCTGAGTTCTCAAACAAAGCTCTTGGTTTACAGGTCGATCAACATTCCCACCCTCACCTATGGTCATGAGCTTTGGGAAACGATGAAAAGGATGAGATCGCGGGTACAAGGGGCCGAAATGAGGTTTCTCCGCAAGGTTGCCGGGCTCACTCTCCGTGATCGGGTGAGCAGCTTGGCAATCCGGGAAGAGCCTCAGATTCGAGTCGCTGCTCTGATGGAATGAGAGGAGCTAGTTGAGGTGGTTTGGGCACCTGGTAAGGATGTCACCCACTAGACTCCCCCTGGAACTCTGCTGGGCATGTCCCACTTAGCGAAGGCCCCAGGGCTGGCCCAGGACACACCAGCGAAAGGGAGGTCTGGACTGCCCTACTTAACACGCTGCCGCCGGGACCCTCACCAGGACAAGTGGATTGAGGAACGAACAAACGAACAAACGACGCATTTAGGGTATTTGGCTGCTTCGTTGAGCTTTCATGTGGGCCAGGTCGCTTCTGACAAAGAACTACATAGCTCGGTGGGCCTTACCTGGTAAAATAAAAATAGCCGAGTTTAGTAAAGACGCATGTGCCAGATCGAGTGAAGCGGCAGCGGCGGTTTGCACGATTCCTCCTATTACTGAGTAAATTAACAAATAGGCTGCAGAGCCTCCGCGTGTTTACATTGGCTCCGGCCATTTAAAGCCGACCCATCAGGGGAATGAGATAAAAACGTTCTTTTATTCAATTGGATTTTGGTCCTCGCAGCTTTTAGCTTTGCTACATCCACATTCAATTTTCGCCTGCACGGGGGGGGGGGGGGGTTCAATTCGCGCTCAACGGTTTGAGGCAGCCTCGTGCATAACGATTACGAGCGAGTTTATTTATAGCGTAAGTTTCCAGATTAAAAACGTCTCCTCGCCCGTCCCCGCCCACACGCCTGGCTCCTCGCTCGCCCGATCGTGTTTAAGATCCCCGCTCAAACGAAAACAACAACAAGGCCAAGTGCGGCACGAGGGGCTCTGGTTCCTGCATTTGGAAGCCCGTGGTCTCGCGGGAGGCACGCACACGCACTCCTCTCCCGCTGCGGTGAGCAGTGAGGGGTGAGAGTGGATGGGGGTGGGAGGGGGGCGAGCGGGCGGTGAGCGAGCGGAGGGTTCGCGCAGGTGTGGCACGCACAGTGCGCGTGAACTCGCCAGCTCGCAAGCCCCCAACGGTGAGTTCATTCCGCACGCACTTACAGCTTCCTCTGGGGCTCGGCCAAGGTGCACTCATTTAGCAATGTCTAACCTAAGTGGATTTCAAGTCCCCGAATAGAGCGGCTACTTGGGTTTCCACGCGTAATGAGACAAATCCACGGTCGGAGAGCGCACGCCGAGTCGCAGGGCGCCCCCCCCCCCCCCATTCCAAACCCTGCAGCGCACGACGTTTCGCAAATGTTTTACAAATTTAGTACGCGCGCGCACACCCACGCACGCACCCGTGCACCCACGCACGCACCCCACGCACCCATGCACGCACGCACACACCCATGCACGCACACAAGGCGAAGCCAAATCCTCTCCCAACGTGTCGCACCCACTTTGTATATTCATCATTAGCCGTGTCGAGGTCAAAGAGGCTGGTACCATTATATACGCCAATCATAGGGCCGCTGTGACGTGAACGCGAACCGGAAAGACGGAGCAGCCCGGGTGATGAAGAGTGGAATTCGGGATTGTCTGCAGGATTCAGAAGAATTTGAATCCAACTGGGAAGAGCTCCCAAGCCGGGGCTGCTAGCCGAGTCGTTCCCACACTCCGCTCCGTCGCTGTTTTTGCAATAAGCTAGGAAGCACGAAATACCGTGTTTGATCTCTCTCAGAGAAACCCGGGAGCATGCATTTAACCCATCAGGACTAGGCATGGACGGGTGAGTGGCAGGTCCAATTGCTTTGCCAATCACGTGGTCAGGTTCCCCTGAAGGACCCTTGAGCCTAGCAGCGCGGGCTCTCGCTCAGGCTCTTTGGCAGGAATCACAAACTCACCCCGAGGCCTCCGCACGGCAGCATCACCAAGGTCTTCTGAGATGACGGCCCTGGGGTGGAGAGAGGCGGGGGGGGTACAGAGACGAACAGACGCGCCGTTTCAACGAAACCGTAATTTGGTTTATCGCGCGGGTCAGCGTCGCCACAGCCACGGTGCTGTTGGCGGCGCACGCCTCGGCCTGCCGCTAAACCGGCGTTCACAAAGAACGTCTCTCTGAAGGGAGCTGCCAAAAAGACGAAAACCACAAAAGCCGCATCGCCGAGAGAACATAGGAGGCCATTTTGATGGGAAGCGGTCGTGTCGTTTATTTTAGTATTGCGTTTCGTTTATTTGTGTTTTTTTAAGTTTGCAGACCGAAACAAAAACACCGCCGATAGTAAAACCCAAGCTGGGACCAAGCGGGCAGAGAGAGGGGGAACGGAGAGCGGGGGGGGGAGAAGGATTCTTGCAAAGGAGCTCTCTCCCCCCAAACAATGAGCGACTCGTGCGACCACGAGCGGCAGCGGCCGACCCCAAGCGAACAGCAGGGCGGGAGGGGCGCCACAGAAATTGCGGTGGCTTGAAGGAGGGAGGCCAAGCTGAACACCAGAATGGTGGTTTGGGCGTTGCCGCGTTGCGTTAACGCGGGGGGACGCGGCCACGCGGGCGGGGGAGGGAGCGGGGCGGGGCGGTGCAGGACGGGATCGACGGGGGAGCGCCGACGCTGTGACCGACCGGTCATGTAGAATGGGAGACGCACGGCCTGTGGGCCTGCGGAGGGTCGAGGCCCTCTAGGTAGGAGCTCCTCATAAATGATCAAGAGATGAAAAACAGGCTTTTCGTGACAGCAGCTACAACGCAAGTTTTGACACTCAATTACGCGTCCGCAATATAATCCACTCAGGCGCTGGCTAGCGTTGGGCTTCTTTAAAATCCGAGATTCGGGGATTGACTTGTTTTTTTTTCTTTATTTGTTTTGACCACAAGTGACAAAGAAGCCAAATTAGGCCGGGCCGCGCGTGCCTGGCGGCAGCGGCGTTGGTCGCGAGCGGCCAGCGACAGCAGAGCGGAAGGAGTCCGAGAGAGCAGCAGCAGCAGCGGGGGAGGGGCGGCAGCGAGGGAAGCAAGGCAGGAGAGCGCCACAAAATTGGCTACTGCTGGAGAGGTGGGGGTGGGTAGTGGGGGGGGGGGCCCCAGATGCCCCCGGGGGGGGAGGCGCGCTGGGGTGAGCTGCGTGCAGAGAGGAGGAGGAGGAAGAGGGGCGGTAGAGGTACACCGGGGGCACGGCACAGTTGGGATGGGGCGGTGGATCGGCCCACGCATGGCAGTACCGAGTAGCTTCTTGTCGAGCCGGTGCTGGCTGAGCGAGCTGGCGCCGTAGAGCAGAGTGTAGCGCTCGGAGTGCACCGACTGGATCTCCTCCAGCGTGGCTTTCCGTGGCCGTACGCGCTACGGCAAAGGCAAAAGACAAAGATCCCCCCCACCCCGTGTAGCCTTAACAGACTGTTGGTGCAAGTGTCGTTAGCGAGCAGCACCTTTGAAGGCCGGCACGGCACACGAGGAGATGGGTGGTCAACACCACGCCCTAGTGGTGATGTTTACACACCACACCAGGTCCTCATTTGAGGCTGAGTCAACCTTGGGGAGGCCATGACCCATTCAGATAATGATCACTGGTGTTGGCCGTGAGCGGAATCGAACTCAGGTCGCCGGGTTTGTAGCGCAGCGCGCTAACCGCTACACTGCCGCTCCCCACAGTTCAGATGTCACAAATACACACACGTGTATAAGCTAGTGCACAAGCACACACGTGCATTACACACTCTTACGCAAGGTGCCGCCACTGAACGAGATTTTGACAAATTAGGCCGACGGTCGTGGGCGAAAACCCAGAAACGCGACGCCGCGTTCACCTTTGCCCCAAACGACCTCGCGCTTCCACAAATGAAAGGCACCGCACGGAGCGAGCGATGCGAGTGGTTTGTGGGAACGCGTTTACCTCGAGCGTGGGAACACACGTGCGCAGGACAAGCGCAAACACTCGCACAAGCGCGCACACACACAGGTGCGTGGACTTGCCGGCACAGCGTTAACGGTGTTAACAGGCTGCAGGGCTAAGGGATGTCAAGGTCTGCGTGGCACGCAAAGCGTTTGGGGAGGCCTGCACCACCCCGAGACGTATCTGTCTCCCCCACTGTTGATGTCAATACAACGCACCATGTGCTCATTGAAGGTGCAGTTGACCTAGGGGAGGCCCGGGACTAGTACAAATATACGAGCGAGAATCAAACTCGGGTCGCCGGGTTTGTAGGGCAATGCGCTAAACCACTGCACTACCGCTCCCAAATAACATTCATGAATAATACTGCCGAACACTCACATACGCTAGTCTGCAACATCATAATGGCTCAAAAGACAAGCCAACGGGCTTGGGCAGAACGTATCGCTTGAAGCATCAATCCCCAGCGGACGAGTCTCACGAGCGGCAGGCCAGAGGAGCGAACACGCCTGAGAATACGTACACCGTGGGGACGGAGCAAGGTACTGAACTTCTTTTGCACCATACATAGCCATCCATGCTAATCGGAGGTATGGGAGAAGGACAACAAACGAAACTCGTTGGCAAGTGACAGATCACGGAGATTTACAGGACCGCGAAAGATGGCGGAGGCGGCTTTAGCGGAGGGCCTTCCATCCAGCAGTGGACGGAACACGGCCGACGTCAAAGGCACTCACCTCGCACTGTGTGGCGAGCCCCGTCTCCTGCAGGCGCGACCAAATGCTCTGGATGCGCCCGGCGTGCTCGGGGTGGAACGTGTTATCTCCGCAGCTGCACTGGTGCTTCTGCATCTGCGTGTCATACGCCAGGCCTGCACGCGTGACCGGGGGGGCGGGCAGCACGGCACAGGACAGCGCGGCGCGGGTCAACACAGCGTCGAGACGCGCCCGCATCTCAGGGCGACGTACAAAAGCAAATTCACATTCTTTGGTTCTTTCGGTAAAGTCACGTAGATAGAAAAATAATAATAAAAAATTAAGTGAATAAAAATAATAATAAAAACACTTATGTAGACTGTAGCCTGGTTCTTAATCGGAGTGTACTGGCAGTCTATAATGTACACTGTAGCCTGGTTATTAAGTTTGGTGAGTGTACTGGCAGTCTATAATGTAGACCGTAGCAATGGTTATGAATCCTGGTTAGTGTACAGGCAGTCTATAATGTTGCATGTAGCAATGGTTATTAAACTGATTGTACTGGCAGTCTATAATGTAGACTTATTCTTGGTTCTTTCAGTAATTTAATTTACAAAAGCAAGCTACAATAGCTGGGCTTGAACAGGGACAGGGAGCCGAGGGTCTCTACGCGAGGGTAGGGAACGTATCGTGCGTCGACAGAATATGTACAGAAAGTGGGAACGGTTGTTTTACAAGAGGCATTCATTGACGTGCATCCCTTATATCAATCCGCTGCTGGATGAGGGCCTCCTCCAGCAGCAATCCCAAAGGCACGCACAGGTCGGGCATGAACGTGTGCATGCGATGGCACTGCAGCACCGCCACCGTGCCCGCACACCTGTGGTGAAGCGGAGCGGGCGCGGGGGCTCGGGCGCCGGCGCTAGACTGGTGTAGGCGGGCGAAGAGCGCGTGCGGATGAGCGGGCGGTGCGCCGTCAGCCCTGCCGCTGCCCCCGACGCCGCCAGCTGCGCCTGGTACAGGTGCAGCTGCTGAATTCTCTGTTGCTCCAGCAGGTGACCCTGGGCACACGGTGGGAGATGGGGGGGGGGAAGGGGGGCACACGGCCAGCACGAGCGGTTACCAGGGGGGGGGGGGGGGGGGGGTGGCGGATCGGCGCTAGCGGTAGCGCCCAGCGCCCCCCGGGGAGGTCGGTTCTCGACCCCGGTTTGCGGGTGGCCCCGGACCCGTCCGGTGGGGTCCACGATCTGAGAGGAGGCAGGTTCCTCGTGTGAATGGCAAGGGCCCATTGGGTCGTGCGGGGGTGGCTCTTGCTCGGAGAAGAGGCAGACCCCCAGGCCGAGATTGCAGGGGGGGGGGTCTCCAGGGCAGAGCAGGGGGAGCAGCGTTCCATTAAAGCCGAGTCGTTTCAGCACCGGCAAGGGGAAGGTTGTTGTTAAGGCTGCGAGGCCACGGCAGCCAGCGGTCCCGGGGTTGCGGGAACATTCCCGTGGCTAAACGCAACAATTAACGTGCAGGAGACGCGGAGCGGCTATCTGGCCGCTTTGCTTGGTGTAAGCCGCAGCGAGGAGAGCATTTGAATAAGACAATGAAGACAATTTATGAAAGCAACATGTTTCTCGTTTGAAAAACAAAACAGAAAAACGTGCTCCAATAAAGCAGGCAATTTCTGGCATAAAACCTCGCGTGACAGGTCCAGGCATGTGGCCCGGGAATTACAGTGCGGGCGCTGGGCCGTCTTGCAACGCCCCCGCTGCATGCGCCACGCTCGATACAGTTGCTGTCTCTGCCCGGGGAGAAAAAAAAAACCGTGGCGCTTCTCCACTTACGGGCAGCACGGCAGAACGGCGCTTTGATCAGCTCAATCAGCAGCGATTGGATCCGAGGAACTCGATATCTGCTGCGGCAGAGTGGCACTGGCAGGAGGAGCGGGGTGGGCGGTGGTGGCGTGACCCCTTGTCACCCCGCCACTGGGGCAGGGATGTCGGGAGACGCTGACCGGAGCAATCGGCTCCACTACCACTGTCGCCACTGCCGCCGCCGCCGTAACCGCTCAGCGATTGGCTACTCTGACCAGTGGCATCACAATCTATCCTGAGTGTTCTTCATCTCATCCGGTGGTTAAATGTTTAGCGCACCGCGCAACAAACCTAGCGACCCGAGTTCGGTCCCCGGCCAATATCAGTGGCGATTATCTGACCTGGTCCTGGGCCTTCCCGAGGTAAAAATCTGCCTGAATTGGGGCGGAGAGTAAACATCAGCACTACGGAGACTGCTGAGCATGGTGCTGAGACCACACCACGCCCTCATGTGCTGTACCGGCCTTAATGGTGATCGCATTTGCCCCAACAGTCTGTTAAAGACAATAAGGGGCATCTTGGTCTTTCTTCGTGTGTGTCTGTGTGCGCACGCACAAGTCGGCATGCGTCCTTGTATTTTCCGGTTTGTCCGAGTGTCTCTTGAAATGCTAGTCGGCGGTCAACTGAGCGTCTCGCAACGCCACCTCTCCGCAGCAGATACAACTACGAACCACTTTTAAGGAGGTCAACGGAAGTCACCCTGTGGGTGAGACTGTTCTCCACCACGACAACAAAGAATTTCCACCACTGGCTTAGATGGAGATGAATATCACCCCATCGTTCGACTGATCAGGGAGCTTGCTGTGCTCTTTTGACGAGGCGACTCAAAATGTCACTGCTTGCAGTGGCAAGTGGGTCTCGCGGGAGAATGCCAGGAGCCGGCCCCCCTGCGTGAAAGGGACGAATTAATTGCTTCACAAAGGCCACTGCGACCTCTCTCCGCCGGGGTGCGCACGAGCAACGGCACCGGTCGTAAAGCCCGGCTGACGCAAAAAAGCACCAACGACCCACACCAACGCAACGCCACGTCTCCCGATATCTGATCGCCGCGCTTAAGAGACGCGCTCACAAAACAAAACATTTTCCTTTAATTAGTTTTCAAGATGACGACAGTGGCAGGCGCTATTTCCAGCTGCTGCATAAACACCGTTTCAGTCCCACACCACCCCCTGCCACGATCAGCCCATTACTCGGGCTAAGCTGCTCCTGCCGGCAGGGATGGACGCATCATCCCCCTCAGTAGGGGGGGGGTGGGCGGGGGATCGGACCCTAATTAAAGACATACCCCTCTGACGAAGGTGGGGGTGGCAGGGGAGCGGCGTGTGGGCGTGGAGGCCCAAGCGATTTCGCGGCTACGTGCGCGCCGTCGGCCACGCGGGGTCATTCCGGTGCGGGTCCGAGGGCCCTCGCAAGGGCACCGCACGCCCAATTACCGCCGCCCGCTGACATAATTGCACGGCGGAAGAGTGGCCGGTGAGCGGGCCCTGCCAGCGGCTCGTGTAGGGCCCCCCCATTAGTTTGTCAAGACGGAGGCGGCGGCCCTGGCCTGGCAAGCCCCGCCGGTCCCGGTATGGCCCCGAGAACAGTGCCGCTCTTGTGCCCTCCCCGCGCACGGTCATCAATTTATGCCAAAAAAGGAGAAAACCCGTAACTAGCCCCGCGGTTTTATGGAAAGCGGAAACGACATCGTGCGCAATTTCTCTTTCGCTCCAATTTTTGTCGTTTTTTTTCGCTTGCTTGCGGGGAGAAAAGAATTCGGAAATTTGAAACCTGCCCCGCCGCTCGATAAGAGAAAGTGAAGGCTTATTAATGCCGCCGTTGTGTTTGCCGGGCCGATCCTTCGGCCCCGTCCGTGACCAGCCCTTGCTCGGGCCCAGACATGGGAAAAGGAGCTCGCGTCAAAGATAACGGCGCCCGCCCGCCCGCCTGCCCAAAAACGTTTCGGGTGCGTCTAGATTAGAACTACATTTTAAAACGCTTGACTTCAGATTAGAGGATTAAGTTGGGGTTTCTCTTTGAGAGATAGGGAGATTGCTTCGCCGAACTTAAAACAAGCAGTGGCGACGATGTTTGGATTGAAAATAAGAGAGGTGGGATGCTAGGAAAAGCACTATTAGTGTAGGAAGGGCTCTGGAGGCTTATTGGGCATTAGCCCCTGGGAAAGGAGATAAGCCGATCGCTGACTGAAACCACTAATTAGGAGCTAACACGGAACAGGCCACACAAACATCAGCAAGTGCCGCCACTGCTTCAACTGCTGCCCGTGCAAAAGGGCGATGGCTTAAGCCGTGCGCCAGTCCAGGCCATCGATGGCCTGGCGATTGATCACGGAAACTCTCGTACAATAGCGGAAAAGTGCTGAAGTGAAGGCTAAAAAAACACCCTTTCTTAAGAGGGGCATCTAGCAGAGGTCTTCCCGCCAGCAGTACCGTAAGCAAGCACTTGCAGGGCTGCACCTTTTACCCATGGGTGTTCAGACGCCGTGTTGGCAGTGGTGAAGCAGCGCAGGTTTGTATCACCACGACGTCCCGAGCAGCGACACATAAATAATAATAATAACGCGTGTCACCGTCCGGGCCAGCGCGTCCCCCCTCACAGCACCACGTGAGGAATGTCTCTCCTGAGCACGCACGCGGGCACGGTGGCTGTGCAGCATCACGAGGCTGCGCTCGCGATGATCACGCCAACAGAGCTGGCCCGTGCGGCACCCTTGCAATGGTCTGCTGTCCGCCCGCATTGTCGGTGCAGCTGCCCTAGCTTCATGGGCTTCATAATGACGACTCTCTGTTACGGTGTTGAACATTACTCCATGTCTTACGGCCTAAAATACACGGTAATTCTTTACGTGTGCACTCCTCATTCTCTGTATTTGAAAAGCTACTGGATTCAAGAGTAACCGACTTGCTGTACTCCTCTCTCCCACAGGCACCACTTTGTCAAATCTACTTAACAAAATAACCTGCTGTGTACTCGGACAGGAGACTGCCCGGGAACTCCGGTTGTGGTTGGCTTAGGCTGCGAGGTGGCCAGAAGGTGGCAGCTCCATCCTATCTCCGTTGGGTGCACGTCGTGGGGTTTTCATCTGGGTTCTCGCCGGTTTGCTCTCACATGAAGCCAGGCACGAGAGTAGCAGCAACCTTCCTGACAAGGTCTTGAGACTCCGCGAGGCTTCCCTGGATAAAGAGCATCGTACTTTTGTAAAGTACTTTTCAAAGAAGACCACATGAACTCAGCGAGGTGTGTTCACGCACCATTCCCTGCCTACAGAGCTGTAAAGGCATTGATTGGAACGGGAGGGCAGTAAGAGCCACCCTAGGGCATTGTTGGCAATATTATTATTGTGGTTTCTGCATTAGAGGGGTGTGCCGCTGACACACCCAGTGGCCGCGCGCGAGGACTGCGGGGGGTGGGGGGGGGGCTACCTGGCTGTGCCTGACCGCTGGGTCGCCGCCGCCCTCCGCCCCCCCCTCTGCATCCCCGTCTCCGTCGGGCAGCTCCTGCTTGATCCGCACGCCCCTCTCGGCGTCGCCGCCACCGCCCGCACACGCCAGCTCCTCCTCCGTCATCTGAGAATGTGGCGGCCGGTCGGCGTGACCCACGAGCGCGAGCAGAGCACGCGACCCACACACACACACAGGTACACCCACACACGCAAACATGTGTACGAATGCACACACGCACACAATACACTCGCGCTCAACATCATCATCATCAGCCGCCATTCGCCGGTGACATCACCACGGCGCTTCTGCCAGGCCAGGTGCATGGAAGTGTAGAAGGCTCGCTGTTAGGTCACAGGATAGACCCAGGTGTTATGGGGTTGATTGACTGAGTTGATCGACAGATGCACTGCCTGCGCTCCCCACTGCGCTACATATGCACGCGTGGTGTGAACATGCACACACACACTTATAGACACCCGTGTACACTGCAAGACGCATGCATGCATCTAAATACACAGGCATGGGTGCGAGTAGGCAGCCGATCAGTCTGTGCAAGTGTGTACGCACACGCATTCAAACACTCGCAATCGCACACGCAACTCAAATACTCGCAATCGCACACGCATGCTGACATGCACGGGTGAGCTAAGGCACCTGGACCGGCCATAACCAAGCGCGTGCACATTATGAACATCCACATGCGCACGCAACGCGCACGCCGCAGCTCTGCATTCCTAATCTGCGGGTCAAGGTAGGAATTGCTAATTTCCCCACAGCGCATTTAGCAGCGGTCTTGATGTTGGATTACACGAGCGCTTAGAACACAATACCGATCGCACAGGTGACCGAGGCTGTTCGCTCGTTTTCAAACTTTATTCCAGTTTCCACTTCTGAAGAGGCCGTCGCCGCCCCGTCCGCTTTCGGATCGGCACCGAGTTCCTGTTTCGAAGGATGGCCGCGCAAATAACCGCGCCCCCCACCGCCACGCCAACCATGACCGCAGCTGCCGCAGAATCCGCCGGGTATTGCACGGGGGGCGACCGGGTCGGTGGATGCCGAGGCCCCGCAATCCCGGGTGCGGCGCGGACAGCTCCGGCGGACAGCCGCGGGCAGACGGTCGGCACATAGACGACAGCCGGTGACTGCTGCTTGTAGCGGATAGCCAGGCCGCAGGCCGACCACTCGGGACGAACGCCCGGCACAGATGGCTCAGAGTGAGATATTAATTTAACACCCCCCCGTAGAATTCTGACCCGTGGCCACCCACACTTGGGGTCAGAATACGATACGTGATTTCACCACCCCTTCTCTGTGTAAGTTTAACCACCGAGCATAATTGTCGCAGCGGTCGATCGTTCCCGTTGTGCCAACTGACCATTGTACCTGAATATCTGCCATGGTGGCTACTATTTCCTGGCCGTCTGTCCCAGTACGAGATGAGATTTTGACCAAATAATTTGAAGATCAAAACACGCTACATCTATTATTCGAACCCCAGTGTATAAATACAATGACTCCCACGTCCCCGTAGGAGACAAGAACACTAAAGAGATTATAATTTGGGCGAGTGTCATCACTTCAGCAATTGTTTCTTGCTGTGGTTGTCCCACTTGATGACGGACGCTTGTGTTGCGCCAGAAACGTCGTGATTTAATTTATTTTATTTTCTACCTACGTGACTTTACCGAAAGAACCAAAGAGCATGGATCTCTGCAGTCACGAAAACTTCAAATCTAGATGAAACTTCAAAGCTAGATTTAGTGTCATCAACGCAATTCTTCCAAAAGTCTGGTTCGTATCGTCTCTTGTCTGTGTTGAGCTACAGGACTAGTACGCTAACTGACAACATCATGACAGGAGAGAAGTTGAATGACCCCGACCGACTGGGGGGGTTCAAATAATATCGAGAATTCTGACCCCGGGGTCAAGACCTGACGTGAGAGCGGCGCTCACCGTGCCCAGCGGCTTGCCCCGGTCCAGGAAGTGGGCGTGCGAGCGCGGCTGCATGGGCAGCGGCGCCGACTGCGTGCGGCTCAGGGGCCGGTGCCGTGAGGGGTTCCTCTCGGGCCCCAGCAGCGGGCCACGGGGGGGCAGCGGCAAACCCCCCACACCTGCAAAAGGCAAACATCCCCACCCCCCAGTATGGCCTTTAACAGACAGTTGGGGCAAGTGCTGTCAGCGAGCACCTATGAAAGCACATGAGGCGCTTGGTGGCCAACACCACACCCATTGTCTCCCCAATGTTGATGTTGCACTGCACTTATGTAAGGATGAGCGCCCTGGACCAGTTCAGATATTTGTCGCTGATGTTGACCATGAGCGGGAATCGAACTCGGGTTGCCAGGTTCATAACGAAGTGCGCTAACCGTGACACTACCGCCCAGAAAACAAAGATCCCCCACATAGCCTGAACAGACTGCTTGGGCAAGTGCCGTTAGCGAGTAGCACCTATGAAGGCTGGCATGGCACACGAGGGGGTGGGTGGCCATCACCACGCCTGGCAGCCTTTGTCTCCCTAGTGGCGATGTTTTCACACCACACTAGGTTCAGATAATTGTCACCGGTGTTGGCCACGAGCGGGAAATCAAACTCGGGTGGCCGGGTTCGTAGCGCAGCACGCTAACCGCTGCGTTACCGCTCCCCGCACGCACACACACACACGATGAAACACGCGTGCACGCACGCGCACACTCGACCCTTGCCTGCGTTGAGCATGCGGTGCTGGTCCAGCACGAGCAGGTGCTGCTGCAGCAGGGAGGGCCGCCCCGCGCCGCCCCTGTCCGCGTCGCCGCCGGCCGACGCCGTGTAGGGCAGCGGCAGCGAGAGGCTGTGGCCCAGCGGCTGCTGCACCCGGCCGTGGTGGCTCTGGGCGGGGTGGTGGGGCAGATGCTGCTGGCCCTCGGGGTCTCCCTGAGCGCCGGAGCCCTGCAGAGGCGGCAGGCGCACGCGCGCAGGACGGTGACCGGGTGGGCACGAACAACAAAGACAAAGATCCTTCCCGTATAGCTTTAACAGACTCCTTGGGGCAAGTGATGTTAGCGAGCACCTATGGGGGCCGGCAAGGCACACGAGGGGGTGTGTATATACACACTCAAATGCATTGATGTAATGATGGTCATGCTCACGCGCACAGGTACAGATGGCCATGGATGCACACACAGAAGGCACATGAAATAGTCATACATGCCCACGCACGCAAAATACACTATATACACAGACACACACGCATATACACACAGCCACGTAGATGGACACAATTAGGTTAACACAGCCACAAAAGTTCCAGCCCCATCCTCAGTAAAACAGAGCAGCTACGCCAGCAATGACATCTTGCTTGCCCCCACTCGAACGAAAAAAACACTCCAGGTCATCATCATCGTCATCATGATCCATGGGCAGACAGCCGATGGATCGTCATTTATTCCCGGGTCATTCAAACACAAATGCCCAGAACGCAAGGCAGAGGGGGCCCCCGGCTCACAACGCAACGTGAAGTGGAGCGAGAGTGCAGGGCGGCAGATGGGGGAGGGGGGCTCTCACGTTGGCGGGGAGGCCCAGGGAGATGTTGGGCAGAGACGGAGACATGTAGAGGCTCTCCTGAGCAGGGCCCGAGCCCTCGCGGCTCAGAGGGCGGTGACCAGGAGCAACCGCCTGTAGGAGGGGCATGTCGTTCGTCCACAATGCAATCCACTCACAACGCAATCCATCATCAACGCACTCAATCCGCAATGCAATCCAATCGCATTGCAATCCGCCCACAACGCAATCCATCCTCAACACACTCCATCCGCAATGCAATCCACTCGCAACGCAATCCATCCTCAACACACTCCATCCGCAACGCAATCCATCCACCATCCAATCCATCCCGCAGACTCCATCGCCGTCCGCAATGGCGGTGAGCGGCCTCACCTCGGAGGGCGCATGGGGGCCTAGGCCGTTCTCCACGCCGTTGCTCGGTGAGTCCGGTCCCGAGCTGACCGCCGCGTCCTTCATGGAGGCCTCTGCCCAACGCGGGGAGGCAAAAGGGAGTCGGCGTCTCAACCGCGGCGGAGCCCGGTGCTCGTCCGGCAAAGGGGGGCGCCACAACGAACACGGCCGTCGTTGCGTGCCGCGCGCCTGTTCGAGCGCGCCTCGTTGTGCGCGCGTTTTATTTGTTGTGGTGACATTTATAAGTGGTCCTGGGCTTCCCACAGGTCGACTTAGCCTCAAGTGAGTACCTGGTGCGATGTTTAAACATCGACACCTAGGGAGACAAAAGCGGCCACCCACCCACCCCCTCGTGTGCCGTTCTGGCCTTCATAGATGCTCGCTAACAGCACTTGCCCCAAAAGTCTGTTGGGGATATACGGGAGATCTTTGTCTTTGTGTTCATCAGCGGCTGGGGTGTGTGGGAGGTGCAGCAGACAAATTCAACATCGCACGCCACAGCACGTGGCTCCCTCTGCTGACAGGGCCCGGGCATACCCAGCGTGCTCGTAACCATGCAACGACTGGACGGGGCAATCCACTGCTGGACGACGGCCTTCTCAATGCCGTGCGTTTGGTTCATTGGGGTTGTTTGACCATACTTCACCAAGCTTGTCAGAGCAGGTTGGTGAAGGCGGGGGAGGGGGGGCAGACGCTTTGCAACTCGGTGCAACACAGCAATGGTGTGTCATTCAGACGCTGTCTTTCCGACAGACCTGTTCTTCACCTGAGGACGGCTGCTTGCGTTGTGACCGAAACGTCGTGAGAATTGTATTTTATTATGTTTTTTTTATTTTTATTTTATTATTTCCCTTCTACGTAACTTTACCGAAAGAACCAAGAAGATAAGACACAGCAATGGGTTTTGCTGCACTGCTCTCTGCTGACCTCGGGCGCGTGGGGACGGACGGACGTACTCAATCGATCCAAGTCCGATTGTGCTACTTGTCATACCCACATTGAATGGTGCTCGTGAGAATCGATTATGTGTGAATTGGTTCACATAAACCCTTCCAGCCACTAGAGGCTTCATACATCAGCATTTCTCAAATCCAGTCCTCGCAAAAAAGCCAACTCTCTCCGTGATTAGCAACCATCAGGCATGTGAAGTGCATGGTGGGCAGCTTCATTTGCATGAGAATAGAAGATTTTGTTCATTGATAAAAAAAGGGCGCACAACAGTGGCAGGGAGGGAGGGGGTCGCAAGGACTAGAGTTGAGAAACAGCGGTCTACGATCACGACAACGGCAAACAAACAGCACCGATTGTCGAGTCAAATCCCAACCTCCGAATCAAACAACTCACCAAATCATGAAGGTGGCCTGATAATTATCAGCCTGGGCAGTAGGAAGGGTTTAATATATGTATGTATGTGGAACTTCTTTCACAATACGTAGCCAACCGTGCTAATCAGAGGTGCGGGGGAGTACCAGAAACTCAACATAACAAGCAGTTCTAAAGAAATGCGTTGTCAATATAGGTTTAAAAGTGGGTAGCTCCGGTGGTTTCCTAATATCGGAAGGAAGAGCGTTCCAGACGGCCGCAGAAGCGCATCTGACAGCGCCACGCGATGCGGTGACCGTCTTTGTTCGATGGCTGAGCAAAAAGCCGCTGCTGGGAGGATGACCAGAGTTGGTGGGATGGAAAGCAAGCGAACGCACGGGACATAACGGGGGAGAAGGGGCTCTCGCAATTTGAAGTGTCGGGGGAGGGGGCGAGGAGGAGGGGGGGGGGGGCAGCTGTCGTGGCCAAGTTGGGGGGCTGGGTCGGGGAGGCTCTCACCGGTGGCCTCGTGCGGTCGCTTCTTCCCGGCGGGGAGCCCCCCGTCTTTCCGGCGGAGTAGGGGACTCCCCCGCAAGCGGTCGGCCCCCTTCTTGCTCAGACGGTGCCGCAGCTTCAGGTTGGGCTCCGATGCTGCGCAGGAGTCGGTGGGGGGGAGGGGGGGGTCACAGGGGGTAAAAGGTCAAACGTGACCCTGGGATGAAGGTGATGAAAGAGAGAGCGCGCGGCACAGCGGGCTTCAAGGAAAACTTTTTTTTTAAAGAGAAAACACGAAGATGATTAAACTCGTGAGAGACTGAGAAATGTAGGCGCTAGACTAAACTCGCCACGTTTGGCAATGGCCATCTCCTTTTGTTGAATCCAAAATAAACATAATTTTTTTGGGGGAAAGGAAAACTTGCAGATGAAAAACCCCCAAATGCGTCCTGCCCTCAGCGGAGATTTTACGTGGAATCTCTCTGCATTACACGCAAACATGAAATCTTTTACAATTCTGGTGCCGACATAAACAACCTGAGAATCCCTCAAAGGCAAACGTGGAGATTGGTTGCATTTACAGGAGGGCTTTGTTAAAATGAGAAAAAGGCTTTGAAATGAAAAAATAAAGAAATATATCCTTAAAGCGCGGTCATAACAAAACGAGCAGCAGCGAGACAAGTCGCACTTTGAACGGGTTTGGCTTCACGGAATCCACGCTTTTTCATCTGCCGCACGCGTGACGGGAACGCTTTTCTTCCCGCAAAATCAACTGAAGGACTCCGCATCCCAAAAGTGTGCACGGAGCTGGCGACGCGCTCCCTATGGGGGACGCTCGGTCGCTAATCGTGGTGGCTCGGCGGCATAAAAAGAGCGGTGCTCCTGCCACCGGGCCGAATGCGGGAATGCGAGCTCGGCGCTCCGGATAACCGGGCGAGAACGCAACGGTGCGTACACAAGGAGCCGGAGCTCGATTCTGCCACACGCTGCTTGCACGGCATGGCACGAACCCAACGCACACTTCGATTAGTTCCTTACCGACGCTCACGTTAGCGATGTGAATGTCATGGGGTTAACGTGTCACCGATACAGCCACCGGAGGCACTACCATTCACCGCGATGTAACACAACAGAACCGGTTCTCGTAGTGCATCGTGAGGATATTAGCGAACCACCGTGGAAGGGAGGGAAAGGGAGAGGCAGGCGGGAGGGGAGGAGAAGAGGTAATAACACTCTCTCGCCGTACTCAGCATGCATGCATGCATGTATGTTGAACTTCTTTTGCACCGTACGTAGACAACAATGCCAATCGTAGATGCGGGGGAAGGACAACATACTAAACACAAAAAGCAATTCTAACGAAATGAGTTTTCAATACAGAAGATTCAAAAGTGCATAGCTCCCAGTGGCTTTTGAATATCGGAAGGAAGAGTGCTCCAGACGCCCGCAGAAGTGCATCTGAAAGCGCCGCGCGATGCGGTGACCGTCTTTGTTCGATGGCCAACGCGGGGAACGTCCCCGTGTGTAAGACCCGACCTGGCGCGGTTCCTCCGCATCCCCCCCCCCCCACCAGCGATGCTCGCCCGCGATGCTCGGTGCCAACCGGGGGGCCGCGCACTTCGACTAAGATCCGTTCCGTCGGTCGCACGCTCCCCGCGTTTTTTTTTTTTAAATCCCCGCTCCATTTCGTAATAATTCCGCGACCGGAAAACAGGGGAGCGTTTCAGGGAAAGGGCAATTACCTCGGGGCCCCCACGGAGGATTCCGCAGGCCCTCTACTCCGCCCGTGCGTAACGAGCTGCCAGCTGGTTTCGTTTAAAAAAGCGCCACGTTTTTTTTTATTGCAGCCGTCAATCTGAGCGGCACTCAATGGTTGTGCAGGATTAGCCGATTCTCGGCATTAAGGCACGATGGCTTTCACATTGATCCGTCCTGCCCTTGTTATTTTAAATTTGAGTTCTATATCATTTAAATGAGAAGTAATAACAATAATAATAAAAGGTTTTAAAATGAAATGGTTTGCCAGCACCGTACGAGACCTTTTAAGCCCCCCTGACACAAGAGGGCTTTGTGTTACGTCAGTCAGCTGTTGCGCAATGCCCAGCCAGAGTTCGCTTGGCTTTTTACGTTCGCTAAGATGCATTACGCTCAGTGTGGGAAGGGGGGGGTGTAAAGTGGCTCATTCGGTGGCTTTAAACAAACACAATAATCTCACCGCCGTCCCATCATTAACGCTGCCTCGCAATCGAAACGTGCACAAGCTGGCCTACGTTTCGGGCGACGACACCTTGGTCTGCAGAGCAGAGAGAGCGTTTGACCGATTTTCAGTTGGGGGGCGAATTTTAGATCATGTTGCTCCGACACCTCGCACAATGACTTAGTAGGCGAACTGAAGATACGAAGGCATCATTGAGATTGACAGTGGGCCAACATATCATGATCCGCTTCCCTCTCAATAACACAATAAAAAAAAACCTGACATTTTCAGCAACTTGCCATTGATTATATATAGGCAGCGAGCATTAATATGCACGTACAATTCTACAAATGTAACGTAGGGTGGATTGGTGGCACAGTGATGAGCCGTGGCAACCATCAGTGGCGAGTGGCGTCTTACAGAAGTCTTGGACGCACACCCCTTCCATAAACCGCAATGGTCAGGGTGGCGAAGTATGGTCAAGCAAACTCCACGCCTGACACGGCGCGAGCAAGGCTCATCCAGCATCGGATGGAAAAAGGGCTGTGAATTACCATACATTTCACATCATGCATTCTTTCACGTGGCATTTGAAAATAACCCAAAGGCTAGGACTGTATCTGCTGTATTTCGCAAGCCATTCCCATGCATTAGTGCGTCACAACAGAACCAACTATCCCATTTCCATAAAGTCTGTGGTTTAGATCTGACGCATACACTAGGGGGCACTGTAGGTTCATCCACACGCCTTTTGAACAACACCGCTCCGAAAGAAGACAGAACGTGTTCCAAATCACCGAGCCCCTTTTGTCGATCCACTGCTGGATGCCGTGCGGGTCGAGGGGATTATTTTGACCGCACTAAAACCTACCACGTGTCGGCGTGGATGGTGAAGCCGGGTAGACGTGGGAGCATAAAAGACAACTTTGGATTTCGCTGCACTGCCCTCTTACAGCCTATAGCAATATTCAGGCTCAATCGATGATATCGGGTTCATTCTGGGCAATTTAATCATCAACCTTTTGCTGAATATTGGACGTAAAAATAAACACTTGACAAGATTAAAACGTGGCCTATGGAGCCATTGTGCGGCGAGCGCATGTGATATGTGCCCACTCATGCGTGTGTTTGTTCTTTGTCAAAACAGCCAGCTGACTTGCATATCTGCATATCTCTCTATATATACCCACGCTACCATCGTCGCGTGTCCCTGTTGTTCACAAGCGTTCAGTGCCGACATCCCCGGCCGCCCTTTGATGCGTGAAGGAATCTCTGCTGCACGCACGGAGCCGCTAACAAACGAACAAACGAATAAAACCAAGAACCCGGCCGTTCCTGAACGACCACCGACCATGGAAAAAAAAAACGTGTTCACATTTTAGGTGAAGCCATCCGTCTCGGCAATAGAGGAACACTTCCAAAAAATTCCAGGGTCAGGGATTACGAATGGAATTGCCTCAATATGCTGAGCCGCACCAGTGACGCGTTGCATTATGGGGCGCTTGTTGCGGTGTTGTGCCGTTGATACGAGGAGCGGCGGCGTCGTGCGCACAACGCGTCTCTCCGGGTCGCAACGCCAATGTCACCACCACCAAAACCATGCCCCTGAGGCGAGTACGGCGGCACTCACCGGTCTTACGCAGCGGGAAGTCGCTCTGAGACTCGTACGTGCCGAGGCCTGGGTGCTGGTACGGTGCCGACGGGCTGGTGCGCGGAGGGAGACTCTGGTCCAGTGAGCCGTGGTGGCCCGTCCTGAGCCGTGAACACAGCAGCAGCAGCAGCAATGGCAGAAACAACAGGAACAACAGCAAAGGGAAGGGCACCTCCGATTAGCATGGTTGGCTACATTTGGTGCGAAAGAAGTTCAGCATACATACATCAACAACAAGGGCAGCAGCGGCAGCAGTAATGAGGAACAATTCGTGGGAAAGTGCACGCGCTCACGCCACTTTCAAGGCCGTAAAGCGATACTCGACAAATATGCTCGTGTCACGAAAAATAACACTGGCGACGTCACTGCGAAGTGGGGGGTGGGGGTGAGCGTCTGAGCAGCGGAACGCGTTGTTCTGGGCGGCAGCGCACCACTCGATAATGTCGCTGGGTGGACCCTCGCCCCCCCCCCCACCCCTGTAGAATTGCCACCAACGAGGGACGATCGTCGCGGCGTCACGGCAATCGAGCGCAAAATGCGGCCGGGAACACTCGGCTTGGTGTAGCGCCCGGGGCTCGTTGTTGTTGTTGATGTTGTTGTTGTTGATGATGGTGCTGAGCCCCAGATGTTTTGTTGCGGAACTGTGCCGGGGTGTTGCTCTCTCTCCTCTCTCCCGTGCTTCCCTACCCTGACCCCCCCCTCCCCCTTACGACCCCCTTCCAATGCTGCCTTACAACATTTAAACGCCGCCGTTAATGTTGTTGTAAAGGATTAACAATCGAGCGTCAAGGGACAAAGAGAGACGGCGATGCGGCGACGAGAGCGGACACACGGCAACACTCACGGGCACCGTTTTTACTTTAACGCAGCGTCTCGGTGCGCGAGTGCACACCCGTCTCCATTCAGACGCTTTGCAAAGCTCAACACCTACGTTCACGTAGAGGTGGCGGTGCGGTGGTGGGGAGTGGAGGGGGGTCTGGACAGAGGCACGAGGGGGAGAGAGGAGAGAGGGGAGAGGGGAGAAAGCCACGGCACCGCCCGGCAGCGACTCTGTCGTGCTACTCGGGGGTAGCTCCCCACGTACATGTGCCAGAGGCGTGGGTGGTGCGGGACGGAGTGGTTCAGGTTCCCAGCCTCCCGCTTCTTCTTGTTGAGAACAAACTCCTGCAGCTTCTGCTTCACCTCCACACTCGCCATGGCACCTGGCCGCAAAGTGGGGGGGGGGGGGGGGGAGCAAACACCGTTTCTATATTTACTGAGATAAAAAAAACACACGCAAAAATTACCAAATGCTGCCCGAGTGTTCGTTAAGTTGAAATGCGTCCGACGCAAGACAAAATAAGAGCGAATGGTTGACCACCCCCAGCAATTTGATGACCCGCCATGAATCAGTCACGGCTTGATTATTGATTCTTTAGGGTCCCACGTTTATCCACTCATTCGTATGATATCATTTTCATTCTCCCTCAGTGGTACAGCTTTTTGTCAGCCGGAAGTACGCTAAATGTAGCGTACGTAGCCAACCGTGCTAATATCAACTGCTGGATGAGATGCCCCACCACCCCCCAATATATAAATGCGAAATGTCGTACTCAGATTGTAAATGTTGTGGCTTTGCTCTCCAACACACCGGTTTTGCTGTACTATTAACGAACTGAGATGTTCTGTTTACGTGACAAACCTTACTGATTGGCTGTGTCGGGTGGTGGCGGGTTTAACGACACGTTTATACAATCCAACCCAAAAAACCCTCTACTATGGACATTCATACACCAGCCCCCCCCCCCCCCCCCCCGGATGCATCGATTGGCGACTGGCGGAGGGGGTGGGGGTTGCGCCGTAACCGAGCGCTCGGCGCGTGTGCGCACTCCGCTTACTCTCCTGACCCTTCTGCTTGTTCTTGATCTGCGTGAGCTTCTGCTCCAAGCGACGGCGCTCCAGCTCCTGCTCGCGCTGCTGCTGCTCCAGCCGCTGCTGCTGCTCCAGCAGCTCCTGCCGCTGCTGCAGGCGGACGCACAGAAACGAACGCCCCCCGTTGTGCTGTCGGCGAGCGCCTATTAAAGGCTGGCGAGGCAATCCCGTCGAGCCGGGTCGCCGGGGCGTGCCCCGAGGCGAGCGCTTGCGCGCAAACCGGCGCCGCTTTGTACGCAAGCGGCACGTCTCTGTCACGACCGGTCGCTCCGCGGTAGAGACGGACGCTACTTTTCGAGGCGCCAGTCAGCTGCGGGCATTGCAGCGACGCGTTTCGTGGCTGCAGTGATACGACGTTTCCACAACTGTGATCGTGGTCGCAAGAATCCCGAATACGCGGGTGTCATTAGGTTTCATTTCCATTGTTGCGCAACCATTCGCTCAAATGTGGGCCAGAAAAGCAGTTGCAGGTGATTCATTTGCGCAATGTGGACCCGGCTTAAGGGGCACCGATGTTGACCGCACCAGGTGCTGATGTACTCATTTGTTTAGGCTGAGCTGACCTAGGAGAATCCCGGAACTGATTAAGATATTCTTCATTTGGAAGAATCTTGTTACATGTCATGGCTTGGATTAGAACCATCGTTTGCCAAAATCTTAGCACAGTGTGATAACCATTTTGACACACATATGAACCTTATGGTGGGACCCCGGGGTCCCATAAGGCCCCGGCTCTCGCATAAACTGCGTTGCGACGTCATTCTGTGTCTGTTGAAGGCGAACGACACGGCGATCTATTCCTCTCGATGAGCTCTAATCGATGCGCGAATCAAAGTTCCAAAGTTTTGTTTCTGCTGCGCATTCGTCCTCGCCGCTGCGCTTGGACGACACGACAACAGAACGATCCGCGCCAGGCGGGTCGCGGCGTTGGCGTGCGCGGTGGGACGGGGTCGGCAAAAATAAATTCATTCATTACGATTTTGACTTCCGTTTATAAGGTTCATATACCCACACACGTGAATATGTGAGCACACAAAGATAACAAAGATCCCCCGTATAGCCTTAACAGACTGTAGGGGCAAGTGCTGTTAGCGAGCACCTATGAAGGCCGACACGGCACACGAGGGGGTGGGTGGCCAACACCACGCCCGACCGCCTTTGTCTCCCCAGTGGCGATGTTTACACACCACACCAGGTACTCATTTTAAGGCCGAGTCGACCTAGGGGAGGCCCAGGACCGGTTCAGATAATTGTCACTGGTGTTAGCCGTGAGCGGGAATCGAACCCGGGTCGCCAGGTTCATAGCGCAGCGCGCTAACCGCTACACTACCGCTCCACCACGTACAGACATGTACCTAGAAAGACGCCCGTAGTTGCTCACAGCTCAGTGCTTTAAAAGGTGGTGGGGCTAGCACCATGCCTGGTCATGCCCGGCCAACGCAGCACGAACACCTCACACATGGCACACACACACATTACACCCCACACATGTCATACACACACAAAGACAAAAACAAAGATCCCCTTTATAGACTTAACAGACGAGACGAGCATGTGCTGTTAGCGAGCACCTATGAAGGCCGGCACAGCACACCAGGGGTGAGGGTGGCCAACACAACGGCCGGTAGCGGTTAGCGCGCTACACTACGAATCCGGCCCACCGCTACACTACCGCTCAGCGCGCCGCTCTACGCCGGGTTCGTAGTGCAGCGCACCAACTGCGACACTACCACTCACACGCAGACACCACACATGGCATATACACACAATACACATTGCACGCACACACACACAAACCACACACACACACATGACACAGGTTGCACATGGCACACATACACCATACGTAACAAAGACAAGGACAAACACACACTGCACAAAAACAACTCGCGCCCTTCGGGGGGGGGGCGTCCGCGCCGCACCTGCAGGTGCTGCTGAATCTGCGCCTGGTGCTGCCGCGCCAGCTCCTCCTGCTGCTTGTGGAACTCGGCCAGGAGCAGCTGCTGCTGCAGCTGCTGCCGCTGCTTCAGCACCAGCAGCTCGGCCTGCATCTGCTGGTCACCGCCGCCGCCGCCGCCGCCAGCCTCGCGCGCCGCCATCTCGGCGCCAGCACGTGCCTCCGCTGCGCACAAACACGAAGATCCACCGCCCCCCCCCCACACGGCCCGGCATAGCCTTAACGGAATGTCGGGGCAAGTGCTGCTCGCGAGCACCTTTGAAGGCCGGCGCACGGTTGCGTATGTACGAGTCTGTACGTAGAAGTTCTTTCGCGCCGTGCGTAGCCAAAGGCGCTACTCGGAGGTGCGAGGGAAGGACAACGAAGCACAAAAAGTGGCTCTAAAGAAATGAGGTTGGTGTGGATGGAGCCACGCCAGGCCGCCTTTGCCTCCCCCAGTGCCGATGACCAGACACTCACAGCACAAACTCGTTTTTAAGGCACGGTTGACCTAGGGGAGGCCAAAGACTGGTGCAGGAGATTGTGTAGCTTAAACAGCTGCCCATTGCCCAGGATATTTACAGCCATTTGTCAATCTGCTGCCGGATGAATGCTGTGCCGCGCCGTGTCGGTCATGGGAGGTTGTTTGACCACACATCACTGGACTGTGCTGGTCAATGTGGATTGGTGTAGTGGATGTCCGGGACCATTCTGGATGTCACTTGCCAATAATGACAGCCGTGGCTTGGACGCAAACGCTAGTCTCCCGGTCCGGGTTCATAGCACAGCGAGCCGACGGCGATGCCACCACGTCCCCCTGTTGTCTATGGCAGTGAAGGGGAACGCAGGGCTCCAAGGTTTTCGCGAAAGCTTTTGCCTCTCGGAGCCACTGGGTGGCAGCAGCAACTTGGGTGACGGGGTAGGTGGCATTCCCTGTTTGCCCTGGGAGCCATGGCACCTGGGGCCCCCGTGTGCAGGCTCCGATTGAGCCTAGGGTGATCCTGACTGAACCTCTCATCCAGTGCTGAAAGTCATCAGTGACTTGATACGCTCTCCCTTAATCAAATAATACCAAGAAAAATGCCCTATATTTACCTAGTTAAAGCCTCAATACGTTTTCACAACGGTCGTACCGAATTAGAGATTTTTGGACAATTCCATTATCGAGGGAAAACCAAAATACCTGGAAAGTACCAAACATAGAAGGATTCAAACATCCTTTGCTGTGCTGGTATCTACTGGTCACTAAGATTAAAACACCTGGTAGTCCCAAGAAGTGCCCCCCCCCATGCACGTATTGGTAGTAACCAAGCTCAACTGTGCTTAGCTTCCAAGATCCAAGGCGATTTGGTTGCATTCAGGGTGATTTTGTTGTAGGCCTTTATAATCTCATTGGGCTCTCACTTGCTCAGAACGAAGTCGGATTACAATGGTGCCACCACACAGCCCAGGTGGGCCCTGGAAAACGAGCCAATGTCGTGTAACTCAACGGCGAGCTTAATCTCATGATACGAACACTGCTATACTAATTATTTCCCAACTAAATGTGTCTCGCAGAGACTTGTAACAGGATTTGTGCTTACGCTCGGGACAGTTTTCATACGCCGGTCACCAACACACTACGACTCCGTACTGTCGTACTGGAGTGTTTCGGTGACTGCCGTATGAAGAAACAGGCCTTGTAACTGCGCTTTTCACAGGTGGTTGCCGACAACACCCCAGATCGAAGTGGGAGTGAAATTTACACACCAAAAATATGGGGTACGTTTATTCAACTAAAACCAAACGACTATTTTACATTTTTACAGAAGAACTCGACGCGACGTCTCGTCAGTGCGCGTGCGACGTCTCGTCAGTGCGCGTATCGGCCCGTCGAGCCGGTCCGTGCGATGCGGGAGAACTTTTACGATCACCCCGGCGTTATTTACAGGCGAGAGGCACTTTGCCGCGGGCGACAAAGGGAAGCGCGCAGACCCCACAGGTGGAGGAGCGCCGCAGCCAGAAATGGAACCTTCCGGCAGAGTGTGCGAGCGCGCGGCCAGTTTTGGCAGGAAAATATCCTAGCGCAATTTTTCACAAAAATTGAACTGCCAAACGCTCTCACCCGCAGGCACTGAAAATAGGTTTATTTTTATTATTTTTTTATGATCAGAATTCAAACCGCCAGACATGACACAACACGAAATCTACCGTACATCTTAGGCAATTTCATTATCTCCTCACAACCCCCCCCCCCACCACACACAACTGGTACATACACAGGCCCAGCCTGGCTGATGGAAAGGCTTTACAGTCATGTCTTACGTCTGTGCTACTGCTGCTGCCGCTGCTGTTGTGGAGCATCAGAACTCGTCGATGAATGAGGATAACATTTTCAAGACTAAGAATTACAGAAAGGGCCACGCCAACAGAAATACACACGAATAAACACCACAGGGACTTTGTACATACAAACTCAAACGCATGCGCGGCACCGTACAAAGAATCGCAGAACAATTAACTATATGAATAACTGCGAGTGCGGACTTACATTTACGGAGCACAGTGTGTAAAACAAGGATTCCGAAATAATGCTAAAAAGTTAAAATAAAATTACAAGTGCAGTCCTTTTTTTGCGGTTACATTTAAAATGCGCATATGTACGAAGACTCCTTCAACTGCAATATTCCAAATGAATGCACGACGCATGCACACAGTGCAGCAGCCACACAACACAATCACGCACACAGATGTACAGTGAGGGAAAAAAGTATTTGATCCCCTGCTGATTTTGTACGTTTGCCCACTGACTAAGAAATGATCAGTCTATAATTTTAATGGTAGGTTTATTTGAACAGTGAGAGACAGAATAACAACAACAAAATCCAGAAAAACGCATGTCAAAAATATTATAAATTGATTTTCATTTTAATGAGGGAAATAAGTATTTAACCCCCTCTCAATCAGAAAGATTTCTGGCTCCCAGGTGTCTTTTATACAGGTAACAAGCTGAGATTAGGAGCACTCCCTTTAAGAGTGTGCTCCTAATCTCAGCTCGTTACCTGTATAAAAAACACCTGTTGACAGAAGCAATCAATCAATCAGATTCCAAACTCTCCACCATAGCCAAGACCAAAGAGCTATCCAAGGATGTCAGGGACAATATTGTAGACCTACACAAGGCTGGAATGGGCTACAGCTTGGTGAGAAGGTGACAACAGTTGGTGCGATTATTCACAAATGGAAGAAACACAAAAGAACTGTCAATCTCCCTCGGCCTGGGGCTTCATGCAAGATCTCACCTCGTGGAGTTGCAATGATCATTAGAACGGTGAGGAATCAGCCCAGAACTACACGGGAGGATCTTGTCAATGATCTCAAGGCAGCTCGGACCATAGTCACCAAGAAAACAGTTGGTAACACACTACGCCGTGAAGGACTGAAATCCTGCAGCGCCCGCAAGGTCCCCCTGCTCAAGAAAGCACATATACATGCCCGTCTGAAGTTTGCCAATAAACATCTGAATGATTCCGAGGACAACTGGGTGAAAGTGTTGTGGTCAAATGAGACCAAAATGGAGCTCTTTGGCATCAACTCAACTCGCCGTGTATGGAGGAGGAGGAATGCTGCCTATGACCCCAAGAACACCATCTCCACCGTCAAACATGGAGGTGGAAACATTATGCTTTGGGGGTGTTTTTCTGCTAAAGGGACAGGACAACTTCACCGCATCAAAGGGGCGATGGACGGGGCCATGTACCATCAAATCTTGGGTGAGAACCTCCTTTCCTCGGCCAGGGCATTGAAAATGGGTCGTGGATGGGTATTCCAGCATGAAAATGAACCAAAACACACGGTCAAGGCAACAAAGGAGTGGGTCAAGAAGAAGCACATTAAGGTCCTGGAGTGGCCTAGCCAGTCTCCAGACCTTAATCCCATAGAAAATCTTTGGAGGGAGCTGAAGGTTCGAGTTGTCAAACGTCAGCCTTGAAACCTTAATGACTTGGAGAAGATCTGCAAAGAGGAGTGAGACAAAATCCCTCCTGAGATGTGTGCAAACCTGGTGGCCAACTTCAAGAAACGTCTGACCTCTGTGATTGCCAACAAGGTTTTTGCCACCAAGTACTAAGTCATGTTTTGCAGACGGGTCAAATACTTATTTCCCTCATTAAAATGCGAATCAATTTATACAATTTTTGACATGCGTTTTTCTGGATTTTGTTGTTGTTAATCTGTCTCACCGTTTAAATAAACCTACCATTAAAATTATAGACTGATCATTTCTTTGTCAGTGGGCAAACGTACAAAATCAGCAGGGGATCAAATACTTTTTTCCCTCACTGTACCAATCACGCACACAATCACACACACTGATGCACCACTCACACACACTGATGCACCACTCACACACACACTGATGCAGCAGTCACACACACACTGATGCAGCAGTCACACACACACTGATGCAGCAGTCACACACACACTGATGCACCACTCACACACACACTGATGCACCACTCACACACTGATGCAGCAGTCACACACACACTGATGCAGCAGTCACACACACACTGATGCACCACTCACACAAACACTGATGCAGCACTCACACAAACACTGATGCAGCAGGCACACACACTGATGCAGCAGTCACACACACACTGATGCACCAGTCACACACGCACTGATGCACCAGTCACACACACACTGATGCACCACTCACACAAACACTGATGCACCACTCAAACACACATTGATGCACCACTCACACAAACACTGATGCAGCAGGCACACACACTGATGCACCACTCACACAAACACTGATGCAGCAGTCACACACACACCGATGCAGCAGTCACACACACACCGATGCAGCAGTCACACACACACTGATGCACCACTCACACACACACACTGATGCACTACTCACACACACACCGATGCAGCAGTCACACACACACACCGATGCACCACTCACACACACACTGATGCAGCAGTCACGCATGCAGTCACGCACACGGATGCACGAGCCTCGTGCACGCAGGCCCGCGCTGCTGGGCCGCTCGCACCGGCTCATACATAATGCATCGGTTAAAAGCTTTCTAGCAGGACGGCCATGGCTGCTCCTCTATATTTAGAATGGCATCACCCCCGAAAAATCAATGATTCAATGCCCCCAGGTCACACACCAAGTCCCGCGGACGGCTCCTTTGTTCTCGAGCTTTTTCTCTCTCTCTCCTAATGGCGTTTCTTGTAAAGGTGAACGCTTCTCAAGCCCAGGAGCGGCACTTTCTCCCTCCAGCGTCAGCCGCAGCGGCTCGCGCAACGTGGTGGGTGGGGGGCGAGCGACGGGCGGGAGGGGGCAAATTCCGGCCGCGACGCGGTTGTTTGCAATCTTAACTGGGGCACGTGCGTGCGTGCGTGCGTTCCGCCCGGCGAATTTCGCCTGTCAATTGATTCGCAGTTCAGACAGCTGAGATGGCACCTGCAGAGATTCTGGGTCCCGGAGCCAGAATCTCTCCAACAACCACACAAACCCATCCGTCACGGTAAATTTGGTTCTGCTCCCAATTTGGCTAAATTCCAGCGATGAGAATAACACAACATCGGTTTGATTGTCATGTGACGAGTATTGCTCTCATATGTTGCTGCCCCCAATGCCACCGAGAGCGTGATTAGAGTAAAAACAGTTCGAATAAAAATGCACACGCCCTTCTGTTCGGAAAAGAAGGCTCAAAAGCTTTTTTTGCGACGGCAAGATTGTTGTTTTCACACGGAATAGTTCAAGACGCGGGCGCGCGCGCCGCCGCCGCCGCCGCCCCGCGTGTGGCACGAGACGTGCGTGGCACGACGCCCGTGCCAAAACAGCTGGTCCCCACTTCTCACAGCCCCCCGCCGGGCGGTGGGCAGCACGCGCCACACGCACGACTGCTGCGCGAGGATTAGCGCGCGTTTAAAATTGGTGGGGCGCTCTCGTTGCCTCTGTGGCTTCTTCGCCTTCTCCCGGGAGACCGCCTCTGACGCTAAAATTAATGTGCGCGCAACGTACCCCCTCTGGAATGTCGTTGCTAATTAAAATTCACGCAGCGACCTCCCAGGTATCGCTGGTTTCGGTGAGGTAACGTCAACTCCTGCGGGGCGGACCAAAGCGTCGACCGTCAGCGGTCTCCTAAACGTTTGTAATGGGAGGCGGGGGGGCATGGTAACTTTTGTTGAGATGCCACCATACGAGCGAACTTG
Organism: Entosphenus tridentatus; assembly: GCA_014621495.2. NCBI lineage: Eukaryota > Metazoa > Chordata > Hyperoartia > Petromyzontiformes > Petromyzontidae > Entosphenus > Entosphenus tridentatus. Next base: position 2,480,351 of record CM025650.2, read on the forward strand.
CAGCGTAAATTTGTGCTGCTATTCATGAATGGCCTGCTTGAAAAACGGCCAATCTGGTGAAAGTGTTGGCCAAGACTTCAGAGACCCACGGCAGCAGTGGTAAAACCACTCCTTGCTATTGCTAACATGCACAAAGACATTTTAGCCCGATAGCTCCCCGTCAGCTTCAATGCTGATAATTAAATACTTTCGAAGGCAAACGCACGTGTCAAAGCGTTACATAAGCCATGCGCTTATGCACGGATCTTTCCTAGCTTGCCTTGATTATCGATTGCTGCCGTGAAAGGTGGCACACCTCATCATTCAAAGAACGGCCCACCGCTCCTGATGCTGGTGCCGTTCCAAGAGATTCTGGCCGTGATCACTGGCTCCCAAGCGAGCGGATATCTGAAGCCCAGCCTCCCACGTAGACGAGAGCTCAACCAATCTCTCATCACGTCGATCCTCCGACTGGCAGAAGCCATGCCCCGCCCACCCCGCCACCCCCCACACAAAAACGCTCCGTGTCGGTCAATATTTACAGATCATCTGTGTACGCCAGGCTGCGCCGGGTGCCCTGCCTTGCGCAGTAAAGGGCGCATTTACAGTGCAAGTCACACTTATCAATATTAAAATCCACGTCTGCGCGGCCGTAAAAAAAAAAATGCATAAAATCAACAGGTGGAATGCGCGCGGCTCGCACGCTCCCCATCAGCGCGAGGTGGCTGCTTAGCGCGGCGCGCTCTGGCCACGTACAAGGGTCGGAGGAGAATGGTGCATGCGAACGGCCAGATGGCGGGGGATTAAGGATGAGAAGCAGATTAAATATTTTTAGATGCGTGACACAAACGGGCCGTGCATCTGGCCGGACCCTGCTCACGTTCCTGTCATTTCTGAACACAGCACGCGTTTGTCCCCCCAGCAATAGCTCCGACCAGAATAGACGCACATGAAACAAGGCCCTTTCTATTTAGCGCGAGATAAACACGGACGGGCTGGCGGGAGGGACGGTGCTATGGTTGACGGTGGGGGGGGTGTCGGGTAGGGGGGGGGGTCGGGTGGGGAGTGAGGGTGACCTCGTGCCTCGGCGTTGTAACGTCACAATGGGACGGAGCCGCCGTTATCGGCTCCACAATTCACGCACCGTCTTGGCTGGCGGGCACTCGGCGTTCATTCCACTCTTGTCGCGCGGCCGCCAGGCGACGCCGAGATCCCCCCCCACCCTTCCCCCCCCACGGCAGCACCAGTCCCTGGACGGTGGTAACAACGCGCAGGGGGCCACTCTCTCGCTCGCGCCGCGAGCGCGGAGATTGCTCTCACGGAACCTGGGACCCCCCCCCCCCCACCGATTCCTCACCCCACTCCCCGCTTAGCTTTGTCTGCTCCAGCAAACACTGACACCTCCTCCTCACGCTCGACGCTGAGGGCGGCCGCGGGCAATGTGTGTAGCTGCTTCCTCTCCTCTGCTGCCCCCTCCCGCACTCTGCCGCCAGCCGTCAATTTGACCACGCGCACCGACCCCCTTTTCCCTCGTTAACATTTCACGACGCTTACGTTTTTGTCTTTCCCTCGCCGCGTACAACGAATGGAGTTAATATCCTAGAGAACGGAATCAAATTTGTCCAGTGTCCCTCCCAAAAGATACATGTTTTTAAACTTACAAATGTGGATAACCTAAACTAGTTTTTTTTACCAGTTAAGGATCACTGAGCTGTATAGGGCTTTTTCAGAAGCGACGTGGCCACAAATGAAAGCTCAACCAAGTGGCTTATCACGTGGAAATTTATCGCAGCCAAATAGTCGAAACGTGTTTCTCAATGTGGAGGGAAAAACCAAAGGACCCGGAGAAAAATCCACGCGACCACGGGCAGAACATGCAAACTCCAGGTATACAGGATCGAACCCACGACCTCCTCCATACCAGGCGAGGTAGTTGATATCTCGCCACCACGGCGCCCATAAAAAAATATACAAAAGAAATGCATTGAACGGTGCACTTCATGCTCCACCGCGAGCCTCTTTCCCCCACCACGACTATGGGCAGCCTCCTGTGCAGCGGCGCTTCCCAACACGCAGGTCGCGACCCCAGGAGGGTTATCCCATTGTCATTCCGAGGGCCCGTGACTCGGGCCAAGAATAGGGAGGCTCTGTTCAAATGCGGCTGGTCACCAGCGGCCGGTCACCACCACCCGGTCAAGGCTGTTGGCAACCCCCCTCCCGCCCCCAGCCAGCCCTCCCCCACCCCCCAAACGAGTGGCCACATAAACAAGGGACCTAAAAAAAGACAAAAGTCTTCAGAGTCGCCGGCTAAAATCGACGCGAAGAACACCAAACGCTCCCGTCGTGCCGCGTCGCCTGCGGACGGGTGCCAACGAACTCCTCGAGCGCCGCTCGCGGAAGCGCGAGGCCGAGCCCCGCGCAGCATTGGGGGGAGAAGGGGGTGCGGGTGGACCTCCCCCGCTGCCCCCCGCCGCCCCCCGCCGCCCCCAAAGACGCCGCTTGGTCGCCCTGCGCACGCGACCTCCTTACCCGGGCCGGAGCGCGCGGCGGCGGCGGCGGCGGCGGGCAGGCGGTGAGACGTCAGCTCCCCGACTTGCTCGCGTCCGGGCAAGCTGTCTGCGAAGCGAGGAGACAGAGGCGGCCACGTGTGTGAGCGAGCGAGCCAGCGGCGCGGCGGACCTAACGTGCGATTGCAAACGCGACGGTGCGTTGACCCCGCGGGCGTGGAAAACGCGTGGACCTCGCGGACGCGGCAAGGCGCAGGACGCTACAATCCCCCCCCCCCCAAGCGCCTGCTGTGTGTGTGCGCGGCACGGTCAGAGTGTACATGCACACATCGTGGGGGCAAATAGAGGCACACATCCAAATCGGACACAAAATAAATGAAACACTGTCATTGCAAAACGCTTTCCGTCACCTACTGATAAAATTACCGCAGCCGGTTGCTCATAAACGTTTTACAAAGTGAGATAACCGAATTGTTTCTGGGAAACAGCTGCTCAGTCGGCGTGTGAAATCGGGCGCACGCACGCAGCCTGGCTCTTGCAGAGCGTCTGGCTGCTGGCGAGCGGGTGTAAACACGAGCACTTCACCTGCTTATCGGCCGCTCCAAGCGCCAGGTGCGGACTAAACAATGAGAACACGCTGCTCGTGGGTGCTGCGGCCCATTAACATGCGGGGGCACCGCGCTTGAGGCTCATCGCACCGCGTCGCACCGCCTCGGCATGCGAGGCGAGACTTCCCGTGTGCGCCGCCCGCTCCGGGATGGGAAGAAAGGAAGAGTGTGAAAGCGAGCGAGCAGAGCGGAGGGACGGAGGGAGGGAGAGCACGGGCAAGGGTAGCGAGGGAGAGTGCTGCTCATGATGAATCATGGGCTGCAGACAAAAGCTGCCCCTGGGAAAGGGGGAGCTAAAAATAGGCGCTGCGTGATGGGCAGCTGGGAGGAGGGGCCATGGCGGGGAGGAGCTTGCAGGGTGGCGACAGCGGTGCCGCTCCGCTCGCAGTCCAATGGGGAGGCGCGCGACCCAGCGGCCGTGGCTCCGTACACCTGACAGCCACTCAAAGCCGCTTCCGCGCCGTGCAATGTATGTATTGGCCACCGCCGTGTTTTGCATTTGAAAGAGAGGCACAGCGTGCTGTTCGCTCGCTCGCTTCGCCCCGCTCGGTTATGTTCACAGCTCGCCGCCGAATTAAATTTTCTCCGCTCGAGCATAAAGCCAAGAGAGGCGAAAAAGCAATCTGTAAATGGGCCGAAAACAAGCCACGGACTCACAGCTGCCAAAGTACAGTGCGGACGCGGGACATTACGCAAATGCGCCGCGAGAATTTACGGCGCGTCGTTTTAAAATAAGTCAACGCGCCGGCCGGTCCTCGTGTTGGTGGCCGACCAAATTTTGAGGCGGACGTCGGTCACGTGACCGGGCAGCAATATTTCCAAAAGACTCGCGGCGGCAGAAATGCAAACCAACAGGAGCACAGCTTAACATCTCCCACACACACACACGGAGATCCACGTCGACGGGCCTCTACCAAAACCTCGAAAAGGTCAAGACGGTGGAATGATTTGTTTCTATTGCTTGGGGACAACGTATCAAGGTGCCCCCGTGAACGCTCGCAAAAGGAAAACGATGAATTTGGCCGTCAGACGGAGATCAGAGGCACGCTCGATCCCACCCGCGCTCTTCAAAACGCAAAATAGCCAGCGACATAACAGGCAGCGTCACTGTCGCTTACCCCCCACGGGCGCCGCTATCAAACGCAGCCGCCGCCAGCGGTGTGATCTGACTCGGGGACACCGCAGGCAGCAGCAGCAGAAGGCTCCCAGACGAGTGTGGGGCGAGTGATTGTGGGACGAGTATGAGGTGAGTGTGGGGCAAATGTGGAGCGAGTTTGGGGTGTGTGCGGGGCAAGCGTGGGACCAGCGTGGGGCGAGGGTGGGACCAGCGTGGGGAGAGTGAGATGAGCGAGTATGGGGAGTGTATGAGAAGAGTGCGGGGCAAGCGTGGGGCAAGCGTGGGACGAGTGAGCGTGGGGCGAGTTTGAGACGATTGTGGGGAGAATGTGGGGCAAATGTGGGGCGAGGGTGGGATGAGTGCAGGGCGAGGGTGGGATGAGCGTGGGACGAGCGTGGCAAGTGAGCGTGGGGCGCGTGGCACGGCTGACGGTAGAGCGCCAGGCCACAGATCGTCGCTGGCGCCAGCAGCACCCGCCTGGGTTCCGTGTTCCGGACTCGGATATAATTCTTAGGATTCGGCGTTAATTCCTGACACTGTGTAGAACTGGAGCGGCGTTAATTCCTGACACTGTGTAGAACTGGAGCAAGGCTCAGTCAGGATTCGCAGGGTTCCCTGAGGGGACGATCATTGAGACCGAATGATTCCTGACAAAAACAAGCCACCGCCCGCTGCACAGGTGTTGCGCCGATTTCCTCGCAGGTGACCCACGGCATCGATCGTATCGAAAGCTCCAACCGCACCGGGGTCCGAATACACTTCTCTGCCCTCGTTAGCGGGCAGCTCATCTCGTCAGGCGGTGAGGGGTGGTGGGGGTGGGCGGTGGACACACCGAAGGCGTTTCATTTCCACTTAACCACCCCTCCCCCGCGCGTGCGGACGCACCAGCGGCAGGCGTCCGTAAGTTACAGCTCGATTACGAGTTCGTGCATCAACGCCGTGGCTTTTCATCATCTTCATCATCACAGCCCGGGCAAACGAAAATGCGATCGACCATCGATCAATCACCCGCGGCGAGAGAGGGGCGCGTGCGACGCTCGCTTCAATTACAAAATTGGCCCAGGCGGTAAACAGCAGCACTGCAAACGGCAGCTCCCCCACCGGGGGCGGCGACCCGCGGCATTCACCGGGGGGCCGCAGGCAACGTGACGGCGAGCGTCACCGCAGCGAGTATCCACGGGACACAAGGCCCGTGAGTGCCCTGGCCGTGTTAAAATAGCGCACGAAGAGGAGTTCTAGGAATTTCTCCGTGTTTCCTCCACGTGCATGTGTGTGGGGGGAGAAGGGTGGGGGGCACAGATTACGGAGAAGCGAGGCAGGTGTGTGTGTGCGGCTAAGTGCCCCCCCCCCCCCCCCCCCCGGGGGGCCCCCCCCCCCCCCCCCCTTTGCCCCCTGCCCCCCCCCATCAGCTCCCAGCAATCGGGGGTCCCCATCTGGAAGGTGTAGATTTGCGGGGGAGCTCGGGTTATGCCGACGGAGCGACGCACGTGGGGGTAAGGAAAACCGTCCGGGAGTCATGCACGCGTGCGTGCGTCTGGAGAACGTGGGCGAGTGCCTTCAAAACAACCCATCAAGTATCGAAACGCCGCCACCTTCTCTTCCTCCGCTTCTTCCTCCCGTGGCTCCCGGCCAGCTGAGAGCGTGCGTGGGCACGCTCTCGGCGCCCGCAGCATCTCAAAGCTCAAACGTCCACGGCGATGAAGATGAATAATGGCCAAGATCCAATTAAGTATAAAACACATGACTCCTTCCAGACTATGGGTTTTTGAATGTTTCATGAAATGCCGCATTTCGAAATTAACAACCTCCTTTGAAGTTTCGATGAAGCAGGCATATTAATAAAAATGTTAAGCAAAGTTTTCTGGCTGCCGGTAGTATATATTTTTCCGCTAAATAAAATATTGATGGAGCGAGGGACGAAATAATAAAAGCGGAGAAAAAAAACTTGAAAAATGGGACTGGGTCCAGTTAGGAGCACCCCGCTGCCGTGTTTCAAGCGCTCGGGTGAAATTCTCACTTCATTGTTATTCCCTCGCAGGGTTTTTCCTGAAATTAGGCCAAGATGAGAGATTGCCTCCGAACACTAACAGCCTGCGGCCTGCGTATCTGCTGCGAGGGGGGTGGGCAGCGAGGGAGGGGAAGCGTGCGGTTTTCTGGGAAAGCGACCGCCCGTTCTACGGCAACCCGGAGCGCCGTGGGTCGACCGACCGGCCCGGGCCGGGCCGACGTAGCCACAACGACTCCGACCGCGGTGAAAGGCCGACAGCGGCGCATGGGCGGGGTGAGAGGATGTTGCTAAGATGCTGTCCGTGGCCTCACACGCCAGACTACCAGGCCTCCACTTCGCCTTGCCAGGCCACGGCTGCGTTGCACTAATAGATCGGTTCGCAGAGAATGGCTGACGTGCGGCCACACACATGGCCCAGCGAAAGGCAAGTGGGGGGGAGTGGTGGCAGCGCTACCTGTGGCTGCGTACAGGCCGCCGGCTGCAGGCGCATGGCTGTGTTTACGTTGGGCGCAACGAAGCCCCGCGCGCGACTCGCTGGGATTTCTGACATTCCCACGCCGTGCCGCGCGTGCCGAGACAGCAACGCGATTTTACGGCACTGCCCGGGCAGACGGGCAACGTCGACGTGCGGAACAGCGCACCAAGACACCCGGCAGATAGGCTCATGGGAAAAATGAAAACCGACAACAAACGAGACGTTTAAACGGCACGCACGTGGTGCTCGGCAAGCTGGGGGGAGGCTGTGATAACAACATCATCATCATGAGCTAGGTTCGACTCACTGCTGGATGAAGGTCTCCCCTGTCACATTGTGATGAATTTATGACGATCTTGTTTTTTTTAGAAATCCCAATTGTAAGCAGAGATCCCTAGCCTTTGATGCAAAGCGGCCGAGAAAAGAGAGTGGGCTGGAGGATAGTGGGGTTGAGTTGACAGGCATCTTGAACTGTGGGTTATGTTAGATCAAAAAGGCAGAACCAGGAAGGGAGTTCCAAGCCCCAACTGTGCCCAGATAAAAAGCTGATAAATAATTTACAACCGGGAGAATGAACCCAAGTGAGAGAAAGACAATGACAATAAAATGTCACTTCTGAAATCAAGCACACACACACAAAGCCTTAACAACGACGCTCTCCATTCATTTTGTGGGTGTACGGTTAGTTCTCGCGGAACGCCTCTAACATTAAAGATGCGACGCGTGAAACACCGTCTTCTCACCTTCCAAATCAAGACGCCAAGAACAGCCCACTGTGAGCGGAACCTTCTCACATTAGGCCCGGCAACCAACGGTCGCACCTTCGTCCCGTCCACCCGACTCTCAAATCATCGTCCACCGAGGGTGCAAGCGCCGCCATCTCGGCGCTTGCACGGTGGGCCGAGACGCGGGCGGGCGGGCGCGCGGGCACGCGGGGAGCCGTTTCCCGGGGCCCCCTGCGTGCGTTATCGCCGCGCTGCGATCAGCGTCCACACAAAAAAAAACTCGCGAGCCCTATCGCGGGCTGGCAGGCGCTGGCCACCGAGCACCCACAGACGTCGATAGCCAGGGGAAGCCTGGGGCTTGCGGGCGTCTCCGCCAGGCCTCGTGGGCCCCATGTCCTCCACCCCCCCGCCCCGCCCCCCCCCCCCTGCCTTGCGCGCCCCTCCATCGTCCACACCGCACGGACGTCTCTCCTCAACAAATCAGGGGGCCCACACACTTTGGGGTCAGGGGTCCAGTAAAGTTGCCCGACACCCAACTCTCTCCCTTTTTCTCTGTTGCCAAAAGCTCCAATCCCCTCCCATCTTTCCACCCCCACCCCATCCTTCCCTCTCAATTGAGCTAAGACTTCCAGATGCGCTTCTGCGGCCGGCCGGAAAGCTCTTCCTTCCGATATCAGGTAGCCGCTGGAGCTATCCACTTTTAAATCTAGATTGAAAGCTAATTTCTTTAGGACTGCTTTTGTGTTTAGTTTCTTGTCCTCCCCACCCACCAGCACCTCCGATTAACACGGTTGGCTACGTACGGTGAAAAAGAAGTTCAACATACATACTTCATTTTTATCGCAGGCGGTGACTACAGAGAAGCGTGTCGCACATGTCCTTCAACCCTCGTGCTAGCGTTTTTTTGCTGGCCTCGTGGATATTTGTGTTGCTGAAAAGCCAAAAAAAGAAAGTATAACATAAGGTTACAGTTCAGAGCAGTCTGATCGAGCTTAGCTAGGCTGGGAGTGCTAAATTAAGGCGGCATGTGTCAGCAAATATTTCCATTACGGTGATGCTTTCTAGTGCTGCGCACGTACATTTTTGCTAATATCCGTCACAATACAATACCGTGCCAAGTCATTATCCATAGTAGGCTCACTGGGGTAAATTTGTGATAATTACTGGCTTAAACATATCCCGGCTAGTCTGTGATGTGCGTAGGACCGATAACCACATTACCGCCGGTGAGATTCGACGGGTTTTCTAGAAATGATTAAACGGTCTCTGCAAGAAAATAGTTGGTACGTTTCACAGTTCTAATTAATGAAGTGAACCGCGGGACTTCCATTTTTGGCTGAGGTTTGCTTTATTATACGTGCGGCTCAAGAGGCGGCACACGCAAAGTTGGAAATTGATTGAGAAAAATTTTATTAAAAAAATCATTACTCCTTTAAAAATATATACAATTTTAATTTCAATACGTAATCACTTACACAAACATGCCAAACTGTTAATGAGATGGCGCATGCAACCTCAGCCCACAACAAGTCTGCAAAATAACTCGCAAACGTGCGGCAGCTGCGGAGTTGATAGAGAAAAAAAAAATCGCCATTATTATGATCGCCATTAGCCGTTTTGCAGAGGAGCGTATGTCATCCCTCCGTCCTCACGGCGACGTTCTCTCAGACACGTTCCCTCTCCCGACTGAGACGCTCCGCCGTTAGTCTCACCCACTGGCAATCATCACTTCTACTCCCGGCGAGTGCTGCCTAAGCATGCCTAACTTGCCGATCCACACAGCTGTAATTCGCATTTGTTCTCTGGTCAACGTGTTCCTCTGCCGGCGTAAGTTCGGAAACGAGGGACGATGCTAAACACAAAGGAATGAAGAAGAGGTCCTCTGGACAGCGGCACGCGCGTAAGAAAAGGAAGACGCAGTAGCGTGAGGTGTGCTCATGCTGTCGTGATCCGGGATCGGTGTGGAAATTTCAGAGCGCCGCCAGTTTGCATCGAGCTCTCAATATTTTGCAGCTTTCCTTGTTGCCAAGACGGTGAACGTGGTGGCGAGCGCGTGGAGGCGTCGCCTGAAAGCAGAGCTCATGGAGAAGTCGGGGGAATGATGCACAGGCAGCCAAACATCTCGCTTGCAAATGTCATGTCCATCCTCCCCCTCCATTTTCCTCTACATCCGACCCTCTTTCTTTGTATCAGAAGTAAAGAACTTCGTCCCAAGGGAGAGAGAGAAGAAAAAAACCCAACAAACATTTAGAAAAATAATTAATTGGAAACTGTCGCCGGTAGTCACGAGCGGCGGCGTGCCGCTCGGTGCGCTGCCGTGGGTTGTCAGCCAGAAAGCCGTGGTGGCCCCCAGATCATGGTTCCTTGTTTTTCGCCACTTGGTACACCGTGTGAGCAGCAGGTTTTGTAACCCCGGGGAGATAAGTACACCCTGCCCCCAATCCCCTCCCCCAATGCGGCCCCACAACCACCGGCCCCACCACCCCACCACCCCACCACAACCAACAATCCACCCCACCCCCCCCCATACCCCTAACCCCTAAATGTTTTCCTTCGGGCAGCACCATCTCCTAAGGCTGGGAAAACGGGCAGTTTTACCGACAGAAAAGCGCGAACCTTTGAGATTCAACGGCAAGCTTGGCGCGGTCGGTGCTCAACAGGAGGCCCGAGGGGGCTGGCGGGCAAATTTGTTTGGCGATGGGGAAAAATAAACGCCGCTCCCCGCGTCCCCGTGATGCAGACTCAAGAGTCCGGGTCAGCCGACTCGACAACGCGAGACAAAAGGGACCCCCCCCCCCCGCCTAGTAAGTGCTTTCAGATGGACTACTTCCCAAGTCCTTAAGACGGCAGAGAGAAAAGCGAGGTGGAGGGGGGGGGAGCAAGAGAAAAAAAACACAACACACGATTTACTTGCCGGGCATCGCACACGACGCAGTTCCGCACGACGGGGAAGCGGCCGTGGTGTACGGTTAGGGGAGGGAGATGTTTTGAATGCTGATGCTTCTGCGCCACGCTCGCAGCAACGTGGATAAAAAAAAAACTCGGCGGCGTGCGCGGCGCTACGGATTGCGCCGCTAGGTACCTTCTTTCTGCAGGCGCAGTGTTTCCTTCATTTCCCATCATCTGTTTAAGCGTAGTGACGGCGCCTATGGAGGCAGCAGCACCTGACGATGGCACGTGTGCCGTGCCGTGAATGAGCATGAATGTTTAATGTGGCGCTCGTAAAAAAGAAAACTTTAACTGACATGTGAAGTAATTTATCCCAAAGAGGTTTACAATTGCAGGCACGCTGTCATTATAAGAATAATGACCTTCATTTATCCAGGAGGGCCTGACCGAATCCAAGGAGCGTCCCACCACTTATATTTCGGAATGTTTGACCAGTTCCATGGATGAGAGTTTGGCTTCATGTGGGAGAAAAACTGTAGATATCCCAAATAAAACCCACCACCCATTACAAGGGGGTCCACATGTGAAATGTGTCCAGGCACATTCAAGCATCAATCGCTGCTTCGCCATCTTCAAGCAGAACAACCCGCACCGCACATCGTACGACAAACACGGCGTACAGGTACGCGCGCAGAGGGTTCGACAAAAACTAAACCTTTACCGAGTCCGTCGCGTGAGTGATTTCGTTATATTTAGCGCGCTTATTGCGTCGTACGTCGTCCCCGGAGCTGGCTTCTCTTGCAACCCCCGTGAGGAAACCGCGCGCGACTCTCCCGCCCGCAAGAGCGGCCGCGAAAAAACTAACGCACGCGCCGGAGCGCGGCGATAACGGCGCCCACACGCGCGCGCACGCGGTGTTTACGGGACTCGAAAAAGCTTCTCGCGGATTAAGTCATCGCGGGACCAGATTGATGCGGCGGACTGGCGCAATCGCAACTCAAATCTGAAACGAGGCAAGGCAACGACGGTTGACGGTCCGTACCGCGGGTGGCAGGCCGACATTAAAAGCGGACCACATTTCCCTCTTGCAAAATCAATCGCCGATCCGGTGGAGGGGCGGCAGGGAAGGGGGCATGCTTTTTGTACCGTAGCCAAAAATGACAGCGCGTCACGGGGTGTGCTCACCGCTTTCAAAATCGGCAAACCGTCGTGCGGCAGCATCATTTGCAGACTCGTAAATTTAACAAGTGGAATGCGGGGGTGGCAGCATTGCCAAAAGAGCGATCAAAATAATGGCAACGTGCGCGTAGAACGGCGCACCGTCGTGTGGCAGAGGAGCGCAGCGGCCGCCTGCCGTTCCGCACAAAACGCCGCGCCGCATCGTGGTTCCGGCACAGGTTCTGCCGATTTCCGTGCCGGCCGCCGTGAGCGCCAGCGGCGGCTCCCGAGGCCGCCGGGCGGCCCGCCACCCCAGCATTACTCAAAACGCCTCCGCTGCGAATCACGTGAGCCTAACAAAGCCACTTCAGTACTGAGAAGCACTGTGCCCAAACAAGAGTAATTGCCGCTATTCATTCCATCCACTCCCTGCCCACAATGCCTTGCATTGGAGCTGAATGGCACATTTGTTGCCGTCCACTCGGAGCACTGCGACGATACGGGGGCGGTGGGAGGCCCTGGGGTGGGGGGGTATAGCGAGCAGGGTTGATCTTCCAGCAGTCAGGGCTGGGACATGGATTCCCATCGGACACTTCCACCACAGTAATTCGCGCCCTGCTCTATTGAAGCCGGCGACCCGAGTCCGATCCCTCGCCACGGCTAAAAACAGCCACGGGGAGGGGGCCCTCATCCCATAGCGGATTGACAAAGGGCGGTGAATTATCTTATTACAGCCCGTTCTCCTATAACGCGGTAGTTGTGTTCCTGAAGAACAGTGTTATGGAAAAATCGCGTTATAAAATAACAAATAATATAGGTTAAAGCACAGTCCGCGATAACACGTGAGATATGCATGCAGGATGAACAAAGCATCTAGAAGCATCCAGCAGCATCCCGCCTCGTGCGATGCCACGCCCAGGCAGCTGTACAACTGCCGAATTCAGACTCTTTGTTGCAGCAGCTCTTCCTCCTACGTCAGCAGTTCTCCTGCTGTGTTTGTTTCACCTGATGATGGTTGCTTGTGTTGCGATCGAAACGTCGTAATCTGTAAATTTTCTACCTACGTGACTTTACCGAAAGAACCAAAGAGTATGGATTCCTGCAGTCACGAAAGCTTCAGATCAAGATTGCTTATTCCTACTCGCGTGATGTATTCCGTTGACTCGATCGCGTTATATCAAATTCGCATCGGGTTATAAAAACACACGATCCCCAATAAATTAATTGTGTTATATTCAATTTGCGTTACTAAAACTACACGTTATAGGAGAACAGACTGTATGAATCTCATTTTCCCTGCGATGTGCCGAGCCTTGTGCAATGCACGGCCGGCACGTGCGCACGCGCAGACGGGTCCCATGGCGAGGGTACAGGTGATCTCACGGCGACCGCCAGACCCGAAGGGAAACACAAGCGAAGTGCCGGTAATCAAGCGGCCACAATTGGAGTTTACGGATATTGCCATGGAAAAACTCATTACAGGGAAGATGTAAAATCGGCTCAGAGGATCGTTAGACCGTTGAGGGTTCCATCCGTAAAAAGGTGGCGAGCAAACAAGGTTAGGGATCGGCTGTGTGTACACAGAAGAGACAAAACCATTAAAGCTGCCCGCTCAGACTCGTAAAGATAAGCGTAAATTTCAATGAAACGACACGGACAGCTTAACAGCAGTTAGGCGACATGCTCGCATGTCAACCTCTGTGCCACAGCTGGGACAGCTCAGGGAATGGGGTGCCACGGTGGCGAGGTGTTAACTACTAAGCCGAGTATGCAGGAGGTCGTGGATTCGATTCCATGTTCTCCCGGTGGTCACGTGGATTTTTATCCGGGTCCTCTGGTTTTTCCCTCCACGTTTAGAATCAACGTCGCGCGTATTTGGCTTCTATAAACTTCCACATGATGATATGCCTTATTTCGATTTAAAGCTTTCGTGACTGCAGGAATTCATCTTCTTGGTTCTTTCGGTAAAGTCACGTAGAAGGGAAGTAATAAAATAATAAAAATAAATGAATGAAACAGCACGTGTGCTGTTTCATTCAGACGCTGTCGCCTCGACAGACCTGGTTTCACCTGAGGACGGCTGCTTGCGTTGTGGTCGAAACGTCGTGAGAATTATTTTATTATGTTTTATTTTTATTATTTTATTACTTCCCTTCTACGTGACTTTACCGAAAGAACCAAGAAGAAGATATGCCTTATTGTTGCGCTATCATATCTGAGCAGGTCGATTCTTAAAAAGAGCTACATAGCTCAGTGGGTCTTACCTGGTAAAATAAACAATAGTTGAGCTTAGTTTTTAGGAGGTAAACAAAAGCGTGCGAACCAAATGCTTCGGAGCGAGTGTCGAGGGCCCAAGCTGACCACAGCGACGGTGCCTCATCGCTCAAACCCCGTGCACGACGCACACACGCGCTCCGCCGTACGAGTCTGCCACGCAAACGTGAAACAAAACAGATGCGCGGCATGGCATGTGCACGCAGTACGGCATGTATATACGCGATACGGCACGTGCACGCGTGGTACGGCACGTGCACGCGGAACAGCACAGTATGGCACGTGCGGGCGCACACGCGCGGTACGAGCACAGTCTCTGGGTGGTTGTGACGTTAAAACCCCGGTCAAGGGAACGTGTAACCCAACTTGGCCTCTGCAAAATGTAATTTGCATATTTAAGTTTTATGAGCTAAAAAAAAACGGGGTGGGGTTTTTTTCGTTGGGTTACTGAAAAGTTAAAAGTCAAACATCTGTTTGTTTCCGCTGGGAAACCAGAACCGACAATAACCGGCGTGTTCCAGTTAGAGTTAGACTTACAGTTAGGAACAGAAGTTGGGTTAGAGTTAGGGATAGGAATACAAGTTAGGGTTATAATAATAAAAATTTAGAAAAATGTACAACCATTTTTTCATTCCACTAATGGATGAAGAACTCCCTATGCTGCGTCGGAAATGCGAGTTGTTTGACCACACTTTACCATGGTGGTCAGTGAGGGTTGATGACGGTGGGAGACAGATCACTGGCCACCAATGTTAGTCATGGCTAGAAATCGAACTCAGGTTGCCAGGTTTGTAGCACTGCGCAACAAACCACTGCGTCTCCATTATTATCAATCATCATCAATCAGCCACAGTGGACAAAGGCCTCTGCAAGCCGTCGCCACTTAACACGGTCCGGCGACAGAGCGATCCGTGTCGTAATGTTTGGTCAGTCTCAACCACCGCCGGACACCATTACCCCACACCCCGGTTCCAGGGACGGACGACATGGCCTGCCCCACACGTTCAAGTTCAACGTTTATTTTGTTGGACCAGGCGAGGGAACTCAAAGAGGTCCGGGTGAGTCTCGATTGCAAGACCGACCTCGGGTTCGCTAAATTGTAAGAGCAAAGAATAATTCAAGTGCGAGCGATGGGAGCAAATATGACCACGTCACGTGAGACATGCCAAAACATTGGAAATTCCATGGAGCGTTAAAGTTGGCTCAGGCAGGTTAGTTTTAGACTGATCATAGCATAATTACAAATTAAGTCACGAAAAATATATTTCGGGTGACTCTTGTTCTAATATGTAAACAGACAAGCCTATACATCCTACATTTCTTACAAGAAAGAAATTCTTGACTTAAAGCCTTCGTGACTACAGGAATTAATATTATTTGGGTCTTTCGGTAAAGTCACGTAAATAGAAAGAATTACAATTACAATAAAATAATAAAAAATAAAGTGAATAAAAAATAATAAAATATCACGACGTTTCGATCGCAACACAAGCAATCGTCATCAGGATAAAAAAAAATGTGTTGCGATCGAAACGTGATATTTGATTATTTTTTATTCACTTTATTTTTATTATTATATTGTTATAATTTGTTCTATCTATGTGACTTTACGGAAAGACCCAAATAATATAAATAAAGGAATTGTATCGTATTATTATTGTGATCCAACTAAGGCCCTCTTTTCCCTGTCTGCTCAGGTCTCCTCCACTGGGTGTTGAGCCTGCTCCAATTCACTGTCCTCCCTCTCTCTCTCTCACCCTTGCCCCCCGGGCCCCCCCCCCCCCCGAGGGGGGGGCCCCCCCCCCGGCCCCCCCCCCCGCTTCCATGCCCCCCACGGGGTGGAATTACACACCTCCACTCCACGGCACAGAGAACAAGCACAGCCCTTCCTTCGGGAAGGCCGGCACAGTGCAGCCCACTCCACGGCGCAGCGGCAACCCGAGACAATAAAAGCCGCCGGGCTCGGCCAGAGAACCAGATACCCCGGTGGCAGGGCACGCCGAGAAATAAACAGTAGCAATTATAGACAGGAGCCGTGCGGTCATTAGCCGATTGCTTGCCTGTCCGCCTTTGTCAAAGTGTCCATTTCACACCGGGCAATGCCTCCCCACCCCAGCCCACTGAAAATGACAAAAATTTAATAAAACAGTCCGTGAAGCTGCATGGTGCGGCGGGTCGCAACGCGATACCAAATTAGCCCATGTCTCGTAATCGGACGCCAACGAGGCTGACAAGCGGCAACGTGGCCCACCGTGCGTGTGGAGGCGGCTCACGAAGCCGTCCCGTTAAGCTGGCCATCAGGAGTAATATTTTTTTAACGAGAAAAACATGAAACCGTCCATATTACACTCTGCTAATTTGACTTAATGTGTTGCCAAAATACCAGTTAGGCAAACACTCAAATATTGAGCCGCCCCTTAATTAAGCCATGACGTTGGATTGGCCGCAACTTAATTTCCCTGCTCAAATGTCCCCGGCTCTCCAACAAAACGCGGATTCACTCCCGACTCCGTGGCCAATCGCCCGCCATCCCACCTACCTCCCCACCCACTGTCCCACCCTGGACTTAAACCATTTAGCCGGCGGAGAAAGGGAACTGCGGCAAGCACGTGAGCGTTGGGCTACTCTTATTTGCGCGATGCCGACAAATGGCATTTTTAATTCCGTCATTCTGCAGCGCGGGCCACAGGTCGCGGCGGCTTGCCCGGTCCCCGTGGTATTTTGGTGTTCGCAGGAGGACGTTACGGTAGCGGGGAAGAGGCGTCAAAAAAAACAATGACGCTGCACCATTGGAACCTCATTTGCCAGTAAAAAAAATATGATAATTGTTTTTTTTACCCTTCTATCTGGCAACAAAACTGACACCTTTTTTTTTACAAGGAGTCATGTTTGCATAGACCACAATACCTGCAGCCATAATGCAAACAAAAAACATAACTCTGATAATATATGCACTGTCCTTGAAGTTGGCAAATGAGGTTCCAATGGTGTAAATGCTTACCCCGAGCTCTCATACTCTGATGGTGCATTGTCTTTGAGTTGTGCGCCTTTTGGCATCATCTGGTCCAACCCATGTGAGACTAGGCTCTAAGAAAAGCTGTCTCGGGTGTGGACCAATCAACTTCAAGGACAGTGCATATATTATCAGAGTTATGTTTTCTGTTTTCAATATGGCTGCAGGTATTGTGGTCTATGCAAACATGACTCCTTGTAAAAAAGGTGTCAGTTTTGTTGCCAGATAAAAAGGTAAAAAAAACAATTATCAATGACGCTGCAATTTGTTAATTGGCGATATTAACTTATTACAACCTGGCTGGGCCAGGCTGAGATTACAGCACATTCTGGTTATGCGTCCACTCATTCAAGGAGGTCCGTAAAATGAGGACAACCTTGAGGGCAGTCGACAGTTGTTATTATGCACAGACGTGATCCTGTGCGATTATGAGACAACAATTACTGCGATGGTCGCCTGTAATCCAGCAACATGGAAAGTGGGGTTGGTGCACCGCTCAGGGATGGCAGTTGCTTGAAATGCTCACCTACAGGGCAATGCGGTGGTGCCTGTCGGAGGCCGAGCTGCAGTAGCTCTGTGAGAGTTACTTCCTTTTAGTTTAACACGCAGACTTTTTCGACCAATATCCATAATAATGAGTTTTTGGGTTATAGCGCGTAAATATAAATGTGTTGTTAACCTCACCGCCACCCGACACTTAGTAAGGTTTGTCATGTAAAAAAATGTGCCAATTAGTTACGAGTTCAGTACACCGGTGTGTTTGAGAATAAACCCACCCAACCGTAAATGTTGTGGGTTTACTCGCCAACACACCGGTGCGCTGAACTTGTCACCAAACAGCACATTCTGTTACGTGACAAACCTTACTAATTGGCCGTGTCAGGTGGTGGCGGGTTTAACGAGTTACCTGCTTTGTTTCGTGTGCGCTTACCTCACAGCAGCACTCCAGTTTCATTCCACACAAAAACAAACAGACCCCTTCTCAAAATAGGAACCGGTGAAAAGTTAAAAAGTGGAACTCTCCTAAAAAAATCAATTAAGACACTCAGAGAAGCTATCTCGGACAGACGCAGCAATACTTATCATCATCATTATTGTCATTAATTGCCTATTATTATCGTTTTGCTCTGTCACCAAACCCCTCTGGCATTTTGGTAATACATCAGTGCGAACAAAAACATAACACATACAGATAAATAACAAAAAAAGTGCTTTCAAAAATGTCAATGGCTGGTGACTCGGAATGAGTGATTGATGATTGCTTTGCTAAGCTCCGGGCCATATTTTTGCGAGAAACTCCCAACTTCTGAGCTGGAAATGTGTCGCCCATCAACTGCGAGCGGGTGGCACAGCGAGCAAAGGCGTAACCACAGCCTGTCAATGCTCCACTTCTTGCCAGCGGCGCATTTGCAAGGCATTCATTTTCCCCGCAAGTGCAACGCAACTGATATCGTTAACCCACGCGCGGAATTTTACAGCAAAAAAAAAGAAAAGGTCGCACAATTCCGTTCGAGCCACTTTCAGCCGACTCGCCGACTCAACAGCCAAACGTCAAGGACGCAAAACGTCTCCCGCAGACCGCCGGCAAAGTCAGCAATTTCGGGAATCACTTTCCACGTGACGGGCGGAGAACGGACGGCACTGCGGGGGTTACATGGAGGGTGTTATTTTCTCTTCACCTCACCTGGTTGGCCGGGCGAGGTCATGGCGTCCGTGGCGACCCGAAGGGGGCCGCCAAACCCGGGCCCCCCTCAGCTGGGACCCGCAGAGATGAGAGTGGAGAGGTCACACGACGCCCCTCCCTCGGTCCGAGCCAGCGATGGGAACGGTCGCTATGGCCGCGCCGTTAATTTGTTTACCGCGGGGACTCCCCGGGCTACGAGCGCTCGGCCAACTCGTGACCCTGGGGGAGGGGGGGGGGGCAGCAGAGGGAGAGGTGAGACCCGCGGAGGTTGACCGTTGCCACACGGCCCAATAGGAAAACGCAGCGCTACGCCAACGGATAATGAAGCGGGGTTTGGTCCGGATGAACCCCCCCGCCCCCGGTCGTATAACCCACACGATGTGGGAGAGCCCTCATCTAGCAGTGGATCAAATAAAAGGGATTTTAATATGACTCAATTGGGACTACAAAGAGCAGTCATCGCAACCCTACTGGCAGACTAAGGACGCTCTTGCAAATGAGACCCGATCCCTGGTCTTCTGACTCCTCACTTGGTTAAACAAAAAAAACGTTAACCTTGAACTTGAATTAAGCTGAAGCAAAAGCACATCTCTCTCGTACGCGAGGAGTATTCTTTCACAATTAGATTTTCTATAACAAAACGTGACTCAACGCTCGGACAACCTCAACGCAAATGCCTTCCACTTCATATGGCCTCCACTGCTGTTGCATTATTGGTTGGGGTCAACAACACGTGTTTGAGATGATCGCTGGACTGGCTACAGCCTTTGGAGCGGCTTGGCTGGTTTCGCCGGATCGGCCCGGGACCGCCGGATAATGTTGGAAGCCGGATAATCGCGTGCCGGATAATCGATGATCAACTGTAGAAGCAAACAGTGGGTCGGTGTCGACATTCAGCATCTCACCAGCAGTGTCAGCTTTGCTGAAAGCCAAAGCTGGTGAACTACCAGATGTTTTATTGTTGCCACGATCTATCCACTGCCGGATGAAGGCTTCTCCAAAGCCGTAGCTATGCCGCCCCGTCTTGCATCAATCCATCTAGCTCCTGATTTCATCACTGCATCTTCGTGGTGGATGATCTCTCTCTCTCGGTTTTGTTTCCCTCCTTGTCTGCCACCCCATTGTTAGGCCGCGACCATGGGCCATCATCCGTGCCCGTCGCGCGTTTTCACGCAACTTAAGGGTTTATTTGTGCTTTTCAACGGTTGTTACCTCTTTTTCTCTTCCGGTTTTCCCATTAAATTTTCCATTGTAGAAATCGGCGTCACTTGCAAGAGCAAAAAATCACAAGCTCAATAAATTCGCAGCGGGATATTTATCTATTAAAGTATTTCACCCGGATAATTCCTTGAGATGGAACATCTCGTTTGCAAAGATGTGTGTCTGAGCAAAGCCCCGCTGGCTTTTGTAAATTGCCCGAATGGACGAGAATTTACCTCTCGGATGCCATGACATCAACATTCAGAGCAGAGCGACAATTCATCGAGAACACGAGTGGGCAGTTATGCATTAAGGGGTCAGCAATAAATGGGCATTTAATACGGAAACGCACGAATACCAATAATAATGAAATGTGCAATGCATTTGACAGTGGCCTAGTGCGCAGCTTTAGCGGAATTTCTCAGTCAATTTCTCAGTCGGAGAAACAATTATTTCTATTTTTGGCAAAGTGCAAACACTTCACGATCTGATAAGATCAGGCTTGGCTGGTTACAGAGTGCTAATTGTGCATTGAGCACTTATCTCAGATAATTGGGTTCTGCAGGCAACAACCTGCCACGGCTCAGCATCCAATCGGCACGTACCATTACGTCTGTCACGGTCGCCCTTTATTAGTGAGACGAAGGGCGCACGCGCGCGCCCGCTCGCTCGCTCGCGCAAATAACAAAAAAAAACCCACGCGGCTCCGCCAATTGTTTTATGGCGCAGAGGCAGAAGTCGCAACGCCGGCCGTTAAAAAGACGTGCGCTCGACATCGGCGGCTGCCCGGCCGCGTGGCCCCCGCGAGAAGCACGAGAGGTGGTGGGGGGGCGGGGGGGTCGGGGGGGGGGGGGGGGGGCGGGGGGCCCCCAACTCCTAAATTATTTACGCCCCGGCAACACTGCCCATCCCCCCTTCCATTCACACCCGCCGCGAGTTCTCTCTATAAAGCCGTCCGTGGGACAAACGCGCACGCACACGCGCCCGTCTGGGAGTGCGTGCGCGTGCGGGGAGCGGTGGCGCAGTGGTTAGCAGCGCGCTGCGCTACGAAAGCGGCGACCCGAGTCAAGATTCCCACTCACGGCCAACACCGGTGACGATTATCTGAACCGGTCCTGGGCCTCTCCTAGGTCGACTCAGCCTCAAACGAGTATCCGGTGCGGTGTGGAGTAAACATCGCCACTGGGGAGACAAAGGCGGCCGGACGTGGTGCCGGCCACCCACCCCCTCGTGTGCCGTGCCGGCCTTTATCAACAACACTTGCCCCAACAGTCTGCTAAAGGCTATATGGAGGGTCTTTGTCTTTTTGCGTGTGTCACGCACGCGATGCGTTGCGCTTGCATTTTGACAGCCAAGTCCGGAGCTGCCCCCCCCCCAACCCCCCCACCACCACCCAACCCCCCCACCACCACCCAACCCCCCCACCCCCCCAACCCCTCCAAGCCCACCCAGCCAGCGCAAGCTCACTGCCCCCGCCTCTTCCCATCAAAAATTAATGTCGGCCACACAGTGCATGATTGAGCGTGTTAAATGATTGAATAAGTGATAAAGAAGCTCACGCTCAAACTCTTTTATGCTTTTGAACATAGCTGATGGCGCGCCGCTAAGCGTGGAGCCACCTCGCGAGTGCTCCGAGTGTGGCTGCACGGGGCAGATACATTCTGCAAGAGGCGGGGGGGGGGAGCTTCCCCGCTATATATCCGAGATATATTGCGTGCGGAAATTTAAAACATATCGCATTAATTATTCACGTTTATTATTTGTTTGGCGCAAAAGATAACATGCGGCAAACCGCAATAAATACTTCGTGGGGAAGGGTAAATATTTAATGCTATTTTCATTTAAAATTAAGAAATGTGCGAGCGCCTAAGTGGAGGAATGATGCACGCCACTCCGAGCGCCGAAAGGAAAAACGGAGTGCAAGAACTCGCATCTCGAATTCGCACCGAACCGCGAACGGAGAAGTCGCCCTCCTGGCCTGGACGTGCGGCACAGCGGCAAGCGACAGCCACCGACCGCCAACCCAGATGAAGATGACCACGACGATGATGATAGGAACTCCCAGCCCGCACACCCTGCTGTAGGTATAGATGGTCTCGAGTAATTGCCATGCAATGGATGGGGACTGAGTCCCAGGTGAACAATAACCCTCAAGTCGTTGTTAGGAATGGTGAACTTTTTCTTAGGCCAATATGTTTCATGCCTGTATGTATGTACGATGAACTTTTATTTGGCACTGTCTCGTAGCCAACCGCGCTAAGCAGAGGTGCAGGGGGAGGACAACAAACGAAACGCAAAAAGCAGTTATAAACAAATTATATTCTTGGGTCTTTCGGTAAAGTCACGTAGATAGGTTAAAAGAAAGTAACAAAAGTAACAAAAAAAATAAAGTGAATAAAAAATAATAAAATATCACGACATTTCGATCACAACACAAGCAATCGTCATCAGGAGAAAAAAGAGCGGGAAAGCTGCTGAGTCAGGATGTTTTAAGGGTTTCAAATGGGTGTAGCCCAAGGGTCATAAACGAAGTTGGCGGAGCTAGTGATGTTAAAGTGAGAAATTTGCATGTAAATGTAAGATCGAAGAGCTACCTCCTGATGACGATTGCTTGTGTTGCGATCGAAACGTCGTAGTTTTTGGTTATTTTTGTTATTTTCTTTTAACCTATCTACGTGACTTTACCGAAAGACCCAAGAATATAATTTGTTTAGAACTGCTTTTTGTGTTTAGTTTGTTGTTCTCCCCGCGCACCTCTGCTTGGCGCGGTTGGCTATGAACAGGGTGACCCTGCCAGGCCATGAATTCCCGTAACATCATTGATGAGTTTGCGAAAAATGCGACGCGCCTTTGCTTTTTTTTCTCTCTGTCTCTCTCCCTTACGAATATGAACCTTCTCATTAAGTTCGCCGCGGGGGCCCCCGGCGTGCACATCGCGGACTGGCGGCGCCGCCGCCTTCCGCGTGCGCGCTCGCTGCTTGTTAAATATTCAGGCTTTGTGTAACGCGTGTCCGCGCTTCTTGCAAAGCTTTTTTCAATCTCTCATTAACGTGCAATTCTAAATTGCGCGCACCATTCTAGGGGCAGCCCCTGGGCACGTGGGAATTACAGGAAGAGAGAATATGCGGGTTTGCTAAAGGCTTCAAAATGGATTATACTTTCTAGCCCATTAGTCATTAAAACCATGCACTCTAATACCTTAAAGTCATGAAAATGCCACAATTACACGGCAAATTGATGCCCTGTGCGCACTTCTCAACAGCAGTGCATTTAGCCGCGAGATCTTGGACGGCTCGCCGGAGGCAGGCGGCGGCGGATGTTGCACGCGCACGGACGGTCTCGCTCGGAGGAAAGTGGCGGGGGGGGGGTGGAGGAAGGAACAGGCGGAACCGCAGGTGCACGTGAAAGGAATCGTTTCGCTCGACGATCACAACGCTCGTCCCCGCGAGCGGCCTGCGAGTGCCGACAAACGAGAAACGAGCTGGGGAACCGTCGAAGGGGAAACAGAGTGCCTGTCAGGAAGGAGCTCGGTTTCTTTGCCGCAGAGATGTATGCATATGTGTGTGTTCAACTTATTTAGCACCGTACATGGCCAACCATGCTCATCGGAGGTGCGGGGCCCAATGATGACGAGACCCAAAGCAGAGTCGGGCCTGGATAATGCTCGGAGGAGTGACCAGAATGCATACCCAGGTAGTTATAGATTGCAGGAATACAAGGTGGGGAGCAGAGGGCAGCTGGTTGCATGGACGCTCGCAGATGTACGCTCCCTTGAACTGTGAGATTGTCCACTCCGCGCGATGGCCCTTTTGGGAATCGTAAACAAAGTCTACGCGTCTTTCTGCTCAAAGGAGCGTTACGTGATGGCGAGTTGCTTGGGGAAATTCCACATTTCCTGTAGCATGGAAGAGACTTTCCAGAGCACAACCACTTGTGAATCTGAGTGTTGTATGAAAACGTGTTGAACTATGGGCAATTAAGGCGCTTTGCGCGAAAATCACATGGCCACTGAAGCACAACCGGAGATTAAAAACGATACTGGGGCCAATCCACGAATAGCACGTGAACAAAGAGGGAAAATAAACAAAAAAACAACAACTTAACACTGATGCAGAAGCGCACCAGGAAGGAAGCGATGATAATTAAGTTTCACGCAATGCTGAAAAGCAGAAGTAAGACAACAGCAAGCATAGTGGAGTTTCAGAAGCCGCGATGGGTAAGCGGATCAGCAGCAGCCAGCGCAACCTGGGGAGTGTAAAACTTCTCTCCCCGAGCGCGAGTGCGATGAGCTCGTACAGGGTGCCACGGTGGCAAGATGGTATACAGGAGGTTGTGGGTTCGATCCCGACCCCGACTCTGACGCCTGTATATCTACAGTTTGCATGTCCTCCCCGTGGTCACGTGGATTTTTCTCCAGGTCCTCCGATTTTTCCCTCCACATCCTCCGATTTTTCCCTCCACATTTAGAAACATGCGTTTAGAGTATTTTCACGTGATAATCCACTTTGTTGAGCTATCATTTGTGGCTATGACGCTTTGTGATAACGAGCTTTATAGCTCAGTGGGCCTTAGCTGGTAAAATATAATTTTTTTTGTAATAGCAGTGGTAACAGCACGCATTATTTACACCGAATAAATAAGCTAAATAAGTTACGTCGGAGCGAACATAAAACCCAATCAAAAAGCAAATGCAAATTCATCTCGCGCTCGCTCGCTCACTCGCCTCGCCCGTGACTCTCGCAGCGAGCACGTGGCTGCGTGGATTTGTGGTATTTTTATTTAAATTTTTGCGCAAGGATTTTTAATCTCCCGTGAGAGTTTCTGCCGCGAATTCCGGTTTTCGAGAGGAAAAAGATATCACAGTGCGCGCGGTGAGGTATAAATAGGCGAGATGCGCCGTTATACACGGTGGAGTATTTATTCTGTTGCTGTATATACAATGATGGTGGGGGGTAGCGGTCGCAACCAGAGTCTGATTACCAGCCAGCCACGGCTGGCATCAGTGATGAGTGCTCTCTGAACCGCTCCCCCTTTCACCAACCCGGACCAAACGAGCGTGGTGAAGTATGGTCAAACAAGTCCAATTACCGATATGGGTGAATTTTGACAAAGGGCTGATAGTGTATTATAATCAGATATAAGTTCATCAAACAATACAATTTACTACTTTATATCACATTCAAATTTAATGCACCTCCAAATGTTGTTTTAACTCACATCAGCCAAAAAAATGGCTCAATTCACACGTTTTTGGTGAATGTTCCTTTTTGTCCGAATTTGGCAAAGAAAATACCAATGTCTCTTCACCAGTAAGCAGATACAACAGAAGTACATCCGAGGATCCCTTCAAGTGACCTCTGGTTGCTTTGGCGAGGACCAGTCTTTCAGCAGATGACCAACATAAAGAACATTTAGTCCTGGGAATAATTAACGCACGAGAAAAACGAACTCGTCTTGCATCATCACGAAGGAATGCGTAACAACCGAGAGTAGGAGAG
The DNA here is from genome assembly GCA_014621495.2 of Entosphenus tridentatus. Taxonomy (NCBI): domain Eukaryota; kingdom Metazoa; phylum Chordata; class Hyperoartia; order Petromyzontiformes; family Petromyzontidae; genus Entosphenus; species Entosphenus tridentatus. The sequence continues at coordinate 2,505,486 of CM025650.2, forward strand.
CGAGAGCAGGCATCTCTCACTGGTCAAGTCCGCTCACATTCAGTACACGTGCGGTGGGGGGGGGGCAGGAATTAACGAGCCCATCCGAGCGTGCGAATCCTCCCAGCTCGTCAGGACGGCTGCGGGGGTCGCGTCGGCACGCGCACGACGACCGCCGCCTCCGCAACGACCCCAGCCATTAATTAGGGCCGGTCCTCGCCGCTCTCCGTGGGCCCCACCTCGACACTCGCCGCCCAATCACGGGGCGCTGCAGCGCTCGCCTAACGAGCGACGATGACGCAACAGCAGCAGTGGCGGCGGTGCAAGCGGGGGTTTGGTTTCACGCATTGCCACGAGCGCCATGGCGCAGGCTTCCAACGAGTGGCCATTCGCTTTCTTGACATTTCCCGGTCTTCTACCTGCATTAATTCTCTCCCGAGTGCGCTTATCGGCATCGTGTCGCGAGCCGGAGAATCCATTGGGAGATCTCGCAGAGCAACGCAGCCCTTCGTGTTTGAGAATGGCCTGCATAAGCTGATACAACAAAGATACCTCTGAGATCCTTTCAAGTGACCTCTGGTCCAAAAAGTAGGAAGCACCTTCTCACCAACCATGCTACGAAGAGTAAGGTTGTTGCATAATCGTCAAACCGATTTTTTTTTGGTGGAATTCTCAAGAGTTGGAATTCAGTAAAAATTTAACTGCAGAACCCAATTCATCTGATCGTTTTTTTTCACCATCCATTGGTGACCAGGCTGAGACTATCGGTGACCAGGGCGCCACGGTGGCGAGATGTTAACTACCTTGCCTGGTATGTAAGAGGTCGTGGGTTCAATCCAGACCCCCACGCCTGTATCTATGGAGTTTGCGTGTTCTCCCTGTGGTTGCGTGGATTTGTTTCTGGGTCATCCGGTTTTTCCCTCCACATGTGTTTTAAGCATTTGGCTGATATCAATTTCCACACGTTAAACCACTTCATTGAACTATCATTTGTGGCCAGGTCACTTCTGAAAAAGAGCTAGATAGCTCATTGGGCCTTAGCTGGTAAAATAAAATTGTTTAGTTTTACCATGATCCCAGCAGTACCCGCTCAGCGCTCTGACCTCTGAACCGGCCCCACCACCTCCAAAGCTTTTACTTTTCAATTTCAAGGGTGGTCAAGGTATGCATTAATAATTGTGTTTCTTTACTTTTTTTGTGCGTGACATTTTTGTTGGTTAATGTTCACTCGTTTCCAACACAGCCTTGTTAATGAGTGAGCGGTGTTGCAGGCCGCGCACGTCCTTCGTGATTTCCGCAGGGAATTTGCAGAAGCGCACAATGCCCGCCGTCGTATCGCACGCCAGGGATCCTTGGCGACGTCGATCGCAGGAGTAAGGCCCGCCGCGGAGAGCCAGTTTTAAAGCCACCGATGGCGAAAATCTGAAAATTGCGTGAAAATAACTCGTACGTTCATCTCTCATGCAGAGAGAGAGAGAGCGAGGAGACGATGCATCTCAATGGGATCTTGATTTCATTTGCATGCTATTTACGCACACGCGGTCAAAGTGCGGGCAGTCGCATCAAGAGACCCAGCCCGGCAATAAAGGAGACGAGCAGAGGCCCGCATCACGTCCGGAGACAATCTTGCTCCGGAGGATCCTGCGGATTTAATTAACGGCACATTGCAAAATGCAGATGCAATCAGCGCCACGTACAGCGCACTGCCAGCACCACCGACAGGTTCACATGATAAACAAATATAAATCTTGCTCATACGAGCATTGAAGAGGTGCCCGTTTACAACCCTAATGCTGTGGTGGAAATTCCACTATTCTATGGAGGGGGCAAGCATATCCACTGGAAAGTTACTTTTGACTTCCCAAGCAAAGTGATACTCAATTTATAGACCCTGGAGAGATCATGGGCTGATTAAACCCCCCCAAATGAGATCCGATTGCAAGACGGTCGCTCAGTCGTCGAGCCACCAGGCCGGCTAACGTAACCACAAGGCGCGAGATTAATTGGAACCAAAATGCGAAGAGTGATAGGTCACGCCGCAAATGATTCGGATTCAGAAAGGTTCCGAACGGCCAAGGTGGCCCTCGTTACGCACGCGACGAGCACTGATTTCCTTTGCGGACGGGAGCCGCTTAAGAATGTTTGCGTTCATTTGCCGTGATATTGATCGACCAGCAGACTCCAGGCCAGACTGCTCGTCAATACTGCCAAACGCAGCAACGCTTTGAACACGATCTGCCTGCTGGGGTCTGACCTCTTACGACTCGCAATGACTTTGGAAAGTTTGAGCCGTTATGATTATTTACGCGAATAAACGTGTGCGCGCACTGCTCATTCCTCTCGTGCACACCCACCGTAAACGCCGCGCACGCGCGCGTGGAGCGCACAATACCTCCCGTGACACGTGCCGTGTGCGTGGAACGAGCACGTGACTCCACGTGTCTTGCACGAAGAAGGTCCCGCGTTCGAATCCCAACTAGGGCGCCTTTCTGTGTGGCGTTTGTTTGTTCCCCACCCAATGTTCCGCGTGGGATTTCTCGGGGTTTCTCTGGTTTCCTTCCATAGCTACACCCACAGTAGAACTTGTATTGGCCAAACATACTGCTAATTACACAATTGCGATTACACGCAGCAACATCGGCCCCTACTGAAAGAGAGTATTTGAGACCGAGTGCAGCATTCCTGGGTAAACAAGCGTAATAATACTTTTTATAAATAACCGGCAGCCGTGCACAGGACGTGTTTACTGGAGCTGATAGGCCTCTGCTATGAGGCATGGGTCGCCAAAAATGAAAATCTAGCAAAGAGCTTTAGGGGTGCGCACTGATGAAGGTTTGAGCTCCGATGATGCCGATCGTCATCTCCAGAGACGTCGCTTTCTCTTGCAACGTAATTGGTTCGCTCGATAACCAAATCAATCGGTTACATTTGTCCAGGTGACAACTTGATTTGTCAGGGATTCATATGTCGGGTGGTGGAGGGTGCCTTATGTTATCGTTGGCATTATAGCCCTGCACGACCAGACCCAAAACAGGAATCTCTATTCAGTGGAGAATTTCAACGATGGCCAATGCAGCAATACTAACAAAATACAATAACAGCTCTACGCCTCCTGTCAACACTTTTACAGCCCAACAGCTAAGCGTTTCACACGTTCATGAACTCCCATTATTGGATGCACAATTCCATCGTTTCGAACAAGTTTTTTGTTTAACAATTGCGCCGTTTGAGAATTTTTCGTCTCAAACTCCACCACGAACGAGACGCATTTTGAAAAGCGGTTGCGCAGCGGAGAGCACTGCGATGCACGCGCAGGGGCCCCCGTGATCCATCAGGAGAGCTCATTCAAGGCATCTACTTTGCGGCGCTCTGGGCACGAGCAAGCGAGGTACTCTACGAGGTGGGTGGGGGGCCACCCCAGGTGCCAGCCTGGGTGGGGGGCCCACCCCAGGTGCCAGCCCACAAACATTGCGCTGCCCTGCACTGTGGTGGCAGGAGTGGAGGGGGGGGGGAGCGGTGGCGTGCTACATATTTCAATTGTTAACAATGGCCACCCTCAGGGCTGGTTGACTGTGATTAACATTCTGCCGGGCCGGGTTGTGGTGGTCACGACAGATTCACCTGCAGCGGCGAGCGGCAATTGCGTTAACCGCTTCACCGCTCACCCCGTCCCGCTCGGACCCGCCCGCTCGGCCACCCTCGGGGCGGTTGCAGCGGCGCGACCGCCGCTTCTCGGGTGATGACGCACCGTCACAGCGAGGCCGCCGGCGCTGCGAGTGGCGGAGGGGGAGTGAGCGTCGTGGAAAGCGATGACTTTCTGGGGACTGATGGCTCACTATTCCGGGTGGAGGCGGCTGCAAACTCTGCCTCGGGGTTTCATCGTTTTGGGTCAGAATGCGTGGGGGTGAATTCAGAGAGTGATGGGAATGCGATGGCCGTGTGGCTTCATCATCAGCACCTTCTGCACCAGACTGGCGCTCAAGTTTGCGAGGAGAACGAGTCTGTTTGGGGCAGCAGCAGCAACAAGTGCAGCTGCAGCCAGCTGCAGGGCACGTTAAAGTGCATCTGCAGCGCACATTAAATGCAACCTCATTATAATTTAAAGCCCTTTCGTCATTGCACTGCTACGTGAAAGCCTCCCCACACCATGTCGAGGTTGGTTGGCCGTACATGACCACGCTGGAAACGGACGGCGAGCTCAGGACTGGCCCAGCTATCGCTCACCGCCGACGTTGGCAGGTTGCAGAGTTCATAGCGAAACGCGTTAACCGCTGCGCCACGTTTTGATTTTGCAGCCACACCTAGACCCGCCCGGGTGACATTCCGTCGGTGCAATTACCAATTACAGCACCGTACTGGCGCACGCACAGAGATCGGTGGCTGCGAGCACCACTAACCGTCGTTGTTGAGCGCCCTGATGGCGAGATGTTAACTCCATCGCCTGGGATACAGGAAGTCGTGGGTTCGAATGCAACCCTGACACCTGTAATATTTAGAGTTTGGGTGTCTCTCTCTGTGTACGCGTGGATTTTTCTCCTGGTCCTCTGGTTTTTCCCTGCATATTTATAAACACGCGTTTCGACTATTTGTCTGCGATAAATTTCCACATTATGATAGGCGACTTCGTTGAACTATCATTTGTGGCCAGGTCGCTTCTGAAAAAGAGCTACGTAGCTCGGTGGGCCTTGCCTTAGTTTCAGTTATAACTATCGCTCAGCAACAGAGACCACGCTGATGGAGATGCGTTCCATGTATTTTTTTTATTTACTCGCGCTGACCTGTAATGCGTCTGCGGTGAGAAGGCGGGCGTTTACAGTCGCTACGTGATGCATGAAATGGCGCCTCGAAATATTTTACGGCGGCCGTCGTCATTGAGGAAACGCGAAATAAAACAGCGATGGCTGGAAAAATGCAACTGCGGTCAGTAATTAAAAAATCTATAGAGCGCCAGCAGCAGCAGCAGCAGCGAAAGGCCGCAGCAACTCACGGCTAAGAGCATCAATCTCGCACTCGAGCAGGGCAGCGCCGTGGCCGCCGCGGTACTGAGCGCCTGAGTAATGGCCTCTGTTAAATGGTCCTTAACCCCTTGCGTGTGCCGACAGACAGACACGGACGTATAATCACAACTTCCGACCGGACGGACGGACGCACAGATCTGCCAGGGCCGGACGCAGCTACGGGCTGAGCTGGAGGATGCCGGACAAATTGGCAGGGCGTGCCTCGTCCCAAAGGCCTGAGCCGGCCCCTGTGCCTCCCCTGTGCCCCCCCCCCCTACTCCTGTTCCTCCCTTTACCCCCCCACGGGAAATTATAACCGATGAAGAATTCACACGCCACCAGTCATTAACGGGGGACGTTTACTTGGCGTCTTTTTTGTTCCGATTCCAGTTTTGAGAGAACGTAAAAAGTGAATCTGTCGGTTCAATAACAGTAAATAATATAATCTGCCATCAAAAAAACAAGCAAGGGCTTGCCAAAACAAATAAAAATGTACGAGTTGTCTGTTTAAGCGTTCGGCTGCGCCCAGAACAATGTTCTGGAAACGATTCAGCCGAATGATGGGGCGCAAATCTGTGCTGCCAGGTCCGGCGTCGTTGCAAAGCTCAGACGAGTCGTCGTCCATTTAGGCGACTTTGCCCGTTGTCATCTTCACCCACTTCCACGTGTTTATTAAGCGGGGTCGCTCCACACCGCGGTCACGGAGATGAGCACGCACCAACCCGCTAGCCACGAGCGAGTTTCCAGCGGGGCTGTTCGTAACAACGGGTGGTCTTCGACGCGCAACAAATTCCCCCCCCTCCACCCCGCCCCCTGAATGAATCCGCATTTAGGAGACAAAATGTCCGCTCATCAGTGGCCGATTACTCAACCTTAATTAGTGAAAAATAACGGTTAATTTCGAGGGGGTTTTTCATGTTCATTAGGTTTAATGTTAATCCCGATCCGGAGCGCTCGTTCCTTAATCATTCACTGTAATGACGAGAGCGCTGCGCCGGCGCTGGCTCACACCGCTCGGGGCTCGGCTCCTCGGCATCGACCAGATTCCCCGAGAAGCCTCCTCGGCTAATCGATTCCCCGAGCTGGGCCAAGGAACGCAGCTGTGGTCTGATTTTCACATCAATAAAACGCAGATTAGGACCGATGTGGGCCAACCCCGGGTGTTGCTGGGAAAAAAATCGGCATGCAAAAAAATATGCGCCGAAAGGAGGAGAGCGTACGAATATTGCAAATGTGCTCCACAATATCGTTGTCAAATACATCGATCTAGAAAATCCCCAGGCATATTGTCTTTCCCCGTGGTCCAGACTAACGACGGTGTGGCGCCCTCAGGGAGGGAACGCGCCCCAGAGAACGCGAGAAGCTGCGACGCGATCGGACGTGTCGGCTCCTGCACACGTGCCGATTTCATCGCTCCATCTCCGTTGGCGGCGAAATTCTCTCCTCGTGCACGTTCCCACTACGGGGGCTGGATGGTTACCACACGTACTGCCCACGTCGCCGCCGCCGTCGTGCGATGGAAGAGCCCTCGGTGGCACCGCCTCAGCAATGGGGGCTGGCGACTGCACGCTGATATCCTCGCCCCGTGCCGGCAAACACCGCGGCAGAAAAATCGGGAAACCAGGAGCGAGGCGAGGGCTCGCGTTGTTCCTCACGGCTTTCGCCAGCGCCCGTGACATTACGTCAAGCTTGCGGTCAGATAACCTCCACCCCGCGAGCTTCCTCTCACCCAGCTGCTTGTCTCAATTGCGCGCCTCCCCAGACTGGATTGCGTGCAAGCAACACTACTCCGTGCCTCGAGCTTGTGCGCGAAGAGAAACGCGCAGCCAGTTCGCAGACGCAGCGTCCGGTCAAACGCCAACGCGGTTACAATGTACAACCCTTGGGAAATCCACTGCTGGATGACGGTGTCGGTCATACGTCACCAAGCCGGTTAGTGCGAGTCGGTGTAGGCGAAGAGCAGAGAAGTACGGAATAATGGATTTTGCCGTGCCGCCATTTTCTGCCTGCCACTGGCGTTTGGTTCCAGAGACCCCTCGCTTGGTCGACTTGTCAGGGTTAGGGACGGCCCACGCTGGAAACTCTGGTGTAACATTCTGTATCGCATTACTTGACAGGAGGCCGCTTGCAAGGAACCCTTGTGATGCAATTGGCAGTAATCTCACCCGGGATAATGTTCACCGCGTCTGCAATTACGCACATCCTTGGAGAGTGACAATAACTCGTGACTATTCACACGAGTTAAGGGGCCGCGACGCGCGCGATCGCGAAGCCCTCCAATCGCAATCGAAAGCGTGTTCCCCCCCCCTCCCCATGTACGCGGCGGTGCGCAGCCCAAAAGGCGCGCAAAGGTCCGCCCTGACCGTCCGCCCGCGAAAGGTCACGATTCGGATTAGTCATCTTCGGGCGTCCGTCTGGCTGAATTAGGCGCGAAAAGCTAAACTTTGAATGTCGAGGCTCGCGAGTGACACACACACGGTGGCCTCGGTCGGTGGTTTCGTTTGGTGCACTCAAGCTTTCCTGCCAAGCGTCGCTACAGGCGAGAGTTGACGAATACATCGTCTCGGCAGTCACGCTGGGGACCATTTACGATCTTCCACTTGTGAAGTAAGGAGGTGGTGGCGGCGTCCGGTCACGGAACAGAACAATCGGCTCGTGGCGAACTGTGGTTTCCGGGGCAGCTCGAATCCCTCCGGCGCTCGTGTTGTTGCGGACATTTCAGCACATTCGGGGCCCGTGAATAAATTCAAGAATTTCAAAACGTGCACACGCACACGCAGGCACCTTTGTCAACCTAATGCCGCACCAGGGACGCCCCACGCCGGACGGGTAGTGGGGGTTATCTGACCGCACTTCACCGTGCTGGCGAGTGCAGGTTGGTGAAGGCAAGTAGTATAGATATGGGAGCAGCCTGAATGAATGGTAAAGAATTGAGTAATTCACTGTTCTGCACGTGCGTCGTGAGCACGTCAATGCTCTTACAGTCTGGTGTGCTGCAGATTCAGTTCCTGAAGAAGCACCCGGAGCCAAAACGTCCGACATCTATGCCGAAAGACACAATGCGTGCGAACAGCACAACCCACGAAAGCCTACGCATCGATGTGTTTTTTTTGTTATTTGTAAACCCGTGATCAGCTGCACGGCTATTGCCGACAGAAGTGGCCAAGCTGCGTGGGTGGAACGTCGGCGAGAGCGACTGCACAAGTGCACTGGGCAAAGTGTGGGCAGAGCGAGTCAAGGGCGTTTAGCATGCAGTCCACGCTTCCGTTTCTTCTCTCCGTGCGAAGACTAGCGCTAAATAACATCAACGATGCGCAAAAAAAGAAACACTTTGCACAGCCAGTTTAAATATAAAAAAAAAATTACAGAGTGCAGATTCAGTGTACAATATGTCGGACATCTGTCAACGTCCCCGAAAACAATTTAGTTGGTGGGAGGGTCTCTCTTGCTCCCATGCTGCCTTCGTAATCGTAGAAGCATTTCACCGATTCATCCATGCGGTTAACTCCCTGTCCCTGCTCAAGTCCAGACTCAACACCTTCCTCTCTTCCTCAACCTATGACTCGTCTCCTCCTCCTTTCATAAACAAATAAGTACGCTTCTTTAACCCAGAATGTCCACGCCACACTGTTCCCGCGCAGAGCACTTTGAGATGCAGCTGAATTTAGACTCTAATCAAATCCAAAGCATGTTCTTACTGCTGGACGTGAATCGCACCAATTCGTCCTCCCACCAGGGGAGATGAATTGTGGCACTCCTAACGGATGCACACGCGGACAACGACCGCTGGCGCGTGCACGCACACACGCACGCGTGCACACACGTGAAAAAATAACGAATCGGCAAGGGCTACCGAGCGAGGACTCCACTTCCGCCGCCGTCTCCCCCGCCCGTTCGATCTGGACGCTGGAGCTGCTGGGCAGACGATCTCCGCGCGGCGCAGGCGCCACACTCGATCCCACCCAGCGGATTCGATCTGTCAATCAATCCGTTCAACTCGGGAGCGGGCGAGGGCCCGGGCGAGACGACGCGGAGACGGGGTACGACGCAACCGCTGCCTCGCGCGACACTACAAGCTGCCCTCGGTGACCCGAGGCCTAGAGAGGAACCCCGATAACCGCGATGACTTCGATAGCCCCGACTTCAGCGGTGCCCCTCCTCTACCATCTGTGTAAAGCGACCCAGAGCCACATCAGAGGGTTCCCACTGCTTACAGGCCGGCTTGCATTCACAAACGTTTCGTGGATTTCACGCGTTAATAACCTTAATAGGCACAGGGAGTAATTTCAGCCAGGTCCGTCTGGGTTGGCAACCCCTAAAATCTCTGGCCCGAACACACCACATCAAGGATACCTCTGGACATGATTGCCGATACTAGTCACGTGCCAGGTTACCAGCATCGCCTTCACAAAGCTGCACTGGCCAGCGTAGTGAAGTATGGTCAAACAACCCCAACGGCAGACAGAGCGTTTTGGCGCCCTTTATCGAGCAATGGATTAACAACATGGCTGTAAACTATGACTATTATAACCAAACATAACACGCGTAACCATTCCTAGATTAACAACCAGGGTTACTCGTTAAGTGTCTGGTCAGGTGACGCAATGGCAGTGAGCTTGACTCAATTCCATGTTGGGGGTCTACTCGGCTCACCATTGCTCTGGGGTCGGTAAAATGCATATACTGAAGTACCACTTTGCGAAGCGTCAACGTTGCCCATTTTTTTGGCTCTTCTTGACCTCACCTAACAAATGTGAAATGTCTAACAATAGGCTTTGCAAAGAGAGTTCCTAATTTTTTTTATTGAATTTGAGATTTCAAGGCGGCGTCGAGAACGGCTCGCTGCTGCGGTGTAGCGCTGACACCACACGTTATCCATCGCGCTGCTCAGCCAACGCTCGCAGGCTCCCAGTAACGCACCACAGCGGATAAACGAGGAAATCACTACGGCACCTCGCCCGCTACGCGGCAATTTACCGCGGTTCCACGGCCGCCGGATGAGCACTCGATTGGCTACGCTGGCAGCTGTACTTGACGGTTGATTTTCACTTCTCTCTCAGGTCAACGGTGACATCATCCAAACTATTAGGACAAGTGCACTCGTGCTGGGAACATCGCTAGAAAAGATGATGAACAAAGGGAAAGGATAATAATAATAACGGGGTGGCAGCCAAGGAATGAAATACATCCGAGAGGATGTTCACCGAGATGTAGCGATGAAATTACTTCGTGTGCAGGTGCAAGACGGATTGTTACGTGAGAGGTGGCGGCAGCTTGGTGGAGGGAGGCGACTTCATCTAGCAGTGGACTGCCCATGGCTGACAATGATGATGACGACTGTACACACCGATGTCACGAGAGAATTTCACTTATTTGGGGGCGGTGAGCACGCCGGCGCAAGGGCCGTCACGAAGCTGCGCCTTGCCTCGAACGCGAAAACGGCAAAAATTCATCAGAGGCTAATCGATTACAAACGGAAATTTGGGGGGCTCCGTCAATACAGTAATTAAATCAACCCGTGAGATAAGCACGCGGCCGCCAATTATTTCCATAGCGATCACCTGTTCAGGAGGAAAAAAAACAACAATGGGCCATGTTTTATTTTTGTTCAATTTGCGGGAGACAATCTGCTAACGACGTCTCGTTGCTGGAGGCAGCGGAGCCCCACTCTTTCTCTTCACATTTCCTTTAGAAACCGCCTCGAGAGTCAGAGCACACGGTGCAAGGAGAGACAACGGTCAACATTGTAAGCGTAAAAAGCCCTGCAACTAGGCGATGGCTTTTAATGCACAAGTGTTCATGCGTGTGCTGTGGGGAGCGGTGGTGCAGCAGTTAGCGCACTGCACAATCAATCTGATGACTTCCGTTCGATCGCTGGCCACGACCAATAACAGTGGCAGGTGGTATCTGAGCCGGTCCTGGGCCTCCCATCGCTCTACTGAAGTGTGTACCTGGTGCCATGTGTAAATTTTAGAACACTGGGGAGAAATAGACGTGACCAGTCACGTGGTGGCCCACCCCACCCCCTCTTGTGTCGTGCCAACCTTAACAGGTGCTCACTACCAGCACTTTCCCCAGCAGTATATATTAGACTGCGCATGGGATCTTCGTGTGTACGTGCACTGCGTGAGAGTCAAGGGTGTTAGGAACGAGCTACATATGCCTGCAGCACGAGCGGCGGCTGGAGCTGTGAGCGTGGGTACGAGGATCACTCAATACCGTTTCAATCAGGATTGTTACAATTTGCTTGGAACGCAGTTGTTCATTGGATTAAAAACCCATTAATCCACTCCCGCGCCAGGCTCTGTGCACGGCCGGGCAGTGCGACTCGGAAAAAAATGGAAAGAGGCTACGGCAAGGGGGTGTTTTTTTTTTTAAACAGAAAAAAAGGATGCATTGTGGTGGGGGGCTCATCTCCATTGCCACATTACAATCGAAGGGGGGGGGGGCAGTCTGTCCCCAGGACAGCCACTGTTGACCTACAACAAAAGAGACTAATTTTATAAAACTGTAGACGAATCAAGAACCAAGTCCTATACAGTCTGTATTTATCATTGTACTTTGTTTCCAGTGACAGAAGAGAAAATCCTCCAATTTCATTTAAACTGTGCAATTGGCATGATATCAAGAAATAGAGCTGTGCGATGTGAGAGAATAGCCCATGGAAAAATACATCACAAATATACTTCAGAGATGCCTTCAAGTGATCCCTCACCTACCCAAGGGGTAGAGACATCGTCACAGGGTACGAGTCAAACTGAATATTTCATTCTCGTCGCTGGAATTTTGCCACACTACGAGAAAACCAAAATATAATAAGATTCCTTTTTTATGCATTCAAAGCTGCCCTGGCTAAGACCATCAACTCAAATCTGGATTTGAACCGATAACGTCAGTTTTACTGGCTGCGCCTCAAGCCTCTGAAGCATCTCTTCGACTCACATTTTTGTGCCATTTCATTAAATTAAAGCAAATTTTATCGACGTCGTCACATGATTGGCAAGCATTGTGGGACGCGGTTTGGTCTCTGTGTAGCACTTATGAAATTGAATGTATTTTATTGACCTGTAGGCACTGTCGATTGTAAAACAGATGTTCGATTGATTATTGTTGAAAATGGAAATTGCCCAGTGACAATGACAGATGATGATGATGATGCTTCTTTAAGGCAACGTCGTGGAGAAGAGACTTATCTGTGAATGTGATCCCTGGGCGAGTCACACCGCGATTGAAACGCAGAGAAAGAAATTTAATTAAACAAAACCCCAGGCGGATAACGTCCCAAAGCTGAGCGCAATTATCATAAATGTATAAACTCGCGGGTTCTCAAAAACACTCGCGACTCACAGCACCCAGCTCTCGCGCACATTTAAATTTCATCGATCACTGTCAATTCCGACGGACTTCGCGATGCGAAAACGGCCCGACCTTTTCCTGTGCGACCTTTCGCGAAGGCGGCGCGCCAAACGGCGAGTGTGAATTGAGCGGCGGGGTGCAGCACCATTGATCCGAGCGAGGAATGCTCGGCCCCCTTGTTAACGGCCGCCGCTTCAACCCGCTGCGCCGAGGAAGCAGTCGGAAGCGATTTGCTGGGCGTGAGGCAGCGCCCGATCGAGCCGTCGCACGCACGCTCAACACGAGGAGGCGCCGAGAATTTTTTTTTTTACTACGACCCGCCCCCCCCCCCCCCCCCCCGATTTGTTCCAGGACCGATTCCACGATTGACAGCGTTCACGGACAGCGGCGATCTTAATAACTCATGTCGGGTGTCTAACAGTGCGCAATATCGCGCGCCCCTTTTAAACACGCACATTTAAGCCAGTGTGCGGGTGACTCAGTACCATAGTTTTACACGCAGTGCATGTTTATTATATGTGCTTTTCCCCCATTATAAATATTTATAATGCAATATACCTTGTTAATCCAAGGTTAGATGAGAGCCCTACCCATCGTGGAGAATATTTGATAATACTTCAACACAATGTGATTATATTATAACTCAGAATATGCACCACCATGCAATGCACTGTATTTGTGTGCTTCTTGTTTAACTAAAATATATTTTGTTTACCCCATGTGCCTAAAAGCTGACATTCACATAATAGTGATCAGACTTTGCGTCATGAGAAAACAGCCGCTCACTTGTTAATTAAGACGCAACGTGCACCCGACATGGCGCAGCGATTAGCAAACCAAATTAAATTCCCAGTCAGGGCTAAAATCTAAACTATTTAAAAATTATTGTTATTTTACCAAGTAAGGCCCACTGAGCCATATGGCTCTTTTTCAGAAGCGACCTGGCCACAAAAGATAGTCTATGGCAGCTAAATACGCAAAACGCATGTTTCTCAATGTGGACGGAAAAACTGGAGGACCCGGAGAAAAATCCAAGCGACCATGGGGAGAACACGCAAATTCCAAATGTACAAGCTTCAGGGTCGGGATCGAACCCATGACCTTCTGTATACCATATACCAGGCGAGGGAGCTGACATCTCGCCACCACGGCACCCCAAATCAGTGGCGAGTGATATCTGAACAACTCCTGAACACTCCCCAACCGCCAACTCGGACTGACCAGCATGGTGATGTAAAAAAACTCCATGATTAATACAACAAAGTAGTGGAGTGATCATGGCGGCGGATGATGGTGGTGATAGGACCGCGTGTATATGCTCTATATATGCTATTTACATAAGTTCGGTATATGAAGCCTATTTGCAGAGGCTGCTCTCTTACTGTGAAGCCACGGTGCCACATTAGCAATGCGAGGCAGTGCTCCTCCTGCACAACAGGCCATCGAAGCCAGAGACATTTGGAATTCCAATCATCCCCCATCCGCGGCACACACCTTTAACTCATTCATTTGCACGTACAAAAAAATCTACACAGTAGAACACACTGGGAACACGAGGTACATCCACCGTGGAGATGGAGTGTTGAGAGCAGCTTATGCGTGTATGTATGTATGTGGAACTTCATTCGCACCGTACGTAGCCAACCGTGCTAATCGAAGGTGTGTGACAGCTGGATGGATTGTTGTATCACCAGAGCGTGAGATGCCAATGGCTTTGGAAGGCCTTCGTAGATCAATGGCTAAGATGATGGCTGATTATGGTTTATGATGGCGATGGGAACTATAAAAACAATTCTACGTGTTTGGGACCAATTGTAGTAGGAGGAAAATTTCCCACACCCGGGGCCACGGTGACAGCCCAACTCTGTGGATGTGGTCAGCGACAGACCCTGTCACGCACTGTTGGCGAGCGCACCCTGATTTCGACTCGACGATGATCCCACGCAGCTCTTACCTGGCTCGGGCAAAGACGAGCACATGATGATAAAAATACTACGATCCTGATGTTATTAATGAGGCTGAGACACTGCTGTATCGGATACCATCTGTGGTGTCGCACCGAGCTCAAAACAACAGGACGTGCGAGACGATTACTGGCAAAAGCATGCATATCCGCGCAACACATTAACGTCCTTCCCTCCCCCGCGAATGGCGCGCTCGTTCCAGCCCCCCTTCGCTAATCCACCCGCCGCTTCTCTCCGAGACGAGGCAGTGATAGCGTTTCCCTTGACCCCACCTGCACCGCGCCCAAGACATGAGACGCTAAGAGCCGCACTTTAGCCACCTAAGCCCTAATTTGCTAATTCAATGTTGCCGCTCGCTGTCGGTCATCTGCGAGCTAATAGCCGCCCTCCCCCCCCGGCTCCCAGGTCCTTCTCGACACTCATTGCAGACGCGTTCTGCTGTCCCAGGTTCCTCTCTGCCCTCTCCCCGTGTATGTCTCATATAAATCCCAGGTCCCTCCTTTACCTGCATCCGAGGCCCTTGTCTGCGCCAATCTCAGGCCCCTCACTTCCTGCCCTAGGCCCCTCTACGTCCAGTTCCCTCCGTTCTGTATCATGCATTAATATTTTCTCCCAGGTCCCTTTTTGTTCCTGATCTCAGACCCCCCCCCCTCTACCCAATTCTCAGGTCCTCCTCCTCCTCTTATGTTCCAGCTTCTGCCCCTTCAACTCTCATGTGCTTCTCTTCCCTACGCTCAGGTCCATTAATTCCTTCATTCCCCCCCCTACCCCGTTTTTAAAACCCCCTGAGAACAATCTGTCATGCTGGTCGAGGATGACCTGACGGGGGAAAGTGCGGGGTGTCTTTTCATTTGTGCATTAAAATTCACGGGTAATTAAAACGCGTGTTTGTTCACAGCTAGCCACAGTAAACAATGGCGTTGTCCCCTCGCATGCATACGTTTTCTCCAGGCATTCAGGTTTCCTCACACACGACGCGCAATAAAAGACATCCCGAGCATGACCCTGAGGCTCTCCTGGTTAAATTACAATCGTCGTTGTTGTTTGCTACATACACAACAATGCCACACAGACTCTACAGACTTGAGGCGACTTTATTCTGTAGTGATGGTGAAAGTAACACATTCACAATTATACTGGTAGGAACCTCCTGGTTACACCAGCCCACAGGGGATTATTGTGTCCGTCGTGCAGGGAGGGGCTGGGTGGGGAGGGGAGGGGTGGGGCTGGGTGGGGAGGGTGGGGCTGGGTAGGGAGGGGAGGGTGGGGACGGTGGGGAGGTACTGGGTGGGGAGGGTGGGGAGGGGCTGGGTGGGGAGGGTGGGGCTGGGTGGGGGGTGGGAGGGGTGGGGCTGGGTGGGGAGGGGCTGGTCACCCGGTGGCGCCCTTATAAAACTCAACGTTTAACCTACTCACGCCGGCTTGTGCCCGCCCTCACAGTCGGGCATATTTGCGGAATACACCACGCCGCCGTTAACCCTGGCCATTGACCGAGCAACCCAACGTTCCTACCAGCTTCCTCCGCAGGAATGTGTTAAACCCCGATCGCCCCTTGCAAAAGAGTCAACGTATTCATCAATAACACCGTGGCCTTATGAGGAGAATTAAAAATCGTATATAATAGGCGACGTTTCGGGCAAGGGGCCTTCTTCGGAGCGCACAAACAGAAGAGACCCACGTAGAGATGGATTGGATAACAGAGGGCGGCGGGGTTATCGGGTGCCTCAGTGGTTGACGAAATTATCCTGCTTACACGGAGAAGGAAACCAACAGCAAGGCCCTTGCCCGTCACGTCGTGAACAGCGCGCGGGGAAGAGGCGACGGGCCACTCGTGGGGACGAGGAGGAGGAGGATGGCGCTACCAGTAGGCGAGTGGAGGAGAGAGACCAGGTCGAGGGGGGAGGGAGGGAGACCAGGTCG
>CM025650.2:2526701-2550317 GCA_014621495.2 Entosphenus tridentatus
GTCACAACGCTCTATGTGCTTTGCGCCGTGTTTTTCGAATGTCTGCGTGACGTCTCCACGCACTGGGTTTGTTTACGTTTAGCCAAAGTCACCACGCACATTCGCTTTGTCACCTGTGCGTCTTTGAGTGCCGCCACCACCCACGAGGCTTTTGTGCGTTTTTTTACAAAGGCGGCCTGGCGTGGTTCCTGGCCACCCACCCTCTCGTGCGCGTGCCGGCCTTCATAGGTGCTCGCTAACAGCACTTGCCCCAACAGTCTGTTAACAGGCTACACGGGGCATCTTTGTCTTTGTGTGTTTTTACGCCTGTGCTGACGTCATCACGCACGAGGGTTTTCGTTCGGCACGTCCGCGTGACGTCACCACGCACCCCCCCCCACCCCCCGGGGGGGCAGCACCGCGCTGCGTCGGTGGGCGGGGCCGTGGCGCGGCGGTCACGTGACGCGGCGCTGGGCCCGGCATGGAGGAGGAGGGCAGCAGCAGTAGCAGCGTCCGCGAAGCAGCTTCAGCAAACCGCAGAAACAACAACAGCAGCAACAGCAACAACAGCCCGGGCAGGGCCCTGACGGCCCGCGACATGCGCGCCTCGCCGCGGCTTCCCACCGCCTAGCGAGCGACCATGGGAGAGGTGAGCGCCTCCACCGCCACCACCGCCACTGCTGCTGCTGCTGTGCTTTGCGGGTGTGCTTGCTGCCCTTGGCCGTGGGGGTTGACTTGCTGGGTTGGGTGGTGGGGGAGGCAGTGGCCGAGGGTATCTCTCTGGCGTGTGACATTTTACGATTTGGTCCTGTCGGGTACGCGGGAGGCCCTGCACTGAGCTCTCTGAGGGGGTGTTTGAGGGGTTGACAGCGGCGTGTCTTGATGGCAGGGTGCAGGGCAGCAGCGTGTTGTGTAGGGTACTGGGGCTGGGTATTGAGGGCAGGAAGGGGCACAGGGCAGCGAGGCCATCGCAATAGGAACAGGTTATTGAGGGCAAGGCAGTGGTGGCAGTCATAGATCGAGGTACTGTGGATGTGGTGCGTGGCTGCGTGCGGAAGTGTTTGGCTGCCGATGGTGGACCTACTCTGTCACCTGGCGTCCTCTCCCCTGTCTATTTGAACAACCCTGGTCACCGGCCTTCCGCCTGTGTCTCTGTTCCCTGGTCTCCAGGATGCTTGTCCCACGTCTCTCTGTCTGTGCTTGTGCCCCTGGTGTCTTTGTTGTTGCTCAAGTTCCTCTCGTCTCTACGTCCCATCGCCCGGTCTCCCGAGTTTCACTGAAAACGCCGGAACCTTCTGTACCTCCGTCACCCTCTGACCCTTTCCCCCTGTTTCTCTACGTCTCATCGTCTCCCTGCATATCTCTCCCCCCCCGTCTCCCTCATCTGTGTGTCCCCTTGTTTCCCCGTCCGCCCGTCTTCCTGTTCCACCAGTCACTGGATCTCGCCTTGTGCTCTGTTCAAATGGCCGGGCATGCTTCACTTTGCAGTCTTGGCCTGTGTAATCGTGTACGTACGGCCCTGCACCTGTTTGTGTGTACTCTATACGAACATCACTTGTCCCTAACATCCTATGAGGCTTGTCTTTGTAGAGTAATATACATACACATTGCATCGATGTATGCGGTAAGCACGTGGTCGGGACGCATGCATTTATGAATGTATGGACGCACCTGTTCCACCTATTAATTTAATCGTTTTCGTTGTGACATGCATCTCTAGAGTATTTGGTATTCGGCGCAATGCACAGTGGTAGTAACATGTTTTGTTGTACTGTACTCCACCCCCACATCTATGCTTCCTGTCTTAACCGTGCTGTGACGTGCGGTGTGGTCAAGTAACCACTGATCCACACGGCGTGAGGAGGAAGGCCTTAATTCATCAGTGGATTGGCACAATTTTGTAGTACAATATAGTATTATACACGTGTTATGTAATACGATGCCAAAATTGTAGATATGTACACAAAATCTCGTGTTTTGTGGCGTACTATTTGCGCATAATATGGAACACGTGTGAGAGTGTGACCCTTCTCATTCTGATTACTGAGCACTACAGCGTTTGACATCCGGATTATTTGATATGCACCTACTTACGCCAATCGTATTAGCATTATCTTGTTATGTAAGGTGATTTCGTGAAAATAACACCTGCTTTACAGCACTGCTGTGTGGCTGTATTTACACAAAAAATTAGAAAGTAAAATTTGTTTTTTTACACACACAGAGGATCACCTCAAGCAGCCTGACCCGTTAGACAAACGATACGCATCACGCTCGAATGATACGTTTAAACATGAGCAAAGGGAGAGTCGGAGAGGCTTTTAGCAAGAACAAAAACATTGCAGTGAAAGGACGTCCTGGCGGCACACCGTGTTGTATTATGGCACGGTGATCACGACCCACCAAGTTTGGGACCTGTACATTTTTAAAATCCTTTATATTAAGTTCACTTGCTTGCTTGCGCGCTTACGACCGTGCAAATCTTTCGGTCGTTTTTTAACCCACTTCCCGTGATCCAATCGAGCTGACATTTTGCACACAGACTCGTTGTGCGTGACAATTTATTTTCGTGAAAATTTTTGTTCCAAAATTTTACACTTTTTAGGCAATTTTTTAAAATATTTAATTACCAATTGCTTAATGGTGGCAGGCAATCATCTGACCCATAGGTGGCAGCCAGCTCAAGCCAAAGGACGAGAGGACTCTAGCCGCCACGCATATAAAGGATTTATAGTGAAAAACTTTGTTTTTACGGGTTAATTTTTTTTTACCAGCCTTAGTGTGGGAGGGGGGGGTGACATTTCGTAGCATCGAGCACTACCACATTGTAAATCCACTGCTGCATGAAGCTCCCACCCCCCCCACCCCCCGTGTTGTTATCGGTCGTGGGGGTTACTTGACCATACCTCACCGCGCTGATGGTCAGTGGCCAGGGATTGAAGGGGGTGGGAGAGTGGGGGGCGGCGGGGGGAAGGCCCCCCCAGGATCTTTTGGGTTATCATTCGCCACACGTGTTAGTCATGGTTGAGCATTTAACTCAATTGGTAATGTTCACAGGGCAGTGTGCTAAGCACTGCGCCACCACTCAATCCACACATGTTCAGTGTCTCCTAAAATGACTTTTAACTTCCTCTCACAGTACATACTGCGTTTGTGTGTACCGTAAAGACTCTTAATGCAGTGTGTGAGTGCGCTGTTAGCGATTAGTGTGATTACCGATGTAAAGAGTGGACGTGAATGCATGGCGACGTGATGTCGTGTGCATTGGCGTGATTGTGGTGTGATGTGAGGTGCATTTTAAGTGTGATTGAACTGTTGTCAAACATTGTTTATTTTATTCCTGTCATGGGAATGTTTATTTTGCATGAACAAGCACTTTACCTAAATCAGCTAGAAGCCAGCGAGCTGTTGCGAATGCTCCAGAGCTTTTCAGAATATTTTAATTTGGCTCACATAAACGAACATAGGAACGCTATGTAGCGTAAGTAACGTACAAAATGTGGGTTCCACCTC
Source organism: Entosphenus tridentatus (assembly GCA_014621495.2). Lineage (NCBI taxonomy): Eukaryota > Metazoa > Chordata > Hyperoartia > Petromyzontiformes > Petromyzontidae > Entosphenus > Entosphenus tridentatus. The sequence continues at coordinate 2,530,194 of CM025650.2, forward strand.
ATACCGTATTACAGAACTGCCCATAAACCATATTTATGGTACTGCTTTTTTCTTTCATGAATACAAATTTACGTTGACTTTAAGAATATCTGTGAGCTGGAATATTTACGATTTTCCAATGCTGAAAAACCCCTTAAAAATTGCCGAGCTTTGAAGGCCTTCATCCAGCAGTGGTTTGACCATGTCTGATATTGTTGATTGATTTTATTTATTATTCTGTTCATACTAAATGTGACAGTAACTTTAATTTTATTCCCTAAACCAAAACGAAAATGGCCCGATTGGCAACAGCGATGCATGCTAAGTGAAGAAGGCTGCTGTCGCATTGACCCATTATCAATGACCCAGCAGAGCTAGAGTTTGTGTGGTAGAGTGGACAAGAAGGAATAGGAGGCTGATGTGCTACAGTCTTGAGTATTTAACATGATTTAATTAGCAGTAATAATTTGTTCGTCATTTGCAGCCCAGCATTAATTCACCGCTAGATGATGAGGGCCTCCCCAGACCGATTGGTTATCGGGAGAGTTTGATCGTTCTTCACCGCGCTTGTTGGTGAGGACAGCGCACATATGACTCTCCACTGATGAATCAAACTCTGGGTTTATAGCAAGGTGCACGGGCCTTTCCGCTGCAGCTGCTCTCATCATTCACACAACACATTACAATTTGTTCCATTCCTTGATTAATATCTATAAACATCCATCGTGTCTCAAAATGACTTGAAAGTACATCAATGTAATCTTTAAAAAATGGAAAACAATGCTCGTGGATGCTCTGTGGGTGTGGGTATAATGTGCATTGCAAAACGTTGGGAGATGCGGTGTGGCTGCGGCGGGGATGTCTGTGGCGTGAATGTATTGCGGGAAAGCCGAGTAGATGTGTTTTGGCTGTGGACGCGGTGTGGGACACGCCACGAATGTCTGCGGTGAGGACGCGGCGTGGAAGCCTTATCGCGCTCTATGCTTAGCGCCGCTTGACACTGCGTGCCCGCGAAGCGCTTGTTGACTCCTCGTCGGTGCCTGCTCACGCTCGTGTTTTTCATTTTATCTGCCAGGTCAGTGTCTCCTCAGCGGCATGGGGAAGCCTCACGCTGGCGCTTTTCGTCGCCACGTTCGGACCATCTGCTGGATTTTACTTCATCCTCTACATGGTGTTCTTTTTGGCAGGGTAAGTGGTTGGATGTATTCCTTCTTTTAATTGTATGAATGTTTTGCAATGGCTTCCCAATTTCATCCCAGTTGTGCTCTCATCAGATAAATATCAATGCAGAGTTATCTCAGTTTAGCATAACCTTTCATGTTCGAGAATGGCCCAATGGAAGCAAATACCACAGAGCTGCCTCTGAGAACCCTTCAAGTGAACTTTGGTCCACGCAGTAGATGGCAGCACTGCTTGGATTTATTCTTGATGCCTCAGGTTGTGTGCATTATCATCTCATTTTGGCAGTGAATGTAATCCATTTGTGTTCTTTCTCGATTGACAATGCAAACTACCAGTAAGCATTTTATACATGCAGATCAGTGTTTCTCGACACTCTTGCTGGCAACCCACCAATGTACTGCTTTCTGTAATTACCAATCTTCAAGTGCATGCGGTGTGCAGTTGACTAATTTGCATATGGACAGATAAGATTGGCAATCACAAAAGGTGGACTGGGGATACAAGGACTGGAGTTGGGATGGGAAACTGGTCTAGGCAAATATAAATTAGCTTCTTTCAGCCTGCAGCATTGTGGCCATGCTTGCATCGAAAAGGATAATGTACGTTGAGTGCCGGCACTTTGTTAAGATCTAATACATCCAATTTCAATGGGAGCACCAGGTGACTGCCCTAATGTAATTTTCCACTGACATGTGACACACGTGAAGTTATTAAACAATGTTGTATTACAGTTTGGCACACAACTTTGTGGTTATTGCTCACGGCTGAGTGATGCTGTCAATAGTTATTTTTATTTGCTGTTTGATTGTGTCCCAACTCCCAAGCAAAGGTGCGTCATTATGTAAATGACTACGCCCCGCATGGCTTTGCACCGCCTGTTCCGACTGGACCGAGTGTTTATCCTACTTGTCATTGTCATTGGTAGCCACAGTAACTATGCTGTTATCGAGCGTGGATAAGACGGAGTATGGTATATTTAATTTGTGCATCGTTAATAAGTGTTGCATGGACATTCATAGCCTTTTTGTCAATCCCCTGGTGGATGAGGGCATCTTCACACCATGCTGGTTGTGGGGGGGGGGAGGGTTATGATCATACTTCACCATGATGGTCAGTGCAGATTATTGAAGGCAGTGAGCGTAAACGTGGAAGCATAGAAGTACGGTACAATAATGGCTTTTGCTGCACTGCCCTGTGCTGACAAGGTAGCCCCGAAGCAGCCTCCAGCACGCCGGCTCACACAGTCGGTGGGGGGGTAGGGGGCATGGGGCAGTGTCACGAGGGGCAGCTGTTCACCTTATGCACATTGAGTGAGCTTCTACAAGTGACGGGACAACACTTGCGCCACGTCAAGGAGGCACAGCTGGCGGCGGTGCGTGGGGACGGGCGGCGGCGTGGCATTCGGTGCTTGGTCTCGCTCGGCTCAGCCCCGCATGTGCACTCTCACATGCGCATGGGAACAACTTCAGGGAAGGCCTCAGACACCTCTGAGGCCTTCCCTGAAAACACAACAACCAAAAGATTCCACTTTCTTTAAGTTGTTTTTTTTTACAAAATAGAAAACCGCTTCTGAAAACCCAACAATGCAGCGCTTACCACATAAATAATTTGCACGAAATGTTTAAGAAGTTGCAATTCATGTAGTGTTTGTGAAAGTGTCATGTGACCGTGGTTACTGTTTACGTGTTGCTATTAATGTGCAGTGTGTTTGGCTAGTGTGTGTGTGTTGTTTAGTGGAGTCGTGGCACGGTGGTTAGTACACCGCGCAATGAAACCCAGCGAGCCAAGTTCGATTCCTTGGCCACGGCTAACGTCGGTGGCAAATATCTAAACCAGTCCTAGGCCTCCCCTAGGCCGACTTAGTCTTAAAGAGTGCCTGGTGCGGTATGTAAATATTAGCACTACGGGGGGCGGTGGGTGGGTGAGACAAAATCAGCTGGCTTGGTGCCGGTCACACCACCACTCATCTTGTGCGCCGTACAACCTTAATAGTTGCACTTGCCTCAACATTCTGCGAACCGCTTCAAGGGTACGGCTCATTTATCTTTGTTGTTTTTCTCACTGCTGCGGATGTGGTGGGAGCTTTCAGCTGAGAAGGCAGAGAAAGATGTTGGTCACCACCTCTTGTCTGTGCGTGCAGCCGCTGGCCGACTTATTTATGGCGCGGGGCCTCTGTTGTGCAGCGGTAGTACTTGTATTACGGGGACAGCAGCACCCGCCCGGGACCACACATCACTCGTGAGCCGCGCCGACTGCTTGATAATACCGGAGGCTGAGCCTCACCCAAGGGTCTTTGTTATATTTTTTAAAGCCCACCTTTGGTTACAGTGGCTGTCACAAGGCGTTGTGGTTAAACCCATGGTGCAAGTGCAAAGGTCAAAGAGTCGCATTCTTATTTTACAGCGTTTATGGTCAGTTTTAAGTGGTCTTGCTTGGTGAGACTGAGGAGTGCGTGTTGTCAGGTTAACAAGACATCATGAAAAGTTAATGGTCGAATCGTCTCAATTTAGTACAATGAATGTATGTATGCTGAACTTCTTTCACACTGTACCTCGCCATCCGTGCTAATTGGAGGTGTGGGAAATAAGTGTTATTGTAAATTGTTTGTCTCATTCAGCAGTTTGTCAAACGTGGCTGATATTTTTTTTACATTCTGAAGGCCAATTTGCTGAAATGTGACAGTATAATGTGTTTTCATTATTTTTAACAAAGCTGTTATTTTACGTCAGTTCTCGGAAGCTAAGCAGGATTAAACCTGTGTCGTGTTTCGATGGGCAACAGCCATGCACGCATGATAGGTGTTCTGTCGGCATTAGAACGTGGGCCTGCGTGGTGGACAGCAGAGCCGAGCAGCAAAATCAAGTGTTGTACTGTACTTCTATTCTCCTTCATATGTGCTACCACCTGGCCACCTATCCACACTGATCAGCTTGGTGAAGTATAGTCAAACACCCCCTTCCCCACGACCCGCACGGCGTGGGGAGGCCCTCACCCAGCAGGGGATTGACAAAATTCTGTCCGTGTGCAATTGCATGCCCTCTTTTATTTGTGAGTTCACACCAAAGGAGCGCCTTGACAATTTGCAATCGTTTCAGGGCTGGCGGAGTCAGCGTTTGAATTGGGAGTCACATGGGCCACTAAGGGCCAGAGGAGGGAGGAATTTCAATGCAGTCAGCGTTAAGCAGTTTTTTTTATATTGCTGCTCCTTGTAGTTGGCGTTGAAGGCACTGTTTACACATGCAGTGTTGTTCTGTCGAAGCACCTTCATGCACTGTGTTCATATATGCTGCTGGCTGCCCGCACGCCATACCAGACACCGTACAAGTTTGGAATACAAATAGAGATTTGTCGTTTTTTTATTGTTGTGGTGAAGTGATCTGTTTTTGTCTTCCTGCTCATAGTTGACTTAGTAACTTGCACAGTTATTTTACAGCATCTTTAAAGGTGCTGTTTTTATAAAAAAAAAATTGTAAGCATTAAAGTCCATTTATTATAAGCATTATAGCTTTAAAATAAATACCCTGGACACCCTTGCAAATGACATGCTCCAATGTCAAGGGATTATCCATGGAAACTATATTAATAAATAAAGTAAACATTTTTTTTCCCAGCTGGGTCTATCCCGGTCAACATCCCTTAAAATCTCCACTCGGCATACCACATCCAGTCTACCTCTCATTATGGCCGTGGCAACTGTTGGTCACGTGCCTACTTTATTCTGCCAACGAGCCAGAAAATATTCAGACAAGAATCCCCGATTGCCATTAGGACGCTGTTGCTTTGTTGTCCAGAAAACATTTAAACGAAATAACAGCGTCACGTGACAAATTTGTCATCACCCCAACAGGAGTCTCGGCGTCATTTTTATCTACGGGAAGCTGAATTCGGAGAAATTACTTGAAAGCTACGAGCAGACGGTCCTGCCCTCCGTATTGCCAGCCATCAAGGCGGTGAGTGAACGAATTTTGCCGTGCTATGCCTATGCGTCATGCTTGCGATGTCAACGATATAATTTTTCTCCATCTAATACGATGCCACATTAATGCTCATGATGTGCAGGTTTATCGCGATGTCAGATTCCCGCCGCTCGGCGCTTGTATTGCGCAACATCATTGCAGCGTGTATAGCTGTGCTTTGTTGTACTTCCAATATTAATAAAGATCACTTAAGATGTCTTTAACTGCAGTTCACTTCACTGAAGCCTGCTATAAGTCTTTGATTCGTTGCACTTTACAATCTATAATGTTTATAATGCACTAGTTGCGAGTTACGCAATAATGAATTAATTATATAGTGCACGAAAATTGAGGTCATATAACCGCCATGCTATCAATTTCTGTATAAAACATTATGCAAAGAACCAAATTAAGAGCTAATACCTTTTTATTTAGAACTTAAATTATTGTGTTTTTGCTATTGAATGAATGTTTGAAAGGAAAGAAAGAGTTATGTATAAAACGAGCAACGGTAAGCACTATTTAGTGATATTTAGCCAAAAAAACCCGCAGTAAGAATACCGTGGACCTTGTGTTATCGTTCGCTGCGCCATCGTATCACCGTATCGCGGCAAGCTTTGCGGTTGTTGGCCTTGCGTGCGTTTGTGCCTGGCGGTGGTTGACGCGGGGTGTGTGTCTCCGTGGCCGCGTAGGTGGCGGCCGAGATAAGGCAGGAGAATAAACCCGGCAAGGGCGACCGCCGACTCACGGGCGCCAGCATCATCGACGAGCCCCTGCAGCAGGTGCGTCTCCCCCCGCCCCGCCCGTGTCTCCGTCAGCAAGCGAGATGCATGCGCCTCGGCGATTTGCTTCATCGTCGGCCGAGATCGGTCCGCGCACGGCTGGTTGAGTGCTTACTAGGCATGTAGAGATTCGAGCCGCTTTAGATATGTTTGAATTGACACGATTGTGATCGATTCGTTTTGTGATTCTGCCTCGTCTAGCGGCGCCTCCAGCGTGTGAAGCAATTACATTCAACACGTGCAAATGAAATCTAATCGGTTCTCAAGCGCTTTGCTCGATAGGTGCATTGCCAGAAGAATACGAATTTTTACTCAAAGACGATGATGCATCTTTGCGTGCCTTGTGCTTACTTGGTTCAATATAAATGTGTATATCACTGTATCAGTGATTAATGAACTAAACCGTAAAATGCTTCATTCATTCACTGACTAATCATGCATGGTCACATTCATATACTTGATTAATATATATTGTGTCTCTTGGTATAGCCATCTGTGTATGAACTGGGAGCAGGACAGTACTGCCGTACGACTGTATGAATTCTTACATTATTTATTATAAGTGGGTGTATAGGTACCGCGGCAGCTGGTTTAATATTTAATACATTTTTTTCTCTCGTAAATATCTATCACCCGTTTATATCCCATACAAGTGAAAACTTGTTTCTGGATATTGTGCATTAATGACTCCTTTGTTGTGAATTACACATTATGAAGACTATGATGATGATGACAACGCGGTCTCTGATCACTCGGCTATGCATTTCAAGCACGCGCCACTTAAAGAATACACAAAGCTTTGTATTTGACATGATAATCTGTTAATATATAATTGTAAATGTTTTATAGGTGGTAATTGAGAATGCTGTGTAGGCTATAAAGATAAAAAAATAACGATTGCAAAGTTATTGTGCGAGTGTCACCCGACTGCTTGCCTGTTCCTGCTGTGGCTTGCTCGCGATGTGCGCGTGTGCGTACGTGTGTGTGCATGTGTGCGCTCGCTTGCGTGTGTTGAAATGTGGAATGCCTTTTCACGGCATACACAATAATAGCGCAGGCAAGTGGGAAATCCAGCTCCATGGGGGCCACGTGATGGCCGCAAGGGCTTTGTGTGGGTCGAGGGAGGCGGAGGTGCGGTCGTGTCGCCTTGCTAGACAATGGAATGCACCTGTGCTGTCTCCATTGCAGCGAATGTGGAAAAAATGCACAATTTGTGCTTGTGACATTTTCATTGTGACTCTCGTCCCGCGTACTGCATTATTAACGGCGGGAGATTTGCACAAACAATCCGTTGGGCAATGCTGGCAGATATTTTGACCTTTGCCAATATAATTATTTCGTCTTAACTTACCGTGCGAACCGTGGGAGACTAGCGTTAAAACTTATTTTTTATTCGCTAGTTAGGCAAGGGACCAACGATTTTTTTTGCACAAACACCAAGCACATTTCAAGTCGCACGGTAGTCTCGAGCCACTGTGACACAGATATTCTTGAGCCACTGACTCAATATTCTAGGACATACCACTGACTCCACACACTGTTTTGTATTAACATATTGGTACATTAAATGTAGCAATGCAAACATATGGTCGATTGTCTTGGTCCATCTGAAATTGTAAAAAGTTTTTTTGATGCTCTGCTCACGTCTGTGGCTTTTCCTTGATTATGGCACAAAGCGAGCATTTACTGCCGAAATATATCACACAGTGCAATTATGTACTCGTTAAACTTAGTGTATGCCTTACAACCCTTGATTAAATGTTTTAATTTCGCTGATGTCACTGTGGAGAGACATTGTCTGAATATCTTAAACTAAGGCTGCCAAATTCGTATCAAGCGATGAAAAGAAGCCCTGTTGTTGGAAACATACTTTCACATATATTTGCTGTCCCTTTTGTGAAATGCAGATAACCCCTGTTTGACAGGGGTTATCTGCATTCTTTAATTTGAAGACAGATGTAATTATTTGAGCGTGGCACGCAGTGCGTAGCTCAGCGCTGCTGCCACGCTGCGAGATGAGCGACGCGACCAATAATGGGCAAGCGTCACGAGCGCGTCGCGGCTTTGCCGGAGTGGCCACCAACCGCTCCGTTTCATCTCACCTTTCACACCCGCCTGCGCCTTTTGTAAAATATTCCGGGCTTACACTGAATTTTAGATGAATACCCTCGCTTTCTCTTGATGTTCTTATTAATTACGGAGCTTGGCTCTCTTACAAATCCACAAACCCATTGTTCGGGTTTTTGTAGCTGGTAATAGCTTGGCCCTTTGCGTAGGACCTTGTAACGTGTTATTGGAAGCCAAGAGAAACCTGCACGCTGTAATACGATGCAAAATGACTAGGGGAAAGGCAGTGTTTACATTTGCATACCGTGGCTTGTTATCCCATTATTAGTGCTGCTGCCTGTGAATCATGTGCGTAATTGTTTTAATAATGACATTGGGAAGAAAAAACGGCTTCTTAAACGCTTTGGGGAAAATCTTACCACTCACTAAGCCAAACTGAGACCCACCCTGCCCCCTTACCAAAGGGACCAGAACGTGAAGAAGTAAATAGTGTTGTGGAACAACACAGCACCACATTTCCACCATGTACAACATACTGCTGCAGACCTTTCATTTATTTACTTACTTAATTGCCTACTTATTTATTTAGGAACACCGTGGTGGAAGGGGAGTATCGCTTTACCCCGTGATGGCTTCACTTGAAGTGGGATTTTTTTCATCCTTGTGTGAGGGTAGTCTATTCTGGGCGCCAGGGTGGTGAGATGTTAATTGCCTCGCCTGGTATGCAGGAGGTCTTGGGTTTGATTCCATCTCTAACACCTGTATATTTGGAGTTTGATGTTCTCCCCGTTGTCGCGTGGATTTTTCTCCGGATCCTACAGTTTTCCCCTCCACATTGAGAAACACACGTTTAGAGTATTTGGCTGCTATACATTCGTTGAGCTATCATTTGTGGCCAGGTCGATTCTGAAAAAGAGATATATAGCTCAGTGGGCCTTACCTAGTAAAATATAAATAGTAAATAGTAGTAAGTGATTACTGTGCAGGTTTAGTCATATTCAAAGTACAGAGCCAATGTGGGCCTTTTTACTGTGCCGAGCCTTGCACATAAAGAAGGCCAAGCAACCACTGCGAGGGCAAGGTTTGACTACCACGTGGTTTGACTACCACGTGGTTTGGCTACAACGTGATTTTCATCCCTATTGTAGCTGGATGAGACCTGTAAAATGTCCACATTGGTCGTTGAACTGGCTCATGTTTATAGTATTTTGCTTCCAGTGATTGTGCAAAAGTAAGCACAAGTACCGTGTCCCTATTGTGTTCTGGCGACTTTTGCCCGCGACATTTGCCACAAAATAACACCAGTGTATCGTGACCTGAAATGAAGGAACAACACGCCAAACATGATGCAAGTTCCCGCTTAATCTGTAACTCCTCTCCCCAGCTATCCATGCTGTTGATTTCCTACCCCTGGTGAATTCCAGACCTTCCTTTTTCTTTATTCCCTCTGGCTGTGCCTACTGTTCGTCTCCAGCATCTTAGGATGCGGTTGCATTTAGAATCCGCTGTATAAATCCATATCGTATTGTATTGTTCCAGAGAGCTAGTTATATAAGCCAGAGATTGGGGGAGAAAGAGGTCTTTCGAATAAAAAAAACGTCTTCTGCGTTGCCTTGGCACAGTCTTATTTCAAGATTTTACTCGCTCGCAGTGATGATAATTGGGGCTTGGTCACAAATAGCTTTAAGGCTGAACACTGATGCAGATAACATTATAAGTCATGGATATAACGTGATCGCAAATGCCTCATTCTGACAAATTGGCCTTGCCTGTGTACAGTAAAATTCGTTTTGAGTGTGACTGCTGACTGAAGCATGTTAAGTCTGCAGGTCCACGCTCTAAATGGTTGAAATCTTTACGCGCACAGAGTGTATTGTGCGCGAGGCATCGTCCTCCTCGTTGTTGGCTGCCATGTGCAAATTTTCAACTTAACATGGCCACCAATTTGTGTACACACATCACCGGGCAATTCACACGATTGTGTAAGAATGTACAAATCAGCAATGGGCCTGGATTTTTGTCTGAAGCAACGTTTATAAGTTCTAACTGAATTGTGGTAATTTAAAACTGAAGCAAACAAATGTACAACCCGTTGTCAATCCGCTGCTGGATGGGGGCCTCCTGTAAAATAACGTGTGTTGGCACAGCGGTGGGAAGCGTGGTGTCGCTGTGCGGGAGTGACACTGCACGTCGCCCACGGCACACTTGGGAGGGCGTGCTCGCGATTCACAAGCCAGGGGGGGAGCGGGGTAGCCGCGCTGGGGTGAACCGCACGTCGCGTGTCTTACACACGGGGGACGTTTCCCATGCTGGTCGCTGCTTCGCGCCCGCTTTCAGATGCGCTTCTGCGGCCGTCTGGAACGTTCTTCCTTCCGATTTTAGGAAGCCACCGGAGATATGCACTTTCAAGCCTATATTTAAAACTAATTTGTTTAGAACTGCTTTTTGTGTTTTGTTTGTTGTCCTTCCCCCGCACCTCCGATTAGCATGGTTGGCTACGTACGGTGCAAAAGAAGTTCAACAAACACACATACATGGGGGGGGGTTGTCGTAGCCACTGTTAAGTGGCTTAGCAAAGTCACGTTTGCAGCATTGCTTCACGGCCTGATTTTGGATGGGAGCCAGGGGCAGAGTCGTGGAAGTGTGACTCGGAGTCATGTGGTGTCAAGTTATTTGTTGTGAATTACATGGACAACTTTTGGTAATAATTCCGTGAACCATTTAGCCAGAGTTGACGAAGAAAACGTGGAAAGTTGCAGTGATTTTATGCTCGAGGCTCGCTTCTCGGTGCTGATTTATGCCGTCGGCGCACGCGAGCTGCGTTTAAATAATAAGCTTGGCAAACGGCTGTGAATGGGGCTAATGCAAGCCATTGGTGTGTCGGCAGGTTAGTACTACCAATGAGTTACCTATAAAACACCTGCACTCAACCTTGCCCGTTACTACATGTCCTTGCTGATAATACTTTTTACGTCGTTTGTGCCGTTAGCTGCCAACCCGTGCTCCAGCTGTGCTATGGCTTAATGCTCGTTTTGAAATGACATTGAATAATTGTGCCTAAATTATTGAATGCGTGCGCCCTTGGTGTGATCTCGATTATTTTAGCTCTGCTGTGGCACAGGAATATCCTTTCGCTTGGATCCTGTGCGCTCTCGTGGCGTTGCATCATTTGAAAGTTGCTCAGCAATGGCATGTTTAAACGCAAGGGGCTTTAATTGAGGTGCACCGGCTAAGTAATTTTTTACGACTGCTTCAAAGCCGGCCGCGCTCAAAGTGTTACTGCCACTTGGCAGGCGTCGTTTTTTTGCCGTGCCGCGCGACAAGCGTGTGCGGTGCATTGTGTGCGGCGCGTTTTTCGATCCAGGTTCTGCAGTACGTGCTGCGCGACTACGTGCACTGCTGGTACTACGACTTGAGCGACGATGAAGGGTTCCTGCTGGAGGTTCGGCAAATCATGCAGATGGCCCTCACCACCCTCTTTAATAGGTGGGTGCGGGTGGCCTCCGATTTCCAAGCGTTTGCATCATGCTAAATGGTTCGGGCTTGAGTCTTGCGCTATGTCGATCGCTCCACTGGCTCCCAGTACAATCTCGGATCGATTTCAAGATCGCACTCACCGCCTTCCAGGTCCTCTGTGGGCCCAGAGCTGCTTACCTGTCCCCTGTCTCCTCTTATCTCACACTACTTCACGCTGCCTCAATTCGTACCTCCAATTAGCGCTGTTGGTTACATACGGTGCAAATGAAGTTAAACATACATGCTCCACCAACCAAGGCTTTCTGTTGAAGCCTCTGGTCAATATCGGTCAGTGGGAGTATGTATGTTGAACTTCTTTCGCACCGTACGTAGCCAACCGTGATAATTGGAGGTGTGGGGGAAGGACAACAAACTAAACACTAAAAGTGTGGTCGCCCATTCGCCTCTGATTCTCCCATTGTCTGGAATTCACTTCCCCAGACATCTGAGCTGCCAACTCCCTGCCCTTGTTCAAGTTCAGAGTTAAACACCTTTATTCTTTCTCTCTGCCTATGATTGACTGCCCTATCTATCTATAATAAATATGCCCACTTTTGCTTTACAGCGTCTTGAGTCGAAGCCGTATATCGATGTGATGTAAATTCAAATTGTATTTTATTTTATGGTCTTTTTGTGGCGGGAGGTAGGGTGAATGGTGTGTTTTTGCTTGCAAATTATATATCTCATAAAACTTTTAAACCTTTCCTGCTTGAAAGGTTTATTTGCTTTAATTTCTATCATGGAGTCAAGGGCTTTTGAAATACTCGTGTGCGTGCGTCACCGCAGGTGTAAGGACGTAGAGTGGCAGCCGTACCTGACGACGCGGCTCGTGGACGACTTTGCATCGCACCTGCGTGCGTACCGCAAGGCCCTGCGCAAGGTCAACGAGCACGATGTGGCCGAGGCTCAGCAAAGCGACGGTGAGGGCCGCTCTCGCCAGACCAAGGCGCGGCTCGCTTGAGTGCTATTGAATTACGAACCCTAAACAACTGAATATTAGGTATAATTTGTATGCATGCACGTACGTACACAAACTAATTACAAAAAGCAGTTCGAAAGAAATACATTTTTAATGTAGGTTTAGAAGTGTATAGCTCCAGTGGCTTCCTAATATCGGAATGAAGAGCATTCCAGACGGCCACAGAAGCGCATACGAAAGCGCGCGATGCAGTGACCGTCTTTGTTTGATGATTCAAAACACTTTCCCTCCCACCCCAGTGTCGTTTGGGTCATTCTTCTTTTCTCAGAGCTGTAATTACGTTGTGCGTGAACCTGTTAATCCTGTACCCTAATAATATAGACAAATAAAATTTGAAAATGGTCGTAAGAAACCTTTGGCACACACCCTAATGGTAACCCTGTCGAGTATTCTGGGAAGGAGTGGTATTGCTATGATAGAGGTTGTTCTCTGGGGGTTCAAATAATATACAGTGTTCGAACCCTGGGTTCAAATCCTGGAGGGTCCAAAGATGTCGCACGGTACCCTCGTACACACGAGCCCTCCCTCTGTTCTTCGATGTGCGGCAGACGCGGATGAGATCGTGGAGGCGTTCTTCAACGCCGAGGTGGAGATGGAAAAGGAAATTTGCCGGGACTTGGTTTGCACGTCGGAGCAAGAAGAGAGAGGTACCGCCGCTTCAGTCGGCGTCGCGGTGATGGCGTGGGAACCTCGTGCGAGCAATGCGCCGGGGCCACCCGCCCTGTCTGATGTCCCCACCTCTCATTCGCCTACATCCTGGCCCCCTCCGCGACACAGGCCCCGAGCAGTTGCACCGCCCTGCACACACTCGATAGCTACGCCGCTGCATCAGCTGTTGACGTTTGTTGTAATTTTTCCGTCGCTCTTGGGCCTTTTGACAGGAAGAGCGCATGCTGTCGATGATAGCTGCGTATTATAATTTATTGCGAAGAGAGTTTTTGATGTTGGCAGAATGTTATGACTGCAGGGTTTAAAATGTACATTATTAATTTCTGCAATTTAAAAAACTTAAATCCATTTTTGTAAGAGAGAGAAAAAATGATATTTTCTGTACTATAGCAACCTGCATTTGTTTTAAAATCTTAACATTTTGAATGAAATGTTTTGGTTTTGCTGGACAGAATGCAATTGTGTCCCTACCCTTGTGTGGCTCTCTGGCACCCGTGATTCTCTTCTGTTCGCTAGGCCTCATTGTTATCTGGCATTCACACGTGACAGGTGCTGTCCTATAGAAAGGGCAGTGGTGGCTGAGTAAATACATGGATACTGGGAACACACAGCATCTTGCTTGGGAACTTGAAAAGGCATTGTCGAATCGCTGGTGCCGACCACACCTCTAAGCAATTGGGAATGAGCTGTTTAAGAGGGTTCCTTTCCTCTACGGTCAGCAGTTCACCAGCATTCATTCAAGCGTGTCTGACTTTGCTGATGATGCCACTTAAAGTTGAAACCAGTCCAGAGTTTGCTTGTCCTGAGGCAATGCTGCTGAGATTGTGCGCTCCCCAGAAGGCCACGCTTGCGGCTGAAGGGTTTTGTAGGACGAGTGTTGTTGGTGCCACTGGCTAGTAGTTGTACGACTACCAAAGTTGGTTTTACCACCCTAGACCTGAGCTGCTTTAGCAACCACTTCCAAATGGGTCCCAGTCTTGATTTTGTCCATTTCTAATGACAATCATGGGGGTTTGATGTTCGGAGACTACTTTGACAAGGCAACTCGAAAAACACGTCTGGCCTTTGAAAACATGCAGATGGTGCTATCACTCTTGTGGAAGGATAAGATAAGCAACTTACAACATTGTCGTAAATGTAGCAGTACATTGTCGTAAATGAAATCGGAAGAGGAGGTCAGTTTACCAAGAGATCGGCAACCAAGCGGAGGACCTAAAACCAAATGATAGTGATGCACCTGTAAGAGCAGTCCTTGAAGGATGCCTATTTGTTGCATAACAATGAGAAGACTCTAAGCTACTTGGGGGCAATGGGACTGTGAGAAAGGTCATTGAAAGGATGCATCATTGCATAAAAAAGGGAATGCCCCAATGGTACTGAAAACGTCGATGTTGGATTATCGTATGCCGATTCGGCGACGTGGGATGTTGCGGAAGGAAGTGATGCGGTGGTGTGTGGTGGCGTCGACGGCATTGGTCGTTGATCCTGTCGGGATGGACGGGCCGTTGAATGCGGTTTTCATTGTTCTTGCCCCTAGAGTTCTTGCGGGACCTCAGTGACGTGTTGCTCTTCTTGCTGCTGCCCAGCAACGACTTCCAGAGCCGAAGCATGCGTTGTGTACTCAGGGTAGGTGCGGGCACCATTGTGACACGCACAGAGAACAAACAAGTGAAGGGATGCATTCATTGGCTTGTGCTGCGCAGGCTCATATTAATAGATACAAACATCACGAAAACCGTCATTAACACTGCCTTACAAGAGAAATATGTATAATTTGCTGACGTCTTGGGCAATGGTTCTGTTTCAGAGCAGAGAGAAAGTGAGCACAGAGGTTGACTGGCTTTGTAGTAGTGTGGTGCCCCGATAAAGATTTGTCACATTGCTGATAATTTTTCAGTTTTCTCAGGGCACCACAGTCCCAAAGTGCCACCTCAAACTATTCATTCAATCTCGCCGTCCTGTCTCTTTGAAGAAGGGCCGTTGCCCAAAATCTCAGCGTGCAAAACATTATTCCGTTATAAGGCAGCGGTAATGATGAATGTGGAGGGAGTTTAATTACCAAAAAAACCCTGCTGCGTTGACTTACACTGCTGCCACCAATCAGAATCGGTCTTAGAGCCCACGGGGCCTGCAAGTAATGGGAGTGTTAATAGCTCTGATATGACCATGAATGGAGACAAGATGATGGCTATGGTTGGGGTAAGGGATGGAGTTAGAAACACCTGCCCATTGACTGCAGAACCTGTTTTCAGAGCAGAGGTATTTTGCACTCCAGCACCTTCTGCATAATTTCATAGATGCAGTAAGATATATTTTTATTATTTCATGGTCATGTGATGCGTGTCTTATGGTTATTTTTCTGTGTGTGTTTTGTTGAAAGGAAATCTTTGTGATGGGGATCCTTTTACCGACGGTGGATACCCTCAGCGACCCCGACTACATTAACCAGTACGTCACGTGGATGGTAAGTTTCCCACGATGCACCGCCGCTGCTTTAATCTCTCGGCTGTGAAGTGCATGCGGAATCCGGCCAGAAACGTTCGATGAGACATTTGCAGTGGTGCGTTCAAACTGTATTAATTCTTGTGGTCGTGACAAGGCTCTTGTTAACGCTTGGGACAGTTGTTCTGTGTGGAACTGAGTTGGTACATGGGGAGCTGGCTCAAGGCTGAGCTATGTGGTGGACAAACTGTCCTTGCCAGGTTGGAATTGAAGCGTACAGTGATATCTTTTGAGAGACGGACAAAGGCAATCGGTCTGACCCGCTGTTTAAAGTGTGGGGGTTTTATTGTGCAACACGTCTTAAGTGCTAATTGTCTCGTAGCGAGCTCACTTCAAGGGAAATCTGGCACAAAAGATAATCAATGGTAAACTTTGCCGTGTCAGCCGCTGTAACAATTCTGTGCGGGGTTGATGATGGGGAAAGAGTGGGTCTCTCAAGAGCGTGACGCTACGTGCGCTCGCGGCACTGATCGTGTAGGCGGACACGCACGCCGAGGACGTAATTCCTCACTGAAAATTGTTGTGGGTCGCTGATAGACTGTGTCGTGGAATGTGGCTACTGCCCACAGCTGTGGCGGTGAGATACACTCGACGTGGTGTGCCGGGTGCAGAAATGTTTTCCGGATTTCTGAGCCAGGAAATTAGGTCACGCGTGCGTCTACCTCATCGAGATTAATGTTTGTGAAATTGTATCGAGCGTGGCCGATGCCTTCCAATGGATGGAGTGCGTGGCACTCCTTGGCTGGGCGCATGCTCGCTCGTTATCGGATATCGATATCGCCGGGCAAGGTCTTTCTTTGGCTTGCGGGAGCCGTACGGTGATAATGCGTAATAGTGATTCGGTGCATTTGTACCGCGTGGAAACTCATGTTGTTGACTCGCAGCCAGAATCCCGGTGGAAAGGTTTGCACGGCTGTGCTTCCAGGGGCCGCGAATCGACCTTCTCTCCACGCGCTCCGGCTGTATAAACAAATGAGCTTTCGCTGGTGAATGCAGCCCAGGCATAATTGACTTTTAAAGGCCCTCCCTGCTGCGCAGAAAATTAAATTTGTTCTAACATACTGCCACATAGCTGAAGCATCCTAACCTCTGGCGTTGCGTGTTCAGCTGTGCTCTTACTGTGACTCGTAGAGAGAGGCGGCGTGGTGGTTTGTGCACTGTGGTACGAACCTGGCGTCCTGAGTGGGCGTAATTTCTGGTCACGACTAACATCTGTGGTGAATGATATCTTAACCTGACCCTCTGCTTTCATTTATCTGCACTGACGAGCGTGGTGAAGTATTGTCAAACAACTCTCCGTTACCGATTGGGTGTAGGGAGGCCTTCATCTAGCACTGGATTTTAAATAATTACTGTGCAAATTTCAACCTTTGTAATTTTTTTTACGATAAAAGGACTTGGAGTCCTCCGTGTGCACTTCCTTTGTGACACGAGCATGGGTGGAGGGAATTTCTTTGTTACATCTAAAAACACTTTTGTTTCCAGAAGTAGATCGTGACAGATGGCTTGCGTGGGGCTAACGACTCAGCTCGAATGAACTTACTGCACGCTCGAGCCTGCGTCACAAGGGGCAACGGTGGCAGTGATTCTCAGCTGCTGGCCGAGACAGCCGCCTCCTTTTTGCGATGGCGGAAGGGGAGTGGAAGCCGCATGCGGCTCTGACGCACTCGGCCGCCACTGTCACAGAGGCACGGCGCTGCAGACACTTTGTCATCCGCAGGCACGGGCTTAAGGTAGCACAGCAACGGTGACCACCGCCGTCATGTGTCGTGCCGGCCTTCAGAGGTGTTCGCTAACAGCACTGGCCCCAACAGCCTGTTAAGGCTATACGGGGGATCTTTGTTCTTGTACCACGTACTCGTGTACATATTATTGAGGGACTGCGTGTTGTCTTGGTGTGGTCTGGGACTGTTCTTGCTGTTGTTTTGCTGCCTTGCCCAAGCGTGAGAATTGGTATACTTATGGAATTTGAACTTATATACGTGATCTACTTTACATATTTATTTTTTACCGATTTTCTTTCCTATGCTTTGCACTGCTATCGGTTTTTGTTGTTGTGTTGTTTGTTGTTGTAACCTTCTGACCCGCCCCTACTGGACATTTGTGAAAGAAAAAAAGCTTCTCAGCTCATCGGATTTCTCCAGGATGAATAAAGATTCTGATTGTGTGCGTGCGTGCACATACGCGCACGTGTGTGTGTGTGCGTGTAGCTGGGAGACAGCCCGTGCACGTGCGAGGCGTTCCTCACGGTGCTCAAGGGCAGCGAGCTGCTGGACGAGCTCGAGGCCGTGAGGGAGAAGGCGTCCGAAGAGCTGCAGCGCCTGCGCTCCCAGGACACCATCGGGGACGGTGAGCGCCGAGCGTCGTCCCTCGCTCGCGATCGCCGGCGCCTCACATTTACCCTCGCCCCCCCTCCCCCCCCACTGTGATGCGTCGAAAAAAAATAAGAGTACAAATAATAATAAGTAAACAAATAGACTTTTTTTTTTACCCCAAACAAAAGCTGAAAAGTGAGCTAAAGCGGCTTGGGGAGTGGGTGAACGGGGAAAGTGGAGCCCAGCAATTGGTCGGTCATGCTGCAGCAGCTGGCAGAAGGGCATCCACTCGAGGAAGGGCTCTTCCACGCGAGCCGGATGTCTTGCAAGTGGTGAGAGTGCCCACACCCCGGGAGAGGATGCACGCTTGGAAGTACATTGAGAGATGGGGACGAGGAACCCATGGATGAGAGAACGTAACCCAAGTTGGTACTTTTGACAGTTCACCCTTTCCCGTTCTGAGACATTTGCAAGATGCAGGGTAGGTCCAGCTCACCGTTGTTTTTAAAGACATACTCACCGCAGAGAACTGTAGTGACACGACCCCACTCTATGATAGCTGGCGCCAAACTGTGCCACACGCCCTCCCGCATGGCCTTGTGGGAGCCTCAGCACATCTTCCGACCTGATTACGTCCCGATCAAGTTATTTTATTCCGTTCCAATGACGTACATATACGTGTATGTCATCGGAATGGAATCGGAAGAAAAACTGATGACGTACAAGTACGTCATCGGAATGGGGGAAAGGGTATAGAAAGTGAGTGGGCTTTGAGCAGGACGCGTCACTCGGAGGTACGATAGACGGTGGTCGAGACTGACGACGGAGTGGCAGCCAAAGTGGCAGCCAAAGGAGCGAACACGCACAAGAGGACGTCCACCCCAGAGATGAAATCTGCTCGTGCTCTGGTGCTAGATGGATTGTTGCATCGCAGGACTGTGAGAGATGGCCCAGGGAGGTGGTGTTTTATTTTTATCCAGCAGTGGATTCTTCGTGGTCTTTTGGTGATCAAGACAAGGGCCATAATTATAAGATTTCAAAAATACAAGGGCCTGGTTTGGCAGTGGTGTATAAGCACAAACAAGAAAAGTTTGCTAGTTTAACATTTACACTGCCTTATGTCATAAAAAGATATAATAAGGTAACATTTTTGGTCATAGGCCTTCAGAGAAAAGAGAAGGCGGATAGAGCAGACGAGTCATTCTCTTTTATCTGTAATTCAGCCTCTGTATCTGTAATTCAGCCTCTGTCTGATAAAGGGCTGTTGCCTGAAAAACAAGGCTGCTGCTGCTGCTCCATCTCTGGGTTATGACGCGGCGTTATCGATGAGCCTTGCATTTTGTGTAAATTTCTATGAGAGTTTCACTGTGGCACACCCTTGACGTTTCAGTTTTCAGTTTCATTTATTAGGTATAGCCCTGTGAGCCATTCGGCTCTTGAATCGGGTGCAACCGCATTAAACAAAAAACAAAACATGAACAAGAAAACATCTTAAAGTGACAATGCGCAAACAGAAAAATCCAGAAAAAAACTGCAGTCTTCTAGAAAAAAAAGCACCCTACACCAACGCTGTGCAAAAAGCCCAGTGGGATGCAAGTCAAACAACAACAACAACCACAAGACAATTTTGATTAAAGCCATCATTCTAACTCCGTACTACAACAAACAAACATGGCCAAACCAAAAAACTTTTCGAAATCACCAAAATTAAGCCATAAAAGCAATGTAACAGTGATTATAGGAACTGTGAACGAAATTTCACAATAAATTACATAAACAACATGTACCACCAAACCCTGTAGCCATAGCTGGCTGCATGAGTCACTCCACAACAGCAGGAGCATCAGTGGGAGTATAAAATTTTTTCAAGACGTGCAGTCCCAGTAGTGTGATGCGCGAGGTCGTGCGGTCTTCTGGGCCACGCACGACGATTTGTCGGACGTTGACATTCACCGAATCCTTCCTGCGTGTCTCGGGCAGCCTCCCCGCTCCAGTCGCCCCGGCGAGTGCACGCCCGGCGCGGAGTTGCAAATGCGCAAAATGAGTTTGTAAAGTCACGTAGAATGGAAATAATAAAATGAAACATAATAAAATAATTCTCACGACGTTTCGGCCACAACGCAAGCAGCAGTCCTCAGGTGAAGACCAGGTCTGTCGCTGTCTCCCCGACAGACCTG
>CM025650.2:2551143-2582614 GCA_014621495.2 Entosphenus tridentatus
GCATGCAACACCCATGTCACGTCCTCGTAAAGAGTTGCATGCAACACTGGCATATAGATGATGAATCGGCCACTGCTTTAATACATTATATTTAAACGACTGTTTATTTATAAGAATGATAACATCAGAACAAATCGTTCTTCTTCACATTCAAAGTAATCCAAAGCAAACGAGGCGTGATTATTATTACAAGAGATACAATCATGCATTGATTAATCGATTAACATTGATTCTTAGGCTCGCGATACGCGTTGTGAGAATCAACGTTTACAACATTCAAACTGTTTGTATTTGTGTGAAAGATTAGCATATTATACGTTTACAAGTGTGGTATTTAATGGGTTCAGATGACCCCCCCTTCCAGCAACGAAGATGCCGCCAAGTTGATCACAACGTTCATGAAACTAATCGATTCCAGAATCAAACTGAGGCCTTGAATCACGACAAGTCAACGAATCGCAAGGAGAGCGGGGAGAAGCATAATCGCTACGATTGTATTCATCTGCACCATTGGTTATCACTGCACGTTGATGAAATGCGTAACGTACACGTCAGGCATATTTCCAAAATGTGCTCGGTCGGCAATCCGCGTATGGAAGCCTGTTGCCACTCGGTGCGTCTTGTAAAACTATTTCACCAGAGCCCATCAGAAACGGAACTCTAATCCCATATGAAATATTCATCGGCACGCGCCACGTGCTCCAAAGGTCTGTACAGTGCCTTAAATTATTTATGAAGCGTTCATTAAAAAAGTGGCATTACTGTCGCCGTTACAATGGCAAGCTGGGGCAGCAGGGAGAGGGGGGGGGTCCGGCCTGACGGTGAGGGCCCCGGTTCTGGTTTGTGCGATCATGTGTCCTGACAATCGTACGACGGCACCTTTTGGTCGGCGGTGCACCGCGTGCTTCCCGCTGCGAGCTTGGGAAATGGCAAGTGGAATGGACACCACGTTGCCCTGTGGGTTATGTCTTGCCACGTGCACGGCATTCGGAGAGTTTGGCCAACGAGGTATGAAAAGCGCGAGCTTCAGTTAATCGGTGCAAGCCACCCCTATCTGTCAACATCAGGTATAAATGTATTACAACCCCCGTGTCAATCTGCCGCTGGATCAAAGCTTCCCCATGCCGTGTTGTAGGAGGGGCTGCTTGACTACTTCACCACGCAGTGATGGGGGCTGGTCCAAGAGGAGGAATTGAACTCGGGTGATTGGGTTCATAGCGCAGTGTGCAAACCACTTTACCAGTGCTCCTTTGTTCGTACTATTCGTGCATATTGTGGGGCTTTTTAAAAGGCATAATAGTATGTTTCGCCTTCCAGTTTGTAATGAAATATATTTTTGGAACCTGTATACCTTATGTATTCCAATTGCTTGCAAGCTGCAAGTGCGATATATATATTTACCCCCCATATCTTACAGAAACAATAGGCACATGACATTTTGAGCAAAACGGTAAGCGTTTTAACACGTAGGCTTTTGCGACCAATATTATTCATAATAAACGTTTTTGGGTTAGATCGCGTTATTTATAAATTTGTCGTAACCCTCCACCACCCGACATGGCCAATCAGCAAAAAAAGTGTCACGTTGACAAAAGACAAATAGTTCACTACTTTAGCCCACCGGTGTGTTGAAGAGTGAAACCACAACATTTACAATTTTTGAGTACGACGTTTCGCTGGTAATTACATCCAGCATCATCGGGCAATTCGTTGATGTTTTCCGGAAACTGGGTCCCGCCGACAGTGGTGGCAGGGGTGGCAGCAGCATCAGCAGCGACAGCAGAGGGTTCAATTTCGATTTAAAGCTTTCGTGACTGCAGGGATTCATCTTCTTGGTTCTTTCGGTAAAGTCACGTAGAAGGGAAGTAATAAAAGAAAAAAAAGAAAACATAATAAAATAATTCTTACGACGTTTCGGCCACAACGCAATTCAGACGCTGTCGCCTCGACAGACCTGGTTTTCACCTGAGGACGGCTGCTTGCGTTGTGGCCGAAACGTCGTGAGAATTATCTTATTATGTTTTATTTTTATTATTTTATTACTTCCCTTCTACGTGACTTTACCGAAAGAACCAAGAAGCGGAGGGTTCATTTCTGCCGTTGCCCTGTGCGCGCGCGTCCACGGCAGCTGACACCTCCACACGGCAGCAGCAGGAGCAGCAGCAGGAGCAGCAGCAGGAGCAGCAGCAGTAGGCGCCCTATCGTGCAGTGCTTTTTTTCCCCACTTGTTTGTTGACATGAATGATAAACAGGAAGTTCAAAGGCAAGGCGTGTAACATTTCACTCAGCACCCCGACATCCGACCGGTGAACTGATGAATTGTCACTGTTGCGTGTATGTATGTTGAACTTCTTTTGCACCGTGCGTAGCCAACCATGCGAAACAGTTTGAGGTCTCAAATCAGTTGAAGAGTCAATAGTTTTATTTTGTTTTCACCATCGTTTGTTATTTGCTCTGGATTGTGCGTCCATTTTCATTAGCTTAAACCTAGTAGAAAAAAACAATCATATAATTTGTATAAATCCATAACCGGTTCTCAGATGCATTTTTCTTATGTAGTTTTTTTTTCTTTTTTGATCTTGGTGTGAGTGTATTTTTGTGGTTTGCGTTTCGGCAAGGCGCTTTCAGATGCCGTAGAATGAAAGCACCCAATAAATGCCAAATTCCTGTCCTCGAGTATTGTGAGCGCAAGGGGTCAGCCCTAATTGGTGAATCGACGAATCGTTACATGCAGATTCAATCCCTGCAGTAAATAAACATACAGTTAGACACAGTGCATGGGGGTGAAGGTGGAGTGCGTGAAGTGAGTGGAGGTGCATGCTGGGTGCGCGTGTGTCAGATGTGGGAAGCGGTGGTGCAGCGGCTAGCGTGCTGCGCTACGAACCCGGCGACCCGAGTTTGATTCCTGCTCACGGCCAACACCAGTGAAGATTATCTGAACTGGTCCTGGGCCTCCCCTAGGTAGACTCGGCCTCAAATGAATTTGTGGTGCGATGTGTAAACATCGCCACTGGGGAGACAAAGGCGGTCGGGCGTGGTGTTCGCCACCCACCCCCTCGTACGCCGTGCCGGCCTTCATAGGCGCTCGCTAACAGCACTTCCCTCAACAGTCTGTTAATAGGCTATATGGGGGATCTTTGTCTTTGTGTCAGATGTGACGGTGAAGGGGCAGATGAACAGCCTGCAGTTTGTCAAGAAGCTGTGCGAGGTCAGGATGGATCGGCTCCGGTGTGGCAAGGTGAGGAAAGGAGACCCTTGAAGGGACCTCGGAGTGATGTTATGGACTCGTCCCCTGCACCCCTCTTCCCCCTCTCATCTCTCTACTTCTGTCCACTCACTCTTCACTCCAGCAACCAAAGCTTTTTGTTGAAGCCCCCATTCAACCTTATCTCAGTGGGGGGGGGGGGTCCACTTATTCTCCTCCTCTGCCCCCATCATCTGGAACTTCTTTCCCCCAGCCACCCATGCTGTCAACTTCCTGGTCCACTTCAAGTTTTTCCAGCATCTAGACTTTTTTTTCCTCTGCCTATGACTGGCCGCCTCTATAAGATAAATGCCTATACTGTTTGCCATACAGCACCTTCAGATGTTGTCACGTTTATACGTTTTATAGATTCACGTTATTGCGTTGTCTTGCAAAGATGAATCACTCTCTGCGATGGTTCCGCTTGGACATTACTTCATATCGTGACATAATGCCAGCCGCATTTTTCAGAGACACTCACTTTTTGGAGTTTTTGGACACAATATCCCTACAACTGTGGGCATGAACTACGGACCCAATGCTACCGGCAAAGGTTGTTTTCGCTGGCAGCTAGGGCAGAAGAAGTCTCTCCTTTTAAATGTCTGGTTATGGACAACGAGTACAGCTCTTAACGCCCATTCATTGCCTCAGCGCTCGATTTATGACTTTATTGCAATGTTCCTCTGGCACGGCACGTGACGCACTTTGCACATGACAGCTTACACTTCCTTTGAATTGTGTCCACTGCACGTCTGTGGTCTAAGTTACTTATTTGTTCCAAAAGCGGAAATTTCCTGCCAACCACAAGGCACATTCTTTTATGTCATCTGCATTTGCATCGGCTGTGAAGGTGGGGTGGGGGGGGGTGCAAGGGTGAATGGGGGTAAGGGTGAGGTGGACACGTTGTAACACGTTATCTCCGATTTTTATTTTATTTACGATGGCACAGTTGCATTCATCGTGCTTGGCTTCATCATTTTTTGGCCGCTATCTTGCTAACGAACACTTGGCCAGAGAGCCCACCGGGACCTCTAGGTCGGGATTATATGGAGGGAGGCACTCCTACGGCTTACGAATGCCGGCTTGAGGATAAGCCGACCGGAACGGGGCAGCGCTTCTGGGATGCACAGTTGCATTATTATCGCTGTCGCTACGGTCCATCAGCGCGTGCCGGTTCGAGCGGCATGCCGAGCATACGTGCCGCCGCGATATTTAATTTGGGGGATTTTTACCCCCCCCTCCTCCCCCCCCGCCACCTCTCTCTCATTGCAAAGTGGGATATTTAAACGATTCGGTTACAAGCGAGCGGAATCCTTTTTTTCGTCGGACGTGGCATTAAGGAATTGATATGCAGCGGCCGTCCCTCTCAAGCCGTACAAATAAAAACACCGCGGCCCCCGCGGTACCCGCCCCCCCCCTCCACTTGATTATTAACGTTAGAAACACAACGATTCCCGCTGTGAAGTGCATCGGTGGAACGTATACAACTTTGCGCTTACGCATTTACACTTTGTAGTACAACAAATAATTGTACTCTGCGTGGATGTCCTGGGGCACATTTACAAATATCAAGCTTCACTTTTTTTGGTTGAATGGTGATTAAAAATGATGACCCCTTTCCCAAATGTATTTCAGCTGTGTTATCAGCCATGTGTCACGAGACCAAGAATTGCGTTTAGAGACAGGGTGGCTGCCAAAGTTTTATTTTACAGAACTTATCCAACGGGCGTTGCACTTTTCCCACACACCCTGCTATGTATGAGGTTGCTTGGCACACGACCAATCTAAACAATGTATTTTTGTTATTCTCAGCACTCGCATTTAGGCAAATTAATTGCAAATCTAATGAACTCTGATGGGGTTTTTATTTTGGTCACACTAAACTGTTTAATCACAGCTGGCTTTAACCCAGATTCGAACCCAGGGTCTAAGCAAAGCCGGCTCAGCGCTCCGACCTCGAAAGCCACTCGACCACCTCCAAACTTGAAAATCTTTCAAGTGGGAGTCTCTCCGAGGCAAGACAGGCATGAGCAGAGACACAGAATTTGGCAAGAACAGGTTAAACGTATTTTTCCAGCAGCGTGAAAAACTTTGGAGCAGATGATGCTTGAATGTTAGCCACAGCATGGCCACATTAAAAGCCCAGGGCCTGTAAAAATGTGAATGGAATTGCATCTGCATTGTCCCTTAATGTTACCGCTTAACGTTAAGCGTTAGCTGATTGTTAAACACACCACGCGGTGTCCGTAGCTGTGTGTTGAGCTAAGAGTGCACCCTATTGTAGCATGAGTTAAGATTATTTAGATTATTTGGCTGCTATACATTTCTACATGATGAGCCACCTCATTGAATTAGCGTTTGTGGCCAGGCCTCTTTTGAAAAAGAAGCTAAAAGCTCAGTGGGCTTTGCCTGGAAAAGTAGAAATAGTTGAGTTTATTTTGTGATTTGTTTACCTTTTGTATACTACTATTGTATTTTTGTATCGTTTGTTGTAACTTTTTGACCCGCCTCTACTGGACATTTGTGAAAAAGAGCTTTATAGCTCATCAGATTCCTCCAGTATAAATAAAGATTCTGATTATTTTTGAATGCCCTGCTGGACAAACAAAGAGGTACAACACCACTCGCGTTCACCGCGTGTAGTGTCCGATAAATTTTTGTTCATTTGTTTTGAAAGCAAGCATTAACGCTTTGTTCTTGAAATATATCTAAAGTATTAACATTTTGATAGCCAGGGATGGAGTCTTTTAAAATTGGCACTCTGGCAAGTATGTCCGTCTTCTTATTCACATGGCTGATGTAGGTGGAGAGAAACTTCTGTCTCGTTACATTGAGGTTGTAGAGTCAGAAAATTGCATCAGGAGTAGCGTAGTGTAACCCTGTAAGATCTCCAGTATGTTCATGAACCGATCTGTGCAAAGCTTTGAGTGTTAACCCCTCTCCGGATATTTCAATTTCTTCCCACGTGCAAAGCAACAACAACAATAACGTCTATTTCTTTGGCATTCTCATGCAGATGCATCTCAAGATGCTCTGCAGAAACAGTGACAAAAAAGTCACCCAAGTGCTCCCAAACAAGAGAATGAGCTAAACATCCCAATGCAGGAAGATCCTTCTGAAAAACAGTGCTGAGACTCAATTGCAGCTCTCCTGCAAAGATAAATGAAATGACTACGATTGCTATAAACATGTATTGAAGTCTCTTCTGCGATGCCGTCGATAGTTTGTTGAAGCGGCGGTTTTACACGCCGCAGGCAGGGCAGGGGCGCACGTCATGAGCGGCCGTTGGCGTAGAAGCTGCAGGGGCCACTGAGCGAGGCCAACGCTCGCCTCCTTCTTTGTTCCCAACGCAGGAGCAGGAGCTGGAGTGCTCGCGGCTGCCTGCGAACCTGGGCAAGCTCTGCGTCATCCCCCTTGATGACATCCTGGGCAATAACATCGCCCTGCAGTACTTCATCGGTGAGCCGCACACGTCTTAAAGAAAACGGTCAATGAGCAGCATCATTTTTTTGTGATCTTTGATCTCTTCCGTTTCCATCGTCCCCCGTCCCCCTCCTGCCCCACACAACCCCTCACCTCTGGTGTGTCTGTCCACCGATCGCCACGATGCGCGGGAATGCCGTACGTTGCGCGACGCTTCTTGTCGCTCTTGTCCGATGGCGTCAGCGCAGGTTCACGTTTCCCCCAGATTTTGGGGCGTTTAATTTAATCCGTTGAACCCTGTTGCCCATCACCCGTCGTGGCGGCAGGGAACGGCCGGCTTCCTGTGAGATCATGCATCCCTGTTGGTGCCATGCCTGGCTGAAACGGCAGCTTCGTGCCTGCAACTCTTTAAACACTCAAAGGCAGCCTTGTTTCCCGTGGCCAGAGCCTCTCAAAGAAAATGTGCACAATATCCCATTGCTGCTTGCTCAAAAGAGCAAATATTCTCGGGAACACAAGACGTTCAGAGGTTTTTAATTTATTTATATTAAATCCTTTTTAATGACCCTTCTCTTGCTAGTGAAACTTGCTCTATTGCGTCGGCGTGTTAACCCTCCTCCTGCGCTGTGATCTGCATACGGAGTGACTTATCGGCACAATGAGCCCTGCCTTGCCGTATACAGGTCGCGCTCAAGCCCTCGTGTGTTCAGTGCAGTAGAATACAATTTGGGTTTACGTAGCGGCGTCCGATTGCGAGCACACTTCAGGAAGCTGTACGCAAAAGACAGTGGACGTATTTTAATGTGTGGAGAGATCCATTCGGTCACAGTTGGAGGAAAAAAGAGGAAGGTCTTGAGACCTGCACAGCACAGATGGCTGGGGGGGAAGGGAGTTCCAGACTATGGTGGGCAACAGAGGAGAGTGCACGACTATTGGGGCAGTGGAGGGAGAGAGCGTGGCGGTGAGAGCCGTGCAATATCGCACGGGCTGTACTTCGTGAGAGGCGTCAAGCCGGCGGACGTGACCGTGCGCCGAGCGGACACTGTAATTTGCACGGTGATTTTCCACCCTGATGGTGTCACGTGGGAGAGCGGAGGGGTTTTAGCCGGAGACGGGCCCTACGGCCGTACATCTCTGCAGCGCCGTGCGCAGACGTGTGCGCCCGCCTGCGCTGTGCGATCGCGACTCGTGCTTCATCAGCGCCACGCATCTCGGGCCCCCGATATTGGATACGGACGTCAACGTGGCCCTGCCCACACTGCGCCCGCACCGCACACCTCCGATGAGCACGGTTGGCTACGTACGGCGCAAAAGAAATTCAGCATGCATACTTACACCGAATGCATTCCAAATCGGCACCGTTCGGGGCTTAATTTCTCACCGAATATTTCCCGGGTCGCTGGTAGATCGAGAGTTGGCACGTGACTAGCAGCCAGAGCCATAACAGGAGGTTATACCGGATGTGGTGTGTTGGGTGCGGGGATATTTCCCCTGCCGCTGACTGAGACAGACGCGGCTGAAGTGGAGCCCCGACGCTAACAATTGGGAGTTTTTATTGACCAACCGGGTTTGTGGGTGGCAGCCCGGTGTGAATTTCAGATCGAATGGCGGGCACGAAGCAGAGGCGGTTCCTCCTGATAATAGCAACAACGCCATTGGCGATGAAACCACTTCGTAGCATTGGACATCAAATAAAAACAATTAGTCCTGCCAAAGATGTAGGCTTGCAATGATACGTGACTTTTACGTGTACGAATGTATTTATATTCGTGTGTGTTGTGTTCTAGTCTTTCGTATGGCAGCAACTTGTTCGGGAGATAGATGCCAATGTCGAGGTCTGTTAGCCAGGAGCGCAGACTTTAGTGGTTTATCCAAAATAAAGCTTTTCTTTTGGTGGACATGAAAGCCTTCGTGTTCTACAGTGGTTTACTTTGTGGTCCATCGTTTGGAGTTGCATGGCCACAAACGCACAACTGTGGCTTGCATGTCTTGTCATGTAATTAGTTCATGGTGACCCCTGCAGTCACTAGAGACGCTACATTCACCACTTTGTTAAAGCGGCATCGGTGATTATTTGAATCAGATCCTCATCCGTGACATTTCAGCAAACGATGGAGGGAGGTGGGAGGCATGAATAGTTCCACCACTAGTAATATTCTTCGCACGTAAAAAATAAGATTATCTTCAAATCACTGGATGGTTACCCAGACGCAAAGCTTTATGATGACTCATAGTACGAATACGAATGACGAGATTCCACGGAGGTACATCAAGTATATCTGCTGAGGTTGTCTTGACCAGCTAAAGCACGACTTAGAATAATTTCTCTCCTCGCAGAATATTAACCATGTTTAAAGAAAAACAAAAGGCATTGTTGTAATTCACCAAAAACGCACGTGCTCTTGTACGAGGGCTGCCAGAGATGGTTTGGGAGCCCTAATCATTGACTAAGTTGTACGGAATAACCAAACTACGACACTAAACTTTTTTTTTCCACGTAAGGCCCACTGAGGTATTTAGCTAAAAGTAATTGCTCAACGAAGTGGCTTATCGTATGGAAATTTATAGAAGCCTAAATGTGGGGGGAAAAACCAGAGGGCCTGGAGAAAAATCCACGTGACCACAGGGAGAACATGCTGACTCCAAATATCCAGCAGGTGTCAGGGTCAGGATCGAATCGACATCCTCCTGCATACCAGGTGAGGGAGTTAACATCTCCCCACCGCCTTGGATTTTTTTTTATTGTTGTCCATTCTTGAAACAAATAATGCAGTTCAAACATAACCCGTTCAACAACGACTTTCTTTTATACATCTCGTAACCATTGTCATTTATGATTATTCCTGCCTTGGGCAGTAGTAGTGGGGGTTAATTCTAAGACCAATCCAGATAAAGTAAATAAAGAGACAATTTATGGACGAAGGACATGTCCATCTGCAGTAAACGTACAGGCTACAATACGCCTGCGTTTGAGAGAAGGGCTTGGATAACGTTCGTGCGGTGGATAGTGCACTCCGAGTGATGTCTGTGCCGTCTCTTGAACTCCCCCATCACCAACGTACACCGGTCAGCGTGGTGCAGTATGCTCGATTAGATCAAGTTACTCCCATGACCAAAAAGTGACGAAGGGACTGTTAAAAGGGAATTCCGATACAGGTTTTCTTTTTAAATGACGTGGAATGAACATTGGTGCTGTGTCATTTGTAGCAGCAGCAGCAACAGCAGCTGTCATTGTGAGTGGATCTCGCGGTGCTCAGTGCGGACGACAGGGCTGGAGCGGCGGGGGGGGATGGGGGTGCGACGTTGCAAAGTTGTGACGCCCGGGCGGGCGCACGTGCGCCGTATGCCTCCTCAGATTACATGCAGAGCATGGCGGCGCAGGCGCTGCTGTTTTTCTGGCTCATCGTGGAGGGCTACCGCGTGACGGCCGAGCAGCAGCTGGACGCGCTGCACACGCGGGAACGCGTCGGCGCCCCGCGCCACGCGCCGCCCACGCACAACCTCGTCGTCATGCTGCGCAACGCCGCCATCGGAGTCTACGAGCAGTACCTCGGCGAGAAGGTGGCCGGCGCGCGAGCGACCGGGCGGCGTCGATGCTGGCGCGCAGCTCGTTTGTACAGAACAACTGTCGCCGTCGTATGGTGGCGACTGTTGCCCAGCACTAGCGTGCCGTGTGTGCGTGTGTGTGCGTGTCCCAGGGGAACATCAGTGACGAGTCATACCTTTGTCGACTCGGCCTTAAATGAGTACCTGGTGCGATGTGTAAACATCAGCACTGGGGAGACAAGTGACGGAGCATGGTTCTGGCCACACCACCCCTTCCTTTGTTGCACTCGCATTCAATGTTTCTTTGCTAACAGCACCTCCCCTACCAGTCTACGTTGGCTACACAGGAGGGCTTTCTCATTGTCCCACGTACCTTCAGCCGGGTTGGATATAGTCAACTCGGTAGGCAAACTGGACGAGGCACAGGGTTCACCTTGATTGGTAGGCCTCGCCGTGCCAATAACCCAAGCCGACGCTGGCCGCTGTGGTCCTGGAATCGGCCGAGTGGCTGGACAGGGTTGGGGGTCGTTAAAAAAAACCTCGGCTCGTATGGCCCAGCCCTACTGCCCACACTCCAGTCCACCTCCGCACGCGCACCTGGGCCACTTGCGCCAACACCAATCGCGGAGCCACTTGCAGCTTAAAACCAGCCGGCTTAGCGCGAGCATGGGTCACGGTCTGGTAATTTAAATTTAGCAGTGATTACAGGATTAGACGTTTAATCTGTAATCTATGAGAACTGGCTTCAAATTTAACCCAAATGTTTGCATTGTTTTTTCATCTATTCGTCTGTAGTTTGGCTGTATTGACATCGGCCGTTAATGATGTGTGTGTGTGTGTGGCGCGTGATGCCCTGCGCTGCATGCAGGCGTCCCCTCGCGTCCGCGTGGAGGACTTAATGCTGGCCAACTTACGCGAGAAGCTGCACAGGGAAGACCTTCCTCCCAACTTGTTCCCGGCCCTCTTTGATGATATCCAGAGGAAGGTTGGTCCACCAGTCGTACTTTGTTTTTGGGTCTGTTGTCATCGTTTTGCTTTTTTTATGGGGCAATAATTGCGGGGTTTATTTAACATCGGCACAGCTAAGAACCCTAAGTGTAGTGTAAGCATGTTGGTCACCAATCCAAGATTATCTTCTGAGATCTGACAAGATCAGCCACATTCCGGGTGATTTAAACATGGGCAAAAATAACTTTACGTAAACTGTACACACAGTTAGATTTCCAGTGTGTGTATATGTGTCATTATTTTAATATTGTGTAATAATTATTAAAGTACTCAATGGATGTGTGTGTGTGAGTGTGGACCTAGCGTGGCGCAAGTGGCGTGGTGTCGTCACCACCACTTGGTGACAGATGCGGGTTGTGTGTTTGCACAGTGTGTTTGTATGAAACTGGGCTGGCACAAACACCGTGGTGACATCACCACCACTTCGTGGTGAATGGTGACTTTACGTACTTGAGTTTGTGTGCGTGCCTGTGTACGTGCGGGCAAGTGTACGTACGCGTGCGTGCCTGTGTACGTACGTGTGTTTGTATGTGTGTGGAGAGCTGTGGTTCAGTGGTCAGTGCACTGTGTTGTGAACCTCTTGACCTGGTTACAGCTAACATCTCAATGGCAAGTGATATCTGAACTGGTCTTGGGACCTCCCCGATGTGAACTCAGCTTTAAATGAGTGCCCGGTACAATGTGCTTACATCGGAACTGTGAAGGCAAAGGTGGCCAGGCACGGTGCTGGCAAGACTACCCCATCGTGCGCCGTGCCAACCTTAATACGTGCTCACTGACGGCACTTTCCGCAACACTCCGTTAAAGGCTCCATGGGGGATCTTTGTCCGTTTTCTGTATGTGTGCGTGTGTGAAGGTGTACGATACCATGCTTCGAGATGACCGCTACTACCCGGGCTTCAAGCAAAGCTCGTTTTACGTCAAAGCGCTGGCCGAGCTGGACATGCTCAAGGAGCCGAGCATCCGGGAGGGGGACGATTCGGGTAACAGAGCTTCTGGGATGGGGGACGATTCGGCTAACGGAGCTTCCGGGAGGGAACGATTCGGATAACGGAGCTTCCGGGAGGGGACGATTCCCAATAATCCCAATAATGCAGCCCCACGCAATGGAGGTCGCGGTTTGAGTTTTGAACTTTAGTCGAGCTCTGCGTTTGTTGCTCTCGCTTGTCCGAATTCCATTATCTTCACCCTGCATCGGTTGTCTCTCGAGCGTCACCAGTGGCGCGCACGCACAGCCCTTTTGTCAATGCCCTGCTGTGTTCGGGCTCCCCACGCCAATGCGAGCCGTGCCGGTTGTCGGACGGTACTTAACAGCCGCTGGTCAATGGGGGTTGGTGAAGATGGTGGGGGAGGGGAGCGTGGAAGTGGGAGAGTTGATGCCCAGTACAATGACGAGTTTTGCTGTGCTGCCGTTCGCCGCCCTCCACAGCCTATAACACCTATAACAACCGGACGTGCACGTTCATCACCCGCGTGGTTTAAAACAATTCACTTGTGCATTTAGCAGCACTCTTGTAGCACCGTAAAGTCTGTATCCCCAGGGGGTTACGGTGAATGATACATTTACGTGAACGTCTTTTGTTTGACAGAATCCTACAATGGGTCTCCGGCGAGCAGCTTGAATGTGGTAAGAGAAGACAATGTAACAATACGTGTGCGATTGCGCAACTGTAGCCTAGTAAAAGATTAGTAGTTAGTTTTTTTATAGTAAGTTAATTTTTGTGTGTGCTTAGTTTGTTGTCCTTCCCCCGCACCTCAGATTTTGCATGGGTGGCTACATACGGTGCGACGGACGTTCTACATACATACATTTGCTAGGATTAAAGTTTTACAATAATATTAATAACAAACATTTGTTTCCAAGTCACATCCTTTGCCTGCTGGGCCTTGTGTGCCAGTCCCTAGATGACCTGTCTCTGACAGCCCAGACGCCCAGCCCAGAAGAGCCCGGGCAGCTCCAAGCACAGATCACCGAAACCGGTAAATGCCACCTCCGCACGTCGGCTCGAAATTGCCAGGCAAACACGGTCGACGTGAAAACGTTTTGGCGCCTGCAAAGCGCCGGTGGTCGTTGGTGTCTTGTCGCCGAGCCTCACAAAAGCGTCCGCTTGCCCCGGTGTCAGGGGTCGGCAATGAACACGGCAAGTCGTACACGCTGTACGCCATCACTGTGATGCGCCGCCACCACGACGGCAGCCAAGACAGCTGGGACACGTTCCGGCGCTACAGCGACTTTAACGACCTGCACATGCGCATCACCGAGCAGGTGAGGGACTCCCGCGCGCCCCCGTGGCCCCTACCCCGCCACCACAAACTCGCTCGTGCACGCGCATTGACGCTTTCAATCCTGCCTTATATTGACAAACGCATTTTCTCATTACCACTGCCTTGAATATAAAATGTATATAATAGGCGACGTTTCTGGCCTCTCTGAGTGCTATAAAGAACGGCCATTGCCTTAAACGTCGCATATTTTAGTCTTCTTATTTAAGGCGGTGTTAGTGACTAATGTGTTTTGTTGTTTGTACTCGTGCACCAATTCCAACGCAGTATCGCTAAATAATTTGTTTACTTCTCGTGAGCCATCCAGTGGCTGCCAAAGGACAGTATCTTGGCTCCAATTAAGTCAACAACTTGACAGGGTTGTGTATTTAGTTGACAGAGATGCCAAGTAACTCAAATTTGTGTTAAATATTTTTTATTATTGGTTCTTTCGGTACAGTCACGTAGGAGGGAAACAATAAAATAATAAAAATATAAAACATAATTTTATTGTTTCCCTTCTACGTGACTTTACCGAAAGAACCAATAATATGAATCCCTGCAGTCACGAAAGCTTTCAATCAAAATTAAATATTTTGCTTTACAATTGCATGGTCACATGTTCCCAACATGCAGCTCATTGTGAATGCACGTAACTCTGTTGGTCTCTTTATTTGTCTCTGTTTTGTGGTTGATCAGTTTGAGAACCTGGCCAATTCGCTGAAGATGCCCGGCAAGAAGACCTTTAAGAACATGGAGAAAGAATTCCTGGAGCGGAGGAAAAAAGAGCTCAATAAGTACTTGCAGGTGAGGGAATGGCTTCAGCCTCCCACCGAATTAACCTAATTGCGCCCGATTACATCAGATCTGCGAAGTTAAGCAGGTTGGAGCCTGGTTACCATACGTGGATGGGCGACCGCCAGTGTTTCCCAGGTGCTGTAGGCATGTTGCTGCGAGGTGGCCAGGAGATGCTTACACAATGCCTGGTGGGTTGATCCAGGTTTTTCACTTTCCTTCCACATGCAGCCAAACACTCATTAATGGGATTGGCCAAACAGCCCAGTGGAAAACCTTGCCGCATAACAATTCTGAGACTACATCTGAGCGATAAGCTCAGAGACAAGGAAGAAGAATACGCATGAACATGGGGTCCATTCCTAAACCTTCGACGAGTCTTAAATACCTGAGCCCAGAACGGCAATGACCGGCCAACCCCCCCCACCTCCCCCAAAGAAAATCCCTTCCTTCACCCACCCATAACGCACCCTGATGAGTCCAGTGTGCCTGAAACCGTCGATGCTCCCTGGTAATATCACCCCGAACATCACGATGTATGATATGAGGATGTGAAATAATACATGCTTTATGAAAAATATAATTCTGAGACTTGGCGAGGCTTTTCTTATATTATTATTTGGCATTCGTATTAGCTCATTGATTAAATCAGCTTATGCGCATGTGCTAGATGGATTGTTGAGTACGTGTGCACGTTGAACTTCTTTCGCATCGTACGAAGCCAACCGTGATAATCGGACGGGTGCCGTGAGCCACGGCAGTCGTGTGCCATTCACATGAGCGCGGCTGCATGAGATTTCTCTGGTGGAGTCGTGTGAAATAATAAATAAGTAATTTCCAGCTATTCTCAATCTACTGCTGGATGAAGGCCTCCCCAGGGGAGGCGGGGGGTTGGGTGTGGTTATCGACTGGGAGATAGCTCCGCTGATCAGTAAATGCGACCTTGCAGGAGATTCTGAACGCGGAAGTGATCAAGGCGCACCCAGGCCTGTCCACGATCGTGTTCGTCTTCCTGGAGAACAAGCCCTACAACAGGGGCAAGGGCGACTTCGCGAGGAAGGTTCGTCGCACGGACTTGCGTGCACTGCAACAGCCGTGCACCGGGACAGAAGGCGTGTGGCGTTTGTGGCATGCAATCATCAGACGGGTTGCCGTGGCTATGTTTGATATCTTCGTGTCTTTTCTACATGGAGCCAGGTGCTCTTAAACGTCACAAGTGATACGCCGATTAAACGTCAATACATGCAATGTCTATCCCATTTTTTAAGACTTATCTAAACATCACATTCCAATGCGGCTAAAGTGCCCGAGTCCATGCTAGCTCCTCTGCGTTGCGTTGTGAGAGTATTTTGCTGCCGCTATATATTTCCCCGTGATAAGCCACTTGGTTGACCTATCATTTGTGGCCAGGTCGCTTCTGAAAAAGAGTTTAATACCTCGGTGGGCCTTACCTGATAAAGTAAAGACCGTTTAGCGTAGTTTAGTAAGCCACGTTGTCTTGTCTTCTCGCGCACTTTCACGTCAACAAACATCTGTGTTCAGAGTATTCCGATGCAAACGTCGTATCATCGAACAGCTTTTGCTGCTAATGCATTTGATCCCAAATGCTCCTGCCAGCATTCTTGCATCGCCCCAATACCCCGGGTCACCCCACTGCTTTCCATTCCAAACTCAGGTCATTTTCAAGATCGCTCTCACTATGTTCACAATACTCAATGGAGTCACACCTGCCTACCTCTCTCTCCGCTGTAATCTCACGCTACTCCCCTCTACGCACTCACCTACCTCTCCCCTCTCTGGTCATCCTTTGCTCAGTAGGAGATTGCTCATTTTCTGCTGTCCCTATGATTTGGAACTTGCATCCCCCAGCCATCCATGCTGTTGCACCTTCCCCCCTGTTCAAGTTCACACTCAAGCCTTTTTATTTTTCTCTGCCTAACTGATGCCTTCATTCTCTATTTAAAAACAATTATTCCTATCGTTTCTGCGCTGCGTCTTGAGATGCTGTCACACGTAGACGTTATATGAATCCACACCATATATTGTATCGGATGCGATATGAATCCACACTATATTGTAAGCGTGCCACGGTTAAATGGGTTTTCCTCCCGAGCTTTTCCACCGCCATCGAGGGGAGCTGGAATGCAGGGGAGCAGGGGCTGACCGCGGCATGCACGCGTGCATTCCGGCACCGCCGCAGATGGACACGCTGGTTAACCCGCTGCGCAATTCGGTGCGCAACGTGTCCAACGCGGTGCGCGCCTTCCCCGACAACTTCGTCGAGGGCATGACGCGCGTCTCCGACAACATGGGCCGCATGTCGGACAAGCTGAACAACGAGTTCAAGATTTTCAGCAGCAAGGTGCGTGGCGAGCCCAGTGCGAAGGTCACCGCCAGGAACCCCGGACACCCGCTTATCTCGATTATCGGGTGTCGTGCCAAGACCAAAAGGGGATACATTTCCTTGAGCATGCACGTACCTCGCTTGTTATTCTTTCCTATGGCAGGCAGTCGATCGGCAACGTCCGTGTCGAGGTTGGTGGGCGAGCTAGCGGACGGCTTCAGGAGGTAGCCCTCCTGGTGAATGTCTGAAACGTTGCCGGCAAACGATCGAAGCGGGCAGTGGCGTTGCTATGTTTGGTGACCGCAGTCATATTGTGGAAAGAAGAATACCTTCTTTAAGAGTCATAATACATGCAAAAGGTGACATCTCAAAACCAAGAAGTGTGACTTGCGACCATAGGATCACTCCTTACATCGTGCCGTGCACGCCAGGTGACATCACCATACTGCGTGTATAATGCACGCAGAATTGTGATGGAATAGAATAGCCTTTACCCTTTCTGGCAATAATACAGGAGGTGTGAAGATGTTCAAACGCCAGAGACTCCCATTGCAAGGCATCAAGTCTGCATTAACCACACATGCGTGTGGTAAAACATGCAAAGAAACATCATTTTGGTACCAGCTAAATGGGTCCCATAGGCACGCAACATTGTTTTCGGCCAGCAACCCAAACAAGGCATATATTATTTTAAACAGCAGCAGGACATAAGTTTCTTGCAAAACACAATTTTGTTAAATGACTAAAACCAATTGATAAATGTCTTAATTAATTGTTGTTAATTTTATTTGCTGGACGATGCGTTTGAGTTCTTAATATAACCCATGCCATTTTTGTGTGTGTATAAAATTCCAAGCACGTACAATTGCTATCTTTTTGGGTTACAATTGATAGAACAAACCAAACCATGGAATGAATACTAAGAAAGTACTTTGATAGAATGGAATGGCAGCGTATATATCGAGATGAATGCTGCAGGGTCTGTGTTTTAATTAAATCGAATGTCTGCGTATACGCAATGTTCTTGGCATCCCACCACGGTGGTAATTTTAATTGCACTGAATGGCAGCGCACGCGGTGGAATGGAATGAGCACGTGGTTAGCCGGGTGTCTCTCCGCGCCGGTGTTAACGTGAAGTCTACGGCGTGTGCTGCGCCGCAGGTGCCCACGCTGCTGCCGCGCAACACGCGACCCACTGTGCTCGACGACTGCCGCGTGTCGGCGCAGCTCGACGAGAACGTGAGTCGTGGTCCCCCCCCCCTCCGTCCCCCTCCGTCCCCCCCCTCCGTCCCCCTCCCTCTGTCCCCCACTCCGTACCCCCCCCCATCTCCCCATCACGGGACCCTTGCCAGACCCCCCCCGATTGTGCAATTCTTCTCTGATCCTCCCCCCCCCGTCTCCTTGCTGTCCCAGGCTGACGACAACCTGCCTCTGCGGATCATGCTGCTGCTCATGGACGAGGTGTTTGACCTGAAGGATCGGAACCAGTGGCTGAGACGAAACATTAAGAACTTACTCCAGCAGTTTATACGCGCCACGTTCGGAGACATGATTAACAGGTATAATGACGTGGCACGCTAATCATTCACCCCGACAGCGGTTCGATGCTTTGATATGAATCGGTTTCATTATCTCAGCTGGTAAAGCCACATTGAGCTTAGCAGCTCTGTTACAAGGACAGCCACAGCCCAAAACCGTCGGTAGTGGTGGCAGTTACAGGACAATGTCGGAAGGGAATCGTCAAACTGACAAGAGCAAAAGCAACAATCGTTAACACAAAATCCACCCCCAAAACTAACTGCACACAGGATTAAGAATAAACAGTGCTTACATACAAATAAAAAAATTGCGTCGACAAATCCTGTCACAGGTGCTTGTATTTGAACCGTAGAGTACACGATCAGAGTTTAGTTTCAGCATTCATAGCAAGTGTGGCGGAGGTGATCCTGCAGCATGGCTTTAAAACAGGGGTGGGGAACCTTTTTTCTGCCAAGAGCCATTTGGATATTCATAACATAATTCGCGGGCCATGCAAAATTATCAACTTAAAAATTAGCCTGTTATATTTGGTCAAACATTTAATTAACTCACCCCTAATGTGATGGCTGGAACTGCTTCTCTTTGGCGAGGCGTGGTGATGTTAGCTGGTATTGATGATGATGTTGCTACTCGCAACTGTTTTTCCAGGTTTGCTCCTAGATTTAGTGAATTTCGAGTCCCGCCTGCGGTTGCCTTGGCAGGGCCACACCAAATGAATTCGTGGGCCTTCTACGGCCCGCGGGCCGGACGTTCCCCACCCCTGCTTTAAAACGTGCAGATTCAAGAATATCCAGCCCTCTCTTTTGTTGTTACTGTCCCATTTGTATCGTTTCTTGCCTGGTCTGTCTCATGTGTATAGGGTTTGTCTGCTCCATCGGCTTCAATGTAACATGAGCATACCATTTGCGTATAATTTATACAAATTCGAATTCAACTTTAATCACACATGAGCCAATGAATTATGAACAGTAATGCATGCATTTATTGTTACATGCCTAAACGCCACGGTGCAACACAGAATTACATTGACATGCAAAAGTAATTTTATAATTCAGGATGTAATAATGACGATAACAGTGACGATAATGTGATGTGGTAAGCCATTCGAAGGGCGCTGAGCAGTCGACAAATAGAGATAACAAAACCTATAAAGTGATACATTAATCGGTGTTTTCAAGTTATTTACAAGGGAAAGAGTTAGCAAGAGCCATTACAACAACAAGGTTGACGTTTCATTTATCATCCTGATATCTATTTTTAAAGATACTTAACCTATTGTGCGTTACGTAATATAGCATTAAGCAAGTGAAACACGGCGGCGGGGGAAAAGGAAACTTTCTCTGTCCACAGTTGCCACTTTGGAAAAACGTCCGTAAATATTGTTTTACAACCACGCAGCTTGGCATTCGTGATGCAGCTCGTGAAAGTGCGGGTGCAAGTCCACGGGCTGACATGCGCGTCGATAAGCCTGGGTCAGGGGTCGGCAAACAAACGAACAGGAATTTGTTTAACTTTTTTTTCAAATTCGGTACAAAACTCAATATTTCAAGAGCCACAATGCATGTGAATGCATGCATACACCAATACCAATATCCGCCATCCACCACTAAGTGACGTCATCATGGCGCCTGTGCCAGGCCAGGTGCACTTTGAGGCCACGTGAATACATACACACATATGAAGACAAAGATCCCCCATATAGCCTGTAACAGACTGATGGGGCAAGTGCTGTTAGCACACCAGGGGGTGGGTGGCCAACACCACGCCTGGATGCCTTTGTCTCCCTCATGGCTAAGTTTAAACACCGCACCAGGTACTCATTTGAGGCTGAGTCGACCTAGGGGATGCTCAGGACCAGTTCAGATAATCGTCACTGGTGTTGCACATACATACACATGCATACGTACAGACGAACATTATGTCACGAAGCAGTCTGTAAAAAGCCACATGCGGCTATGGAGCCGCAGGTTGGCGACCCCTGGCCTCGCCTAAATTAATGTGGGGGGGTAGAGCAGTCGTGCAGTGGCTCGCGCAGCGTGCTCTCTGAACCTGGTGGCCACAGTTGGATTTCCCGGTCACAGCTGACATCAGTGGTGTTATCCGAATGGCCAGTCACCACTTTCCCCCCACACCTTTGCGTGGAGTATGGTCAACTAAGCCTCCATTACTGACACGGTGTGGAAAGGCCTTCTTCTGCCAGCGCTATTAACAAAGAGCCATGAATTATAATTAGTGTTGGATTTGAAGTTTTCGTGACTGCAAGGATTCATGCTCTTTGGTTTTTTCGGTAAAGTGACGTAAATACAAATTTAAATAAATGAAATCATGACATTTCAGGCGCAACACAAGCGTCCTTGTGTTGCACCCGAAACGTCGTGTTTTTTTATTTTTTTTACCTACGTGACTTTACCGAAAAAAACAAAGAGTATAATTGGTGCATTTAACCTGTACAATGTAAAACAAATCTTATGTTTGCACTCGCATTTTTCAGTTGTGTAGATAGTGGAGTGAATCTGAATATTGATATTTCTTTTCAGGAAAATTGTTGACCATGTCGACTTGATGACATCACCGGAGCAGGTGGCAGAATATGTCAAGCGATTTCGGTAAGAGCGATATCACCTCTCACGGACGACCACGTGTTTTTGCATGCTATTGTGTGTTATTAGATTGTGCTATTGTGTTTTTGACCAACAGCCTAAGTAGCCGCAAGGTGCTGTATATATATGTAAATGATCTGCTTAAAATTGGTAAAAGCTGGAACGAGCCAAACCATGTATTTCCTATTCATAGACGTTTGTGAAGTTATTGGAGTGGCCTCTAAGCCACAGGGCCTCGTGGGGCTGCAGGTAATCCATATTGGATGACTCTGCTCAACATGCTGTGTATTCCTTGCTGCGAAGTATGGTTTTTAAACGTCGACAGCTTGGAATGACACCGAAAGATGGCGATGGGGCGCATGTGGACTTGTGAACATACACAAGTTAGAGATGTCATATTGAGCGCTAAGAAAACTAACTGGCCAAGGCCAGGAGAAGTCACGAGGGAAGGGATGATTGCCTGTGGTCGAGACTGATGACTGCGCGCTAGCCAAAAGGATGGAATACGCTGGAGAAGGACACCCACCGTAGAGATGTAGGAATGCTATCAGCTCAATTACCAGTAGGTTGTAGATTCTATTCTATTTCGGATTTATATCGCGCCCTTT
Organism: Entosphenus tridentatus; assembly: GCA_014621495.2. Taxonomy (NCBI): domain Eukaryota; kingdom Metazoa; phylum Chordata; class Hyperoartia; order Petromyzontiformes; family Petromyzontidae; genus Entosphenus; species Entosphenus tridentatus. The sequence goes on from CM025650.2 coordinate 2,572,513, forward strand.
CCAGGGCGCTTTAAAATGCAAGCCGACGGCGGTCAGTGAGTTGCATCACAAGACTGCAAGAGAAGGCAACAGCTTGGGGCTTCGTCCGGCGGTGAATAGTTGTCTGATGCCCTCACTGGCACTGAGAAGACGGACAATCTGGCCACATGGTGACCATCCTCTCACGCGTGTCAACTCTATTGCCTGGCGCTCCATCGTTACCACCAGCCACCATCCATTCTTACGACGTGCCCTGTCCAAGTCCACTCTCCGTTCTTAGCAGGCCACCGTGAAGTGTGCCCGTGTGTCGGCTGTGCCCTGCAGGGATTCGCTCTGGCCTGGAGGGATACTGGCCGAAACGCCACCGCCACGGAACCTGCACACCCACATGAGGACGAGGGTGGCGGCGCAAGCCAAGATGTTGAGCAGCATGCCGGGTAATTCCGTCGACGGCACCCGAGCTACCGTGCCAGAAGTGACGCACCAGCCGCGGCGCCGTCTAAACCCCGAGCGAGCAATCGAGCGAGCGACGTTCTCTCTCTGGCAGTCAGAAGGAACTCGTGCCACTGAAACTCTACGTGTTAACTTGTCTGCTCTAAAAACGTGGTAGCCAGTACCGCTGTCTCTACTCAATGTTGTTTGTTGAAAGCATTAATACATTTGCTCTCTCCGTCTGTCCCTCTTTCTGTAACAGCGGGGGAATACCTTTATTAAAGCCTATATGGGGAATACCTATATGGGTGTTGCTGTAAGGGACTTGAGCTATTTATAACCGGCCTATTTGATCAAAGCGTTGCCTCAAACTTGGGAGACACAAAACAGGCAAAAAGTTATATTTTTTTCTCCTAACAGCTATCCGTCAGCTTCCTATGCCGCTAATGAAATATTTCCAAAAACAAATGCGTGCTGGAAAACTACGCAATTCATGCACATTTTACTGAACTTATTCTCCTCCTCACTCGCAGATGAGCTCAAGCACATCTTGGGCGCTGAGACCATGCGCAAGGGCCTGCTGCGCGTGTTTGAGATGTTCCAGCACCGGCAGCTCAACCGCCGCCTGCTGTACGTGTGCTTGGAGGGCCTGCTGGAGAGCCTCTACCCCAAGAACCGGCTGCACCAGCTCTTCCTACGCCTGCACTCTCGCTCGCCGCGCCTACAAGCATTCCACGGCCGCTCGCCCACGGGCAGTGCCAAGGGTGTCTCGGTCAGGAGGTGACACGGACGCTGCTGTGTGCCGACGCGCCGTCTCGCTCTGCCTTCGCGCCGTCCTCCTCTTTGCCGCTCGGCGGCGTGGCACGAGCGCCGTGGCACGAGCGCCGTGGCCCGGCATGGGAAGCCACGGCAATTTGTGGGCACGCTCGCACGCGAGTTGTCACGCCGCGTGGAGCGTGGCGGATCGAAACTCCCGCCTTGGAGCCGTTTGGATGTTTTTGTGAATTTCGTGGCTGTTGGCGGTTGACGTCCAGACTTGAAAATGCTTTGACCATGCATCGACTACCCCGAGGCCTTGTATCCAGTCTCCTGAGGCTTCTGTGAAGATTCTTTTAAGAGAGCACCTGCTTGTCTTCAACGGACACGTGTAATGGAGGGCACTAAGCTACTGTATGATTTTTGTTTCAAATTCGAGTGACACGGTCAGCGTTTTAACCACTAATGTATTGCTTCCCCAAGCCGGCGCACATCCACAAATTGTATGTCTCTCGGCAGTTGTGGTGACCAATCGAAGTTGTATGAAATCGTAGTATTTACACAAAAGTGATTGTTTATCTAATGGAATAGCAGTACTAATTATTTAAGATGTCTTGCAGAATGGCACCGATGTGGATGTTATATTTCGTTGGGTCATAGACTACCTGTCAATATAGAACTTTAATGACAAACACCCACACCCTAACCTCGGGATTGGAAATCCAGTAATGGGACATCAGGACGAGCAAATGGTGCATTTTGTGAAAAAATAGTTGAGGACATTTTATTTAAAACTTATCGTAGTACAATGTTTACAGGGAAATTGTTATATTTTGAATTAGAGCTGTTATACAAGCAACAAATGGGAGTAGAATTTTTTTCTTTTTGCAGTCCCAACATTTCATAATCCGCGTTCCGTTATACACATTGCAAACGCCCCCTTGCCCTGTTCCCCTCCAGCCCCATTGGTCAATTGAGCTGGAAATATCATTGCCCAAACACGCATGGCACGTGAGCTGTGGGTGCAGCGGGAAGGGTCGACAACTCAAATGGATTTGTGCAACACGTGATCATGTACAATGGAACATTCATATCTGTTCGATTCAAATTTATTGTACCCACTTAACCAGTGTATAATGAGAATATAATTATCACCTGGAAAGCTGTAAAATGCTACATTAGCCAAGGGCTGCGCGTGTGTGTTTCCTCTGGCCTGCCTAGCATTTGTAAAGTGATGGGATCAAGGAGATTTTTAAAAAAAATAGTTGTCCCTCGCCGAGTACCGTGATGGTGGCACGCTCGTGTGTAATTTGCATGCTTGGGAGCTGATTTTTCTTTCTCCAGTGGCCCCATGGCACATTTTTCCTGCAGTGCTACTTTGCATAGATTGTTTACATTTTTATTATGCAAATGCTTCATCCAAAGTCCAGCTTGCTGCTTGACCCTCTATTTTTCATCACCCAACTTCCCTCCAGCCCACGCGCATCCGCCAATGCTGTCTGTGCTGCCGTTTCACCGATGAGATGTGCAGCAACGTTGGCCAGCGTAAACCTCACAATGTAATCGGGTAACAACTCCACGTGAACGCTGCACGTGATGAAGGTCCACTCACTGTCTCTGCTCCCCCAACACTGAACTTTCGTGCACAATCCGCAGTACAAGTCCATCCGTGTGCAATATTTGGAACGTACTATATTGTGGGAAGGTACACATTTCTAGCGCGCTGTAATATTGGCTCGAGGTTCCCCCTTAAAACAATAAACTGCGATATTTTTGTTTTAATTTTCACCGATTTCCACTAAATTGTGTGGTCGCGTATTATTATTATGCATTCTGAGTTTTAACGATTTTAAGAGCACACGATGTAGATTGAGAGCCGTGCCGTGTTGTGAAATATTGTAACGGTGTACTAAATGTAAATGTTTGGCGTGGCTTTCCAGTATTTTTGGCATGTACAGAACAGCACACAAGTCTCCCTTTTCCACACGCGCTCAACGCCCCGTTTGTAAATAAGGTCTGATAGGTGTATGTATTTGTACATTAATTGTGTCCATTATGTGCCTGACTGTACTCACAGTGGTTCCGGGGGGGGAAGGGTTCTTTCCAATTGCTTCAGTCAGCCCCATCCTCAATCGAGTCTGACGATTATCACGGCGTTTTTAAAATAATAATACGAAAAAACAATTACAAATAGCACTTTGCCTTTTTATTTTACACTAGATTGTACAGGATGTTGAAGTTAAAAGACTGGACGTGTACACATACTAAAACTAAATAAAGGGTATCTTTTAAATCAACGCGGTTGTCCGGTTTTGCGGTCTTTATCGAGGAGTTTGGTGGGTTTCGTCTTCAAGGCGGTGACATGGCAAAGCGGTGTTCGGCGTGTTTGCTGCATGCTTACAGGATCGCCGTGGTTAACACTCATGCCACATGCTCTTGCTAGCCGGTTGGAGAGGCCAAATGCCACTCTACTACCACTCTGGGCCTATCTGTGTGTGCTGTGAAGATGGGCTATTGCCTGAAACGTCGCCTGCAGTGTTGACATTTTAAATCGGTATCCTGTAGTTCCATCACCGCCCACTGGAGGGCAGCTCTCACACGTGGTGTGTGCGTGCGTGCAGTCCCATGGCTTTGAGCTGTCTGCTCCGTTGAGCGAACAAGCCACCAAAGGAATTTAATCGGGAGAGGTTGAATTCAAACAAGGCTCATTCCTCTGCAGGGTGAAACATGCTCCATAACCTTTTTCTTGGGATCGAGTGCGGTGTGTGGTCCGTGTGAGGAGATTGCACAGTGATGATATCGTTCTTAATACGGGGTTTTTTGGTTTAGATCGCGATCTAACCCAAAAAATACCTGTGTTATGGATATTGGTCGCGAAAGGCGACGTGTTAAAATTATATCGTTCTGTTGCGCTCGTATTGGTTATACCGAGGTCTTCCTTTGAAAGAGACTTTACTCTTCGCGAGATCTTAACTGGTGATAAATCTCTATACAACGCCACGTGTTTGTCTGTCACGCGCCGGGATGACGTCACGCGATTTTGGTGTGAAGTGGAGAATGGTGTTATGACGTCAGAGACGCTGGGGTGTTCAGGAAAGGAGACATGACGTCACGCGAGATTGGGACGAGGTTGTGAGGGGGGAGTAATGACGTCACGAGACGCGGTGGGAGCGAATGGCGGTGATGGCGTCATGAGAGGGGGTTATGACGTCACGAGACGCTGTGGAGGGTTATGACGTCACGAGATCTTGGGGAGTTGAGGGGTGATGACGTCACAAGACGTTAGGGAGGTGAGAATGGTGATGACGTCACGAAACGGTGGGGAGGTGAGGGGTGATGACGTCACGAGACGCTGGGGAGATGAGGGGTGATGACGTCACGACATGCTGGGAGATGAAAGGGGTGATGACGTCATGTTCTTGCTGATGAAAGAATATTTATAATTTTTATTTCGAGCAGTGATTCTGAGCCTGGGGGTGCGAGACGCCTTTTCTGAGAACCAAAGCGGTGCCAGGCTGCAAGTGAAGGTTTAAGAGCCACCGATTTAGACCATGAAGCTCCTTTTTCACAGACTTCCAGTCGTACTCCCACCTCTTCGAAGACGCCTGGACAGATTGGAAGAGTAGCCCAAGTACCCTCGAGAGAGAGAGAGGGATGTGTGCCCTAGAGCTCCCTCTAGTGGAGGAGGCCCCTTTACACCGAGCAGCGGCGTGAGAGCGAAATTGCCTTTACCTTTGATACATTCGATTCCAGAGCGGCGTAATCGATACTTGTCAGAATCGAGAATCGATTTCGCCTCTTATCCCGTGCGTGGGCGGTGGGCCTAGGGTGGCCCTCATGAATCGATTCCAAAGTTAGGAAGGGAATCAAGTATCATCGATTCCTGCAACCACATTGTGCAGTGAACCAACATCATGACCGCATCTAAACTGAACAGCCCTGCTCACGAATAAAGGCCATTGCCACAGCGTCGTCGTCGTTGACGAGGTTGTGTTGTTGACGAGGTTGTGTTGTTATGTGTGCACCACAACTGACGCGCCAGCGGCATGAGCAGCAGCAGCAGCAAATCGCGACCCCCTCGCGTTGTGAAACATCAAAATCGCGTGGAATCGAATCGACACGCGTTGTTGTCGCTCACTCGAATCGATTTCTCAACACATGGCGGCCACGCGGTCCACGGCGTGCGCGTCGCCGCGTTTCCCGGGACCCCGACGCCCTTCGGGGGTCGCGGCTTTCTCGGGGGGGTCGCGGCTCTCGGGGGCCCCGGGGTTCGCGGGCGCCGCGGGGCTCGCCGGGGGCCCCGACTCGAGCCTGGTGAGCGAGAGCTGCGTGCGGCACCTCGCGCTCTTCCCCCGCCACTTGGGACGACTGCGCAGCGGCATCGGGGAGCAGCTGGACGCCGAGCTGCTGCGCTACTCGGAAAGGTGAGCGCGGGGTGAGGGGGGTGAGTGAGGGGTGAGTGGTGAAGTGTGAGGGGTGGGTGAGGAGTGAGTGAGGGGTGAGTGAGTGGTGAGTGAGGGGTGAGTGACGGGGGTGGTGAGTGAGGGGTGGTGGGTGAGTGAGTGAGGGGTGAGTGGTGAGTGAAGGGTGAGTGGTGAGTGAGGGGTGAGTGGTGAGTGAGTGGTTAGTGATGGGTGAAGGAAGAGTGAGTGAAGAGTGCTGCGGGGTCAGGAGGGAGTGAGTGGTGAGTGAGGGGTGAGTGGTGAGTGAGGGGTGAGTGGTGAGTGAGGGGTGAGTGAGGGGTGAGTGGTGAGTGAGGGGTGAGTGAGGGGTGAGTGAGGGGTGAGTAGTGAGTGAGTGGTGAGTGAGGGGTGAAGTAAGAGTGGGTGAAGAGTGCTGCGGGGTCAGGAGAGAGTGAGTTGTGAGGGAGTAGTGAGGGGTGAGGGGTGAGCAGGGGGGAGGGGTGATGAAGGGCGAGGGGGAATGAGTGGTGAGAGAATAAGGGATGGGGCAAAATGAGTGAGGGTGATGGGTGAGTGAGGGTGAGTGAGTGGTGAGTGAGGGGTGAGTGAGGGTGAGTGGTGAGTGAGGGTGGTGGATGAGTGAGTGGTGAGTGAGTGGTGAGTGAGTGGTGAGTGAGGGGTGAGTGAGGGGTGAGTGGTGAGTGAGGGGTGAGTGAGGGGTGAGTGGTGAGTGAGGGGTGAGTGGTGAGTGATTGGTGAGTAAGGGGTGAGTGAGGGTGGTGGGTGAGTGAGGGGTGAGTGAGGGTGAGTGGTGAGTGAGGGGCGGTGGGTGAGTGAGGGTGAGTGAGGGGTGAGTGAGGGTGAGTGGTGAGTGAGGGGTGGTGGGTGAGTGAGGGTGGGTGAGTGAGTGGTGAGTGAGTGGTGAGTGAGGGGTGAGGAGAGAGTGAAATGGGAATGAGCGGTGAGAGAGTGACGAGTGGGTGAGGGAGGGGTGAGGAGTGGGTGAGGGAAATATGAGGAGTGAGTTAATGACGTGTGGATGATGAGGAAGATCCTTTGCCCAATCCACTGCTGGATGAAAGCCTCACCCGCTTGGTGATGGAGGTTGACCATGCTTCACCACGCTGGCCAATGGTGGTTAGTGAGTGGCTGGCACACAGGACCAGTTCTGATGTCACTGACGTCTGTGGCCGGGTATCGAACTCAGGGGCAACCACTGCACGGCCGCTCCATACTGGAAATGTGTGAAAAAGAGCTTAGTCGCTCATCGGATTCCTCCTCCGGCAGTCTAAACAGAGATTCTTATTGGGAGCATTTGCACGTGAAAAGTGCCGTGCCCATTCCCAATATTGAGTTGTGACTCTCACCGCCACCCCTGCAGCCACAAGGGGGTCCCTCTCGCCTACGACAACATGAAGCTCCTCAGCGGTCTCGGCGACCTCATCGATGATCAGGGATACATCCACATGGACGTCCAAGCGGACTTTGTCATCTTCCGACCCAATCCAGGGGACATTCTCAAGGTGCGCCCCATAACGATCTGTGTGTGTGTGTGTGAGAGATCCGTGTATGCCGGGTCAAATCAAGGGCGGGAGCGTATCCCAAGCAGACCACCTGGGTCAACTAGAATTGCAATTGTCATTCAGAATGAATTGTAATAAATCATATTGTAATTTCAGTCAACAGTGTTGCTGTAATTGTAATTTACCCAGTTGCTGATACCGAGATGGCAGCATCCACAATCTCCAGCATCAACCTCTTGGGTCCCTTCTGGAAAAGTCCGCAAGCGAATTCTGTTCCCGGCCCCAAGAGTTCCGACAGCCATGGTCAATCTGATGCAGCCACAAGGCCTGTGGCCTCGGCCTCCTCCACCCCACGTGGTTCTCTTTAACTGGGACAGGGTCATGCGGGTAGCAAGCCTCCGATTAGCACAGTGGTCTACGCATGGTGCAAAAGAAGTTCAACATACACGCCTCAGCTTAGTGCCTGCAGTAGTCCAAGGTTAGACACCCCCCCCCCCCCCTGTGTTTACAATTCCTGTACACTTGTATGTGTGAGTGTGTGCTATGTATCGAATGTGTGTGTTAGTACACCATGGTGTATCCTGTACACTCCTGTGTGATCCCGATGTCCCGTGTGTGTCTTGTACACCTAATCTCTCGTCCGTGCTCCCCACACACCCCTGCGTGCCTGCCCAGGGCGTGGTGAACAAGTTGGGCAGCGCACACGTGGGCTGCCTGGTGCACGGTTGCTTTAACGCGTCCCTGGCCTGCCCGCACGACGAGCCCGGCGCGCCGTGGCGGGGTGCGGGGCTGTTCCCCGGCGACACCGTGCGCTTCACCGTGACGCACGTCGACTCCGACTGGGCTGGTGTCCTGCTCGTGCGCGGCTCCCTCATCGGCCTCGGGTCAGCGCCGCCGGACAGCCTCGCGTTTGACCCTCGCCTAGTTCCCTCTGGCGACGCCCGCGCCTTATACCACCGTCTCTTCTCCTGCACAACCGAGCCGCGTTGGGGGCCGTGCTGAGCAGGCCCCCGGCGCGGCTCGGGAGGCGCCGGGTTGTTTTTCCACTGCGAGACCCAAGCCGTGGCACGCTGACGCCGCGTGCGATGAATGAGTCGAGACCCACGTAGATGATGATGATGATGATGCGGCGACGCCATGCTTGAGTTGTCCGCCGACTGACGTCGCACGCATTGGACCCGTCCTCAGCCCGGCCCTATGGCTACTCTTGGTCCTCCATCCGTTCTGTATTTGGATTCCTTGCGAGGCCAGCATGGCATGGCTTTAAATAGCGAGTGGAAAACCACCCATACTGGGAGGGTCCTGCGTTGACTCGGCTCGAATGTAGCCAATGAAAACGCGTGTGTGTTGGGTGCATGTGTAATTGGCCTGTTATTGTCTCTGCAGAGTTCCCGATGAGAGTGATGCCGAGCAAGCGAATGGGGCCGCAAAACAGGAGCATGAGGAGGTTCAGAAAGTCCCGGTCGAGTACACAGACTCTGCGCCGAACGAGAAGAAGAAGAAAGAGAAGAAAAAACGTGACCGAGAGGTCGGGGTGACGATCAAGGTCGAGGAGACGATGGTGGTCGAGGAAGTGGTGGAGCATCGTCATAAAGAAAGAAAAAAGAAGAAATCCAAAAGGAAAGGGGAAAGTGATGGAGAAGAACCAATCTGTGACGGCGTCACCAAGCTTCCTGTGAAAGAGGAGCCTGAAAGCGAATTCTGCACGGAGATTGGCAGTGAAGCTTGCACGAGCCAAACCGAGGCTTCTGTTACCCCAGACCAGAAGAAGAAAAAGAAGAAGCGGCGTGACAGGGATGAGGAGGGGAGCACGGTGCCACTGAGCGACGGATCCAGCTACCTGAGCAATGACGCGGGACACGAGGCCAATGGAACTTTGACCTCTGACCCCGAAGCCCCAAAGAAGGATAAAAAGCGTAAGAGGAACTCTGTTGAGGATATTTCGCTTTCAGAATCGCCACTGCCTAAATTCAAAAGAAGAAAGTGAGCTACAGGGCACGGACTTCTCACGATACCAAAGACAATCACCTCGGTGTGAGCCGTTTGCCCCAGGAATGCGTTGTCTGACCCTAGTCGTGTTCATGCCTTTGCTTAGGTGAAAGTCTGTGTCGAATAACCACATTTCGTTTGTTTTTGATTACCGTGGTTGAAGCTACTTTTTATTTAAATTTGAGATGGTGAGTTTGAATAAAAGTCGTATAAAAGTTGTATCATCGGTTGGAAAACCTACGTATACATGTTTACACCAAGAAAAGTGCACAGCATCAACGGCTGTGTGTTGTAACGGCGTGCAGTGGTGTTCGTTGAACAATACACTTGTGAGCTAACTGAGTAAGCTGTCCTTACGTGATACCCTGGCAAATGGTTTATATGCCTGCGTAAAGTGATATTTTATAATTGATTTCCTACATGCTGGTTAATCCCATGGTGTGTTGTAGCCAGTGCAGGCTTGCAAATGTGAGTGTTTTGTTGGCACGGAAATTATAGTACATGTATTTTCTGAAACGGTGGGTTGTTATGGATTGTGCGAATATGGTTTGTTTTGAAACTGGGAGTCGGGTGAGAGTGTCACTTGGTCTTTAAATATGGACCGTATCTTGATTTAAAGCTTTCGTGACTGCAGGAATCCACATTCTTTGGTTCTTTCGGTGAAGTCACTTCAGTAGAAGAATAATAGATCACGACGTTTCGATAGCAACACAAGCCATCGTACTAGGGGGAAACAATACAGCAGGCGGACTGCTGAGGCAAGGTGGCAGTAGCTCTCTCGCTACATTTCCTGCTGCCTCAGCAGTCCACCTGCTGAGGACGATGGCTTGTGTTGCTATCGAAACGTCGTGATATATTATTTCTCTACCAACGTGACTTTGCCGAAAGGACCATAGAATAATGGACCATATGGGGAGCGCTGTAGCCTGCGCTCCATGAAGAGAGAAGGAACTACAAACAACAACACCAGCTCTGTCCGCAAGCCCTCTCGTGGCTCGCAGACCTCGACATTGGCATTCA
>CM025650.2:2598911-2625041 GCA_014621495.2 Entosphenus tridentatus
TCCTGCTTACCAGGCGAGGTAGTTAACATCTCATAGCCACCGTGACGTCCTTCCTTGTTGAACATCGTCGTCATTCTCTTCCTTCCTCGTAGTCTTTTCCCGACATTCCTCCCGTAATGCTGAAAACAAAATCAATTGGCGTATTTGCTCACGTGAAAACTTAATTTGATTGCCTCTGTCGGGTGGTGAAGGGTATGAGTAAAAACACAAACATCATAGCTACACAATCTAACCCAAAATAATGCAACCATGAATCATTATTATTACATACTTATAGACAACTTTGACACAGACATTGGGATGCCGTAACATATACACGGTATGTGTACACATCCCCACAATAACAACAATGCCGTTACTTAATGCCCCCAGCAGAATGCACACAGCTGTGTCGAATTTCACCTTCGCGGCAAATATATTGCTTAACTGTTTTGTGGGGTGTTTAACCCCAGCGTTACGCAATCAAATTAATCGACAATAGTCCAAGCTCATCAACACGCGGGCCAGGTGCAACGCGACACGCGGCCACCGCGTGTTTGTGTTACGCGCAGAGCTAAAAGTTGGGGAGAGAAAAGTGGAAGTTCGTAACAAGCGTCGTCGGGGGTTTCGCATCACTGTGCACGCACCTTGAGCTCATCAATTGAGGAGGGCCGCGGTGGCGAGATGTTTACTACCTCGCCCGGTATACAGGAGGTCGCGGTTTCAATCCCGACCCCGACACGTGAATTTTTCTCCCGAGTTTTCCGGTTTTTCCCCTCGACATTTAGAATCACCACGCGTTTAGAGTAATTTAGCTGCCACGAATGTCCACATGCTAAGCCACTTCGTTGAGCTGTCATTTGTGGCCAGGTCGCTTCTGAAAATGAGTTATATAGCTCAGGGGACCTTACCTGGTAAAATAACAAGTCAAAATTGTTGCTTTGGTAGAAAACTCCCTATGTGTTATTGTATTCAAAATATCCCATTTTTTTTTTACAAGTCGGCAAATCAATCTAACTATCTCTGCTCTAAAAGGAGGGCCATTACCCGAAACGTCAGCCGATGAAAAAAAATCTGTATGAGGCAGTGCTAGTGCGGCAGCAGCAGCATCACTTCGTTGAGATATCATTTGTGGGCAGGTCACTTCTGAAAAAGAACAATATAGCTGAGTGGACCTTACCTGGTAAAATAATAAAAAAAAGTTTAGTTTTTAGCAAAGTGGAAAATTGAGGATTTGCTCCTCCTCCTCGAGCCACATCTGCCCGGGGAATTGTTTCCCAGCGGCATAATCCACGCGAGCTTGCCAGAGGCAACGTGCCGGTGTGCCTAACGTGGAATCGGCGCTCGTAAGTGTCCCTGGCGGTCACGAGGGGCATCCGAAAGGCGGACATTGACTGGGGCTGGAACGAGAGCTTGACATGGCGCGCACAGCAGCACGCGGAGATGCACGCTGAGATTTACAAACGTCCTGACGCCTGCAGTGGCCCTGGCAGAGGAACGGCCAAAGGTAACGCGTGGGGAGTGCAGGTGTTGTTGGCTGAGTGGCTCAACATCGCGGGTGCAAAGCGAGATGTTAACTACCTCGCCTGCTATACAGGAGGGCGTAGGTTCGATCCAGACTCTGACGCCTGCTTTGGATGTTGAGTTTGCGTGTCTCTCTCTCTCTCTCCCCGTGGTGGCGTGGATTTTTCTCCGGGCCCTCCGGGTTTTCCCGTTCCACATATAGAAACACGCGTTTACGGTGTTTGGCTGCTATACATTTCCACATGGTGATAATTCATTTTTTGTTGAGCTATCATTTGTGGCCAGGCCGATTCTGAAAAAAAGAGCTTTATAGCTGGTAACATAAAAACAATTAAAATCTTATCGACCAATTACCCTTCAACGGTTGATACATTGTGGGACAGCAAAAAGCTGTTGTCTCATGTACCTAGCGACCTCACCCGGTCACCCCCTCCCGCCTCTCACCTCTCCATAGGAATCTGGAATTCCCATCAAAGGCTCAGGGGCTGTGTGAGCAGGGAGACGAACGCCGATCGATGCGCGTCTGTGCGTGTGAATGAATCCACGTCGGTATTTTTTTTGTGTGAGTCCGCGTCCGTTAACAAAAGAGGGATTTGCCAAACGGGGACACGCGACACTATTGGCAATAGCGAATACGAACGAAACGTCGTTGTGGGGGATGGGGGTGGGGGCCGTGGGGGGGGTGAGCTCGCGCCGTGGGTCTCCAACCCCCCCCCCACTTCATTCTCCCCAGCCGGGGAGCTGTTGGCGCCGCCTCCAACCCACGTGCGCCACCATCGACGCTCCCCCCCGCCCAGTACTTTTCCATCGCATTTCCCCCAGCCCCGTCATCTGCAAAGGCCACCGTTACAAACACAACATAATTGAGATTTATGAGATTTACAGCTCCTGTTTTTTTTGTGTCGACTTTGCTGCTGCATGTAAAGACCTCACGAGTATTATTATTATTAATTCAATTCACTTTGTTGGGTCATTGGGGGGCTGGGGAGGGGGGGTGAGCGCACTCGCCAATGCTGCCAGTGATATGTGATCAAGGCTGGATCGATCACGTGAGGCTCAGGACAGATTCAGATGACACCGATGTTCGCCGTGGCCTGCAATTGAACTCAGCTCGCCCCCGGGAGATTCACAGCGCGTTATTCAGCAGTGCCCCACCACAACTTCAGATTCGTAGCGGAATCTACAAGCAACTGCGCATCAAGACCACGTACGAACAGCCAGACACACGTGGAAAGGGATTTGTATTTTGTAGGGTTATTGAAGGAGATGTCAGAAGGGCAGCGGTGCAAATACATGCCAGAGGGAGCAGCAAGACAGAAGGAGCGATCTCCCTTTGAGCAGAGATGGGCTGGGGGTTTCTAGAGCAATGCCTGGATGGAGCTGAGGGCAGGGAGACGGGAAGTGCATCGAGATGAGAGGCGAGGGGTAGGAGGGCAGGAATAAGTCCGCAGATGATTTTGGAGAGAGTGAGGACGATCTTGTAGTTGATCCAGGATTGGAGTGGAAGCCAGCGCATAGATCTGAGGAATTGAGTCGGTGTGGTCTCGTTCGTGTGTGCGGCTGCTAAACCCCGGGGCGGTGAGCTGGCTCCAGCGCGCATCGCCCCGTGGCGGTCACTGCGCTGAGCCCACAAAATCAGAACGGGGCACAATCCCACATGTGCAGCAGCAACATTATCAACATCAGGCGAGTTGAGTCCTCGCTAAAGATGTGACTACCGCGCTATCTCGATGCTATGGACTGCAAGCTCCAACGCACTCGAACAGTAGGTTTGCACGGACCCAGTTTCAAGGTAAGAAAATGTGCCCCCTTATCCCATCTCTGCCCATCTTTGATTGCCCTGTGGCTGGTCTCCATTGCACTTTACACCTCCAGCGTTTCTCGATGGCTACGCCACTGCACTTGGATGTTAACGATGGGGGGGCGGCGGGTGGCCAAAGCTCTCGCTTGCCTCGTCGCGCAGACGATTTAGAGGAGGCTCGGCGTGTGTCAAGCGACCGACTGATCCGTTTGCGAGCGAAGAGCCCCTTGCAACCTAGAGCGGGGAGAGCGAGCCCCCCCCCCCCCACACGCGTTGGCGACGAAAGCCCCCCCGCCCCCGCCTCTCGTCCGGCTTTAACGAGCAATGCGCCCAGCTCCCACCACTCACACCCCCCACGGCGCGCGCAAATTTTTTTGCGCGTAAAATTCTTATGCCGCGACAAGACATTTTGGTAGACGCATGCCAAGCCGGCGACCTTGAACTAGCAGGGCGATAAAGTATACAAGCAATAATATAAAAAAAACATTTTGAGAAAGTAAAAAAAAGATTTGCATGTGAAAAAGAAACCCACCTCCCCCACCGAGACATTTACCTCGGGACGAACGCTTTTAGTCCCGAGGGGGTGGTTTGGTTTTTGTTTGTGGGCGACAGCTGGGGCACGACAGGCGTGCAGCTCCACGCGAGCGATGTGCGTTCTCACACTCGGCCTCATGGAGAGACTTAGCAACATCCCTCACCCTCCTCCCCCTCCTCCTCCGCGTCTCGTTGAGCGTCGCCAGACAGAGCAGCAGTCCGGCACCGGCCAGGGGCTCTATAGACGTGAGGTCCAGCCACCCGGTCAGCCAAACGACCCGGCCACCCAAACACTCACTCGCTCAGCCACTCAGCTACCACAGTCACCCTCGCCACCAGCGTCCCAACCACCCAGCTACACAGTTGCACAGACGTACAGCCACTCTGACGCACGGCCATCCAGCAACCCAGCCACCCTCAGCACCAAACACACACAGTCGGGCCCAGCACAAGAGAGCCCATTGTGGTCTAGTGGCCTGCATTGCCGGCTTGTTATGACTGCGCGTTCAACGCCGCTGGATTAATGGGGGCGTGTAATTGTCTGCATCTCCACCTCTTCGACTCCGGCAGAGTTTGCACGATTTGACGTTCTCGGTTGTGGGGCCATGCGCTCTACAGCGCATACTGTGCATGCGTATGTGGCAGAGGAAAGGGAGCCCGGGCATTCCTGTCACGATATATCCACTGCCGGATGAATAGCTTGCCACGTTGTTGTCGTCTTGGACGCTCACGTGGTACGACAATCAATTGCCAGCTGATCTCAGCGCGGTGGTCGTGCCCTCTTTCTCTCTTGGGTGTGCTTCCTCCTTTAGCTGCCCCATTCCATCATTCTTAGTCTTGACCACGGGTCATCAACCTCTTGAGTGATACTGTTTTTTTAAATTAAATAATCTACGGTGTTTCTAGTTTGGCGTACGTTCTTCAATCCCAGCGTTCCTCCTTTACATCTCTCGGTGGAATTCAACATTCAAAGCACGCGGCGTGAATTCCCCACCTACCCGCCCCACGATTCTTCGTTGTGCGCCTTCAGCTTCGGTTCCAATGTCTCTGCCAGCGCGTGGATCATCCCGCGATGCAAGAATATCGATCGGAAAACACGGACATCGGCGCACTGTACGCGCGCGTTACCGAGCGCAGTGGCTGACTTCCCGTTGCATACACGAGGTCGTCTCTGCAGAAGTAGCAGTAGCAGCAGTAGCAGCAGCGCGCTTGTGGTGTGAATTTCCTGAGTAACTTCTGAATAATTGCCACGTGTAAAACATATTTTGCAACGGGTTTTTTTGGTATCAAATGAGTCAGTTTTTTGTTGTTTTCTTTCTTTGCTTGTTGTGCCATCGTGCATTCAACAAAAAAAGCCAAAATGTGTTTCACGATGTCTTAGTCTGGGTGCCAGCCAGGGTCGTGCAGCGGTGATGCACGCGCCTCATAGCGACAAGGGTCGAATTAGTTCGATTTTCGACTCGGGCGCATTTCTGTACGGAGTTTGTATGTTTCCTCCCCCTGTTCTGCACGGGTTTCCACGGAGTTCTTTGGACTCGTCCTACGATAAAAAAAAAACAAACCCAATGTAACTGCCATTGACCAAACATCCCAATGCAACAATAAAATACCTGTGAATTACTAAATTGAGGTTACACGTAGTAACATTTCAAGAAAACACATTCAATCAATACATCCGTTAAATATCTGCTCGGCTGTAATTGATGCAGCCTACCGCTATCACCACATTCAATCACTTGTCAAAAATAAGTTCATCACACATACACACACCGCACAATTGTGGTCAAACTCGCTTCCCGTGGACGTTGAGGTGCCATACTCTGGCTCGTCAGAAGAGGGAGGCACAGCACGTGTGGACTCCACCTGTTCCACCTGGACGGGATAGAGCGTTTCCCCCTCGCACTCGTGGGTTTTCTCCGGGTTTTCCGGTTTCCTCCAACATGCGGAGACGCTCTGAGATGAGCCAAAATCAGGTTCATATCTCTAGAGGACAGCAAAGCTTGGGCAATTGTTGGCGCCGGCTCATTTTGTGGCTGCTGCCTTCCCACGCGCCCATGGTATCTCGCGCCTCTAAGTCATCCTCTCTCTCTCTCTACGATAGTGAGCGAATACCGTGACCTTCTTAGAAACACATTCCTGCGGAGGGAGCTGGTAGGAACGTTGGGTTGCTCGGTCAATGGCCAGGGTCAACGGCGGCGTGGTGTATTCCGCAAATATGCCTGACTGTAAGGGCGGGCACAAGCCGGCGTGAGTAGGTTAAACGTTGAATTTTATAAGGGCACCACGGGGTGACCAGCCCCTCCCCACCCAGCCCCACCCCTTCCACCCCCCACCCAGCCACACCCTCCCCACCCAGCCCCTCCCCACCCTCCCCTCCCCACCCAGCCCCTTCCTCCCCACCCAGCCTCTCCCTGCACGACGGACACAATAATCCCCTTTGGACTGGTGTAACCAGGAGGTTCCTACCAGTAAAATCAGTTGTGGCTATCGATAAATGTAGCACGCTGCAATGCCCCCCCCCCTCCCCCAGCCAAAACCAAGCCGCGACTCCGACTGCGAAGCCTCACGGTCGGGAACCCGCTGCGTTTTATATAAAAAATAAATGAAAATAAATCACCCCTCGAACTCCATCTCGACACCACGAGACGAAGGCTGCCATGCGCCTTTGGAGGCGTAAACACGTTTATAAATAGCGCCATCGAGGTCGCGTTGGAAGGGGCTGCGCGCGGTATAAATGATCTCGCATGCGCGGCGCCCTGTTATTGTTCCGTCTGTTGGCAGCTGTTGGAACAAAATAGCAGGCGGCCCGACTCGCTCTCGACGGAATTTACGAAGTTCCCGTAAATACCCCTCCCTCACCCTTTCCCGACAACGTCCATGTGTTTATGTTTCTGCTGCTGCCTGTGGGGGCCTGCGGGGGGAGGGGGGGGGGCAAGAGGGGGCGGGGCGGTGGGGGGTGAGAGGGGGGATGTAGAGGGGAAGGAGGAGGGGGGGGCATTGAGTGGGAGTGAGTGAGTGAGAGAGCGCGGGCCGGGCTGCCACGGTGTGAGCCAAGGGGGGGGGGGGGGCTCTGTGGCCGCCTCTGTCCCCCGTGTTTGCTCTCAGCGACCCCCCCCCCCACCTCGACCCGGTGGTGCGAGTCGCCGGTTCGTGGCATGAAGGTCAGAGAAGTCAAGCGGAGAGCTGTGCCCAATTCTGTGCGTGTGGACTGAAGAGAGAGAGGTGGGAGGAGTGGGGGGGGGTGAGGTCGAGGAGGGAAACAAATTATAAACAAAAGCAAAAAAGGCACCATGCAGACCCCCCCCCCCCAAAAAAAAAAGAAAAACGCCAGAAAAAACACACGGCTGTAGAGGCCTCGCCAAAATCAAATGTTAGTGATCTCTGGCCTTTTCCCTTCCCCTCCAATCTCAGTCCCACCCGGTTCGCATTAAAAAAATAATAAACCCACAGCTCTGGCACCGGGAAGGTTTTTTTTTTGTCCTCTTTGGCGACGTGCGCGGAGGAAACGCCGGGAAATGTTTCTTTGCTTTGCTCGGCGCCGCTGAGTTTCGCAGCTGAAGGCGGCGTCTCTCAAAGCCCTCGCACGGAGACTCCGTTGCCGCCGGGACCCCTCGCGCCGGTGACAGCACTCGGGACGACCGCCCGCTACGAGATTCGTTGCGAGGCGCCACGGTAGCTTGGAAATGTTAACTACCTCGCCTGGTATGCAGGAGGGTACGAGGGTTCGATCCCGACCCAGACACCTGCTGTATATTTGGAGTTTGGCGTGTCTCTCTCTCTCTCCGTGGTCGCGTGGATTTTTTTTATCCGGGTCCTCCGGCTTTTCGTCTCCACATTGATAAATAATCGACGTGCCTTTTCGAGTATTTGGCTGCGAAACATTTCCACGTTGATAAGCCACTGAGTTGAGCTATCAGTTGTGGCCAGGTCGCTTCTGAAAAAACAGCTATGTAGCTTAATGGACCTTACCTGGTAAAATAAAAAAAATGTTTAAGTTTTAAGTTTAAGGCAGCACAGAGATAGAGGTTTTACTCGGCGAAAGATTCTCCAGCAAAACAACAACAACGCAGCAGACGTGACTGGCATACGACCATCGAAGGCTGATTTTTACGGGCGCGTAATTTGTTGTTGTTGTTGTTTTTGAGAAGTTCAGTTTCACCTTTGGGAGCCGCTTTGTTTGTTTTGTTTTCGAGAAATCTGCGGCAAGTCATCGTAAAGCGGCCATCTCCCCCGTGACCAGGTCGGACAAGCGTAAACACGAAGTCCTCTCTCGTCAAGAATGTTTCCATCCGCTGTCCGGCAGTATCAGAGCACCCCCTCCTCCTCCTCCGCTCCCGTTAAAAGTCTTGAGCCGAGTTCACTCCCATCCGTAGAGTTCAGGGATCGAATCTCGAGCTGAGGCGTGCGATGGGAGCAGAGGCTGCAACAGCGAGGGGAGCCGTGCGTGGAGCAGAGGCGCTCGTTGATCAGCTGCGGTCACTTGCGCGCTGTGTTACAGAATACACAGTCCTCCCCCGAGTGTGCGTGTGCGTGTCCCTGAAATGAAAAATGCGCCCCCCCCCCGCCCCCCCTAGGAACGACTCTTCTCGCAGCTTGGTTCCCACGCTGAATATCTGTGCCGTGATCGTTAGGGTCGATCTGAAGTGATGAATCGACGCGTCGTTACGAAGCCTCGCCAAGGTCACGCTCTGCGAATGAGACTATCACCGATCTGTCGGGTGCCCACCTGGCGAGACAACGAATAAAGTTGACCCCGTGAGAAATCTCAGAGAGGCACGGCCGGTGATAGGTCGAGGGGTAGAAACCAGAAGTGGGAGGGGGTGGAAAGGCGAATAAGGAGTCAGGTTTGTGGATGTGGGGGGGGGGGTGGTTGAGTCCCACCGGACCTCTGCCGCGCTCTGGGTCCCACTGCCACCGTCACTGCCACTGCCGCCACTGCCACCGCCACTGCCACCGCCACTGCCGCCGCTGCTACTGCCAGAGGGCTCGGCGTAAGGGGGCTTCTCCAGCGCTCACTGCCACTGCAAGGCCATCTGCCTTGGATCAGCGAGATTTGTGACGCACTCAGCGTTCCGAGTGCGTGCGTCCATAGCCACTTGGCCGCTTGTTTATTTGGATGTTTGCTCGTTATTAGAGTGTGTGTGTGTGTTTGTTTGTTTTTGTGTGTGTTTGTGTGTGTGTGGACCGGGCAGAAATCAACTCTGAGATGACGTTGCAGAATCCTGTGAGCCCGGGGACGTTAAGGGCCAACTCCCGAGGCGCGCGGAGAATAAATTTGCAAAAATAATTCCTTGCACAGGACACACCGCTGAGTGTGTGTGAAGCTCCCAAGCACCGCGCAGCATCCGCACACCCGGCACCAGTGACTCGAAAACGCACGAGCGGTGACACGCAGTGAGGTTATCGTCCGCCGTGCTCCGAAACTGGCGACCCGAGTTTGATTCCAGGCCTACTGGCGGGCGAAATCGACATCGGGTCCTGGCCACCATCCTCCACGTTCCATCACCAAACTCACACCGATCAGCGTGGCAGAGGTAGGATGGGCAAACGACCCCAATGACTCACACAGCGTGGCGAGGCCTTCGTCCAGAGGTTTGTTAACAAAGGGTTGTGATTTGTTATCGCTTTTATTTCGGACAAGTGCTGCTTGAGTGCTCACACAAGGAATGACCTTTTGACCAACGCCATCCCTCTGAGTCGTCGGATGGGGACACCTGGATAAGACCACGGCTCGGAGCTCCGTTTAGTCCCCATGTGCACCCAGGGGGTGTGGGGGGGGGTCTCTGCAAGGGGACCGCAGCTGTTTCCACGGGGAAAAGATATCATGACCATTATATTGTCATTTGTTTATCCAGGAAAGCCTCGCTGAGTCCCAACGGGCTTTTTTTTCTTCCTTCAGGCGCGGGTCCGGCACTGGGATGTTTGGCCATTTCCTTCAGAGTGAGTGGTTTCGCTTGTGGGAGGAAACGGGAACAGCCGGAGAAAACCCGTCACGCATGAGCGGGGACACGGGGCTGTGATCGGGAGTGCGGCGGGCTGGTGCACCGCGCTTGTGCATCCGGCGACCTGAGTTCGTTTCCCGGCCATGGCGAACTCTGTGGACGAGCCACCCTGCGGCCAAAGCCTCTTCCCCGACCTGCACTCGCCAGCCTGGTGAAGTATGGTCGCGCAATCACCGCGTCCGACGTAACGCAGGGGGAGGGCCTTCATCGAGCAGTGGATTGACATCAGATTGTAAATTACGCTTTAATTAAGAGGCGATGGCCTACTTGCTGTGCTGCCATCTCTCGGCCGTCGGTTTAGAACTCCACACAAGGGTGATGACCTCCGCATGATCCACCAACTCCACCTCCAAAGCCCTTGTGGGTGACCCGTGGCCTCAACGGCTCAAGGATCTGCGAGTGGGCTTTACAAATGCAGTCAGCAAATGCAATGAGACGGATGGATAGCAGCGTCGTGCCGGCTCCAGCTACTCTCGGATATATAAGTATGTTGAACTTCTTTCGCACCGTACGTGGCCAACTGTGCTAATCGGAGGTGCGGGGGAAGGACAACAATGGGTGGTGGTGGGGGGGGGCAGCAGAGCCGTTGTATAGAGGGGCACCGTAAATTCTGGGTGGGGGGGGGGCATAAGGACATTTTGGTGGTGCAGAATCAAACCCAGGCCCTGTTATTGGCGAACGCGATGCGTTTCCAACGTAAACTCATCTTGCGCACCTCGTACACAATGGCGTTCACGTTACCTCTAAATGCCGCTATGGAGGAGGCTATATCTGCTGCCCTAATGTCAAACGGCCGCTGAACTCGAATTGTTCACACTCCTGGTCTGGTCGGAGGGGGTGGCACGTAACGCGCTCCGTCAAGGAAGCGCCGTTAGCCAACGCGGCGATGTGGATATTGTTGCAAACACCGGCTGCGAACGCAAATATTGAAAGATCCACACGGCCTTACCTTAGCTCGTGTTTGTAATTATTCCTCCGCCCCCTCCCCCCCAAACTCGACGATTTTTTTTTTCTTGGGGCCAAGTCCACGATTGCTGCTGTGGACTTGGCGATGCGCACGCAACGAAGGGCGCGCTCACGGGAGTGAAATTAGAGCGGAGAGCCGTAACCCGACACTCGCCAGGAATGTGTGCCAAGTGGATTAGAATACCGAAGATGTGTGCACGCGCCTTCGTCACAACGATGGTAACCAGGACGAAAAAAAAACCGCGTGCGGGCATTGTCTGCGTGCACGCGTGTAGTGTACAAACGTGGAACTTAACTAAACTATTTAAAACTAAACTATAGATTGTTTTTGTCCGCTGAGCTTGATAGCTATTTTTTTCCAGAAGCGACTCGGCTATCACAAATCATAGCTCAACGCAGTGGCTTATCATGTGAACATTTATAGCAACCACATACTCCGAGCGCCTGTTAATTCTAAATGTGGAGGGAAAAAAGACGGAGGACCCGGAGAAAAATCTACACCACTCCGGGGAGAACATGCAAACTCCTAATAAACAGGCGTCAATGTCGCGATCGAACTCACAACCTCCTGTACACCAGGCGAGGTAGTTAACATCTCGCCACCGTGGCGCCCTACATGGTTTTGTGCAGTACGGGTAATGCGAAAACATAATTACAGAACTTTGTCTCAATCCACTGCTGAATGATGACTTCCCTCCTCGCCTCCCCTCCCTCCTCGCCTCCCCTCCCTCCCCAGGATCGTGAATCACGGAGTTTGTTCGAGTCATACTTCACCAGCTTGGTCAGGGCGCGTTGCATATGCGTGGTGGGGAGGGGGGGGGGATCGCCAGCTTCGGGTTCACGTGTCACTCGCCGCTGATGTTAAGCCACGGTTGGGGATCGAACTCAGGTACGCCGGGTATAGAACACGTTGCCTTAACCGCTGGGCCACCGCTGCCCATATGCGTGTGTATATTTTAATGTATATAAATATTGAAATGCACAGTACATATGTATCCACTTACCATGCTTCCTCTATTTCCTGAATAAACAAAGGACATTGTTATTATGCACTATATGCCACGGCTCCTTTTCATATGGCAACTTTAAGAAAACAACATTAAGAGGGTCGTCGTTCCAGGTCTGCGAGGCACTCCTTGGCTCCCAGCGACGGCGAATGTCTGCAGGCTGCTCCTCTGAAGCGAGGTAGTTCAAAGCACAGCGGTGCGGTCCACGGGTTGCGAGTCTCTCACGCAGCGGCACTTCGGCGTGCCCCTTCATTGGCCCATGCATGAGTTGACCCATTTGGGCAGCTTATCGTGAACAGTGATTTGGGGCACCTTGCGATAATCCACGGCGAGCTGAGTTCGATTGCCGGCCACGACTAACATCATCAGTGACAAGCGACAACATCTCAACCAGGCCTGCATCACCTCCCTTCAACAAGCACAGACTAACGCGCAGAGCCAACGTGAACCTCACTCTCTTTTTTGTTCCTCCTACTTTATTTTCCACAATAATGGCCACGCCAACGCTCGGATCACCACCAAGTGAGAAACATCGACAAAGGCATTGGGACCATGTCCACGTTGCTGTCTGGGGGATACTAGGAGTTGACAAATCGAATGAAGGAACACCTGTGCTATCTACGCCCCCTCTGATTATCTTTATCAAACGAAGTCACGAATAGTGGCGCTGAAGTGTTGTTTTTCCCTGGGTGGCATTGCAATCTTCAACAACCTGATCATCATCATCATGATGATGGTCAATCCACTCCCCAAGCCGCCGCCGCCGCCATCCCTCGCGATCCTGTGATGTCACAATCCACCCTATCACGTGCACACAAGCTGATTTGATCGCTCCATCTCCTTGATGGACGTTCCCCTCTAGGACGCCACTACTATCTGATGCCACCGTATGCATAAATATATGTTGTATAGCTGTTCGCCCCGAGCTATAAATGCTGTGATACGTGCATCGTCTTTGTACCGTTCGGCTTTTGGCGTTCTCTGCTTAGACACTGGTAGTGAGACAAGGTCATGGCGAAGGCTGTCTCTGGGGTAGGCCAATCAGTTTTAAAGACAGCGCTTATATTTGATCGGTCCATGTTTATTTGCATGGTCACCGTAAGCACGTGTGGTTAATGCAGACTTGATTCCTTGCAAAAGGTTTATATTTGGTGTGTGGACATCTTAACACCTGTTGTATTGCCACAAAGGGTAACACCTATTCTCATTTTTCATGCTTTGAAACTGGCATAAAAGGTCGCGTGATAAATACAATACATATTTAATTAACTCTGAATTAATTTACCAAAAAAATTCAATGTTTGTCACCTTGGTGCCCGGGGTGTGTGTGTGTGTGCGGACACACGAGGCTCGTGAAGGACGCTACTGGGCAGTTGGAGGCAGTCGCCCTCCAACAACAACGGAGGGCGGAGGAGCGACGCTCACAACAACGAGCGGAGCGCCGGGTGGCTAAAGCACAGCAAGTTGGCACAGTAACGGGCACAGGTGGTGCATCAGCCAGTCATCTCGGTCATCTCGGTCAGTCGTCCCATGGCACCTGCTGGGTCTGCCCCGTGACCTCCTGCCAGCGGGCGTTCGACACTTCACGTGGCCTCAAGGTGCACTTGGCCTGGCACAAGCGTCGTGGTGACGTCACCGCCACTTAGTGGCGAATGGCGGTTGTTGTTGTTGTTGGACACACGAAGTAGTGCCGCGGAGGTTGCGCGAGGCGGCGGTGCTGCGGCCCGTGCGTGTGATCGCTGCCACGGGACACCTCCGCACACGCGGCCGCAACTTAGCACGGCCGAGAAGCAGATGTCCCTTAGCCCATACAAACCCCCCCCCCCTTCACGGCCCTCTCTCTCGCTCTCTCTTGCTCTTTCTCGCTCTCTCTCTATCTCGCTCTCTCTCTCTCGACTGAGACGTCGGCTATGCGGGAAACGGTTTTTTTTGGTCGCTGTTAGATTTTTGTTCGGGGGTTTCTTTTGCTCTAAGCTTCTTGTTGTTTCGTTATTTTTGGCTTGCCCTGAAGATGAGTGTTTTGGCCGGAGCAATTAGGGAAGCTATTGTAAGCTTTTCTACACATTCCCTAATGGCACTCCTGGCTTAGGGTGCGGTTAGGGCAGGTGCGGTGACCCGGCTACCTCCAGTTGTACCGGGCAATGAGAGCATCACAGCGGGTCTGCGATTATATTGTAATGGCTTCGTCTTAGAATGTAACATATTATCGAGAAAATCCTCACTGATGTCCCATAATCCCCTCTAGCCCCATCCTATCTCCCCTCCCCCTGTCTCTCCAGTGGCAAATTCCTTCCCAGGGGAGTTAAACTTAAAACTAGTTTTTTATTTTTACCAGGTAAGGCCCACTGAGCTATTTAGCTGCCTTTTTCAGAAGCAACCTGGCCACAATGTGTCGCAGCCAAACACTCTAAACGCGTGTTTCTGAACGTGGAGGGTAAAACCGGAGGACCCGGAGAAACATCCACGCGACCACGGGGAGAACACGCGGACTCGAAATATACAGCAGGCGTCAGGGTCGGGGTTGGACCATGACGACCTCCCGCATACCAGGCGAGGGAGTTAACATCTCGCCACCGTGGATCTTGCTGCACTTGCGATGTTTGGCCAATCGATGAATGAACGTCAGGTTGCCATGTGAGAGGGAAATGGGGGTTCCTGGAGAAAATTCACAGATACGGGGGGATAGCGCTCTAAGCGCTGCTCAAATCGCTTCAATAATCCAATGTCATCTCCTTGCCACCTCGCAGGTCTGAAATGATGATTTTCTATTAAGTAAAATTAATTGGCTAATTCGTGAAATATAGTTTCTCATGCATTCAGAAGTACTCAAAATGTAGTCTCAAGTCAGAGAAAGTAGTGCCCTGAATGTATTTTTTTAATTGTAATGGGATTACTAGTCACGATTTGGGTTATATGGGCGAATGAAGCCACTCCTTCTCACCGACACTCGTGACAGCTCTCCAGTGGGCACCAATGGTTAGCCTCTTACTAACTCAGGGCAGAATAGGACTTTCAATTTGGCGGGAAACTACATATGATCGCATGTTTGTTTGTTGTAGTACGGAGTTGGACTGATGGCTTTAATCTAAGTTGTCTTGTGGTTGTTGTTGGTTGTTTGACTTGCATCCCACTGGGATTTTTGCACACAGCATTGGTGTACGGTGCTTTTTTTCCAGAAGACTTTGCAGTTTTTTCCTGGAATTTTTCTGTTTGTGCATAGTCACTTTAATATGTTTTCTTGTTCATGTTTTAGTTTTTTGTTTGTTGCGGTTGCATCCGATTCAAGAGCCGAATGGCTCAAAGGGCTTTACCAAATAAATGAAACTGAAAAACACCCGAGCACGATCAAATAATAACACGAACAATCATGAGGATTCGCCTTTACAGGTGACTGAGCGCGGTCACGTGATACACACAGAGCGTCGACAAGACCGTCTATTCTCAGATAACGCCGCGTGTTGTTTTCATGCCGTGAACTGGATATAACGCGATGGACGTATTAAGGAACACGTTTTTTTTAATATATAACGCGGATGCGAATTGGATATAACGCGATCGAGTTAACGGAACTACCTCGCGCGAATCGGAATAAGCGGTCGTACGGCTGCCTCGGCGTAGCATCGCACAAGGCAGTGGGATGCTGCTGGATGCTTCTAGATGTTACCCACGCGCCTCAGTCCTTGTTCAGCCTGCGTACGCATCTCGAGTGTTATCGCGGACTGTGCTTTACCCTACATTACATATTATGAATTATAACGCGATTTGTCCATAACGCGGTGTTCTTCAGGGACGCAGCTACTACCGCCACGTTGTAGGAGGACAGGCTGTGTGTGTACGCTGCCCTCTAGTACCCGATCGGTGCGGCTAAGATTCTGGCAGGCCTTGCCAATGTGGCTGCGGGCCGTTTGACAAAGAAGTCGCGGGCCGTTTTTAAAATCACGTCGCGGGGCACGGGCACTCCACCTCTGCCGGTAAGGCCACAACATCATCATCAGCAGCAGCAGCCTAGCAGTGCTGCTGGGTCGCGGTGCAAATGATGACAGCCCAGCGGGAATTGCGTGGCTGCTCGTCGACGGTTCTTCACCTCGCCTCTCTGAGTCCTTCTCTCGCTGTCTCTCTGCGAGTGAAGACTACGCGGCAGCTGCGCGTTACAAGTTGAGGTTACAGCATTAACTGTTTTACAACAACAACAAAAAGATATATATAATGAGCGCTTCTTGCTTTTTTTGTTCGTGTGAAGACTTCCTCGAGCAGATGTTTACCGCGAAATATGAAAGCGGAAACTCCCTCCTGGTTATTTTGTCTGGGCCGGGCGCCTAATTAGTGTGGCTGTTTGCATCTCAATCGAGGGCTCGGCTTGTGGGGATGGGACGGCGGGGAGGAGGAGGAGGTGGTGGTGGGGGTGGATCGTGTCGGGGTGGCCCAGAGGCCCTCCACGATGGGGAAAGGGGAACCCATCCAAGTTTATTTTACGCTCCGGTGGACGCTGCTCCGCTCCATCGACAGCGAGATCCCTAAAAGCAGCGCCGCCTTCAAAGGAGCGGTGCGTGGCGGCACGGCGGCCCCCCCCCCCCCCCGGGGGGGGGCCCGCAGGGGCGAGGGGGTGAGTGCGTGCAGACGCCGGCATCAGGGTCCGAGGAAGCAGCGTGGCGGGGCTGGACTGGGTCCAGAAAAACATTCATCTTCCTGCTTACACGAGAGAGAAAAAAATATATAAAACAAATCAAAAATGAAAGAAGCCTTTATTTTAGCGTGTGGTAGATGTTTACTTATAAAGTAATGATAATACGGATGAAGATAATGGGCTTACACATCATCGTGAAGGAGTAGAGGTCACGTCACGTTGGCTCGTGTGCCGCGGTGGTGATTTACTCCGCCGATATGAAATGTAATCAAATAAACAGACTGCTGTCTGTCCCTTTCTCTCTCTCTCTTCACGTGAAAATATTGGTTAGGCCATCAGCCCCTTGAACTGCTGGACCAACGTTAAGCAGCAAGCATTTGTTTAAGCATAACAGCCTCTGGGGCGATTTCAACCTTATGGGGTCTCATCATCCAATAATATCGGTCCAGGAGGCCTACCTGTATAGGTGATGGGGTTTCCATGGCATTGGGAACGCGCGCGTGGGCCCACGGAAGGTAACGCAAACCTCGCGATCGCCAGTTCGAGTCTCGAGGTGACAGCGGACCCCTGGCCTGTGGGGAGTGACCCCCCCCCCCTTGTGGCCCCCACCCCCCGGGGGGGGGGGGGGGTCACAGTGGGAGGGGTCACGGGGAGGGGCACCGCTGGCTGTGAGAGGTGTTACAGGTGGACAACTCGTAGGTGTGATTTTCGTCAGATGGGGGGGCACTGCTCAACAAGAAATATGACAGAAAAAAATACATTTACGTCCATAAAGCCGACGAACTTTTCTCATGTGCGCGTTTCGTAAGGTGCTGTGGTTTGGGTACTTGGGGAGAAAGCTGTGCTAACGTCGCTACGTACACGTGGAGTTACGATTTAGCCAGATCGGTCACCCGGAAAAAAACTTCCACAACACGTCGATTACAACCTTCTCACCATGGTCTGTGGCTTAGCGACTGAGGCGAGTGCTCCAGTCTACCAGCGAGCTTGTGAAATGTGTTCGAGGAGAAATTAAGGCCCGTTCACAAGGGTGTCCTGGGTTAAATTCATAAGCTTTCTTTCAAAATCATGATTAAATTTTTTTTTTAATAAATAGTTGAACACGTAGGCTTTTGCGACCGATATTATTCATAATGAAGTTTATTTTGGTTTAGTAAACCTAGTATTCAAATAGTAAATGTTGTGGGTTAATTCTCCAACACACGTGTGCTGATGTAGTAATTAATTGTCACGATTTGTTTACTTGACAAACCTTACTAATTGCCTGTGTCCGGTGGTGGTGGGTTAACGACACATTTACATCATAAATAACCCAAATCCGAACGACAACCACAACAACAAAAAACTAGAAACTCACGTGAAACTACACATTCGACTCGGAATAAATAAGAATCAGAATCGGGTATGAACCCAAAACGTTAAAGTGCAGTACTCACACAAAGCAAGCCACGGTCTTTGGTAAGGGGGTAAGGCGCGCACGGCCACGTGGACATTGCAATGAGTGAGGAGTGGACCCGGTGGCTTCCCAACGGGGTCCAGGCGGGCGGGGGGGGGACCCAATCGAGATCTGACAGAGACCCAACGGGGACCCAACGGGGACCCTAACGGAGACCCAACGGGGGCCCAGGCGGGGCCCAGGCCACTCTCGCCAGGGAACTCGGTGACCTTTTGGCCGCCACTACAGAATGTGGGGGCGGGCGTGGCACACTTCGCCCATAGCGGCCGGGAAGAGAGCCACCGTGCGATTGACCGCGATGATAAATCTGGTTGCGTGACTTAACCAGCCACCAAACAAGTGATCCCTCCCTCTCCCTCCCTCCCCTTGGCTCGGCTTGCGAGGGGGGTGGAGGGGCCGCTCGGACTGAGCTCGGCAAAAGGAATTGGGTTTCTGTGGAGCCCCGGATGCGTTTCCTGAGTTCCTCCCGAGTCGCTCCACAGAGGGTTAAGCCCATTCGAGCCATTTCTGTAATCTAACCAATAACAAAACAACTCCACACACTTGTCAACAACACCGCCTTGAAAGAAGAAAATAGAAATTAGCGACGTTCCAGGAAATGGCACTTCTTCATCGCATATGATTTATGAGCTATGGTTTATGTGCAATGAAGTTAGGGTCATTGCCCAAAACGTCGCCTTTTATATATATCTGTTAATTAAGGTCACAGTGTTGTTGACGATTATGCTGAATGTGTTGTTGTAAATTGTGCTTGTGCACCACTGCCAAGGCAGCACCAACTACAGCGACTGCTCCACATACGAACATTCGACTTACGAACTTTCAGAGATATGAACAAACCTGTCTGTATGTTCAGTTACCGGTTTGGACTGAGAGCCCTAAGTTTAACCGCCGTGCAATAGGTGGCGGTGGTGGCATCTACATCTGCAGAACATGAAGAACCCGTGGCATCTACATCTACAGGAGATTATACAACTTGTAAAGCCATTCACCAATTTTTAGTGTAGATGTTGTACAACATGTTTGGAATCAACAGGAGTAAATTTTGACTTACGAACAAATCGACTTACGAACAGACCTCTGGAACCGAATTCGTTCGTAAGTAGAGGAGTCCTTGTAATTTGCTTATTTCCTGTAAACGATGAGACGCTCAGTAGCCAGGGACGTCAGCAGTAATAATAATAATGCATGCTTTTACAGACAGCAAGAGGTGCTACCGTGACTATAACCTCGGTCCTCTCAGCGTGCCATGCACGCCACATGCTATCGCCATAGTGTGTGTTGTGTGTTAAGTGTATGTTGAACTTCTTACGCACTTGACGTAGCCAACCGTGCTCCAAGGAGGTTCGGGGAAGGACAACAAACTAAATACAAAAATCAGTTCTAAAGAAATGCATTTTGAATCTAGTTTTAACAGCGCATCGCCCCAGTGACTTCCTAAGTCCAGAAGAGCGTTCCCGTCGGCCGGCAGAAGCGCATCTGAAAGCGCCACGCGATGCGGTGATCACCGCCTTTGTTCGATGACCAGCAGCCAAAAGGCGCTGCTGCGAGGATGAGCGGAGTTCGCGTGATGATGGTAATGCTCCTTGACGAGACCAGCGAGGTTTTGTGGTTCATCTGTGGCAAGCGCTTTGTGTGTGTGATGAGTGCGACCTCGTGAAGACGGTGTATCGCACACCGCCTCTTTTTGGACCACCCAGGTTCAGCATCGTGGCCGGATAAAATGTTTTTTTTTTATATAGTGCGTGGTCACGCGCGGTGCAAACGCCAAAAGTAAAGACTTTGTCTCTGATGCACCGATTTCAAATCACTCGACGACACCCGTAGACCTCGTTTCCGTGGCACAGATAGAGTGAGTTTACTCCAGTTGGCTGCCCCATGTGGGAATTAGAGGTATGAGTGCATCTCAACTAAAACGAAACTATTTTTTATTTGACCAGGTAAGGATCACTGAGCTGTACGGTTCTTTTTCAGAAGCGACCTTGTCACAATTGATAGCTCACCGAGGTGGCTTATTACGTGCAAATGTATAGCAGCCAAATAGTCGAAACGCGTGATGTTGATTCTAAACGTGAAGGGAAAACCCGGAGGACCCGGAAAAAAAATCCACACGACCACGGGGAGAGAGAGACATGCAAACTGCAAATATACATCAGGCATCAAGCATCGGGATCCGAACCCACGACCTCCTGAATACCAGGCGAAGTAGTTAACATCTCGCCACCGCGGCGGCCAGAATATGATGTCATGAATTCGAGAGAGAAACAAACTTCTAAATACGGGGAGGTGGGGAGGGGGATGAATCGTCAACGCCCTGCTGTGTCACCGTGGGAATGGGTGCTGTTGTTATTTCATGACTGAACATCGTTCGAGACCCGAGAGTCAGGCACGTGATAAGCCAACCCGCCAACATGTGTCAGTCTTTTTAAGTTCGCTTCCGTTTGATTTTTCTTGATAAAACAACTATATATACTAGACAGAGTAATACCCCGCTTTACGTCGGGGATGCGTTCCTGTGGGGTGCCACGACGAATATCGAAATTACGCGAATCACAGCAGCGTTATGTCCAAATCGTACGTAAATAATATATTGTGCGCTACGATATAGCACATTCATTTATCCGCGACGCAAAGTAGTTCGTGTACGGAGTAGTAGGTGGAGGCGGAGGCTGAGAAGCAACGGATAACGAGAAAAATGACGGATAATGCTGCGAGCGACGTGAGTGTGAGAGTTGGGGCGACGCAAATCAGAGAGTGGTATTATTAAAGTGAGGAGGTATTTGCGTAACGACGTAAATGGGGGAGACGTGAATCGGGGTATGACTTTACTCATGTTTACAGTCTTACACGTGATGAGTTTGCAGTCGATGGAAAATATTGAATGATTCACCATCACAGTTCTATCAGTGAATCGTCACGATTCAGAATCACGATTTGGGATGTAAACGTTCGTCTAATTTTCGCCCGTTCGTTTGCGTCGTTTCTCAACGTTTCTGTGAGTTTTGCTTTCTACGATGTCTCTCTTTGTTTTTCTTGTTGTTTCACTCCACGAGCCATCTTCACAAATCGTACACAATCGACTGCCACTCTCACGACGCGCGGTTGTATAAGAACAATCGCGCAGTCCTCGACGAAGCGACACATCCGTACGTGACAAGCGAACAATCATTATCCGTACTCTTTGTTTTTTACGGTAAAAGCACGTAGGTAAAACAAATATAATAAAATAAAAAATGAAAAAACTACATTATTTTAATTTATTTTATTATTTTACCTACGTGACTTTACCGAAAAAACCAAAGAGCATGGATCCTTGCAGTTACGAAAACTTCAAATCTAGAAAAAATTATCCGACGTATTTTTTTGTTATGTTTTTTTTTAATCCACGTGAAACGCACACCACTACGACTACTACCGACTACAGCGACGACAACAACAACAACATAACCAGCAACAATGCCACTGTGCTCGCGTGCGGCTGCTCACGGTCACGGTGGCACTCTCTAAGCGCGTGGTGTTTTTTTTTTACCCAGCGCAACGGGAATACAGACGGGGGGGCGGGGGTTGGGGGGGGGGCCATTGTGAAATTAAAAACAGCCTCTTCTGACTTTGAGTCTCGCAATGCGTGGGAGCCTCTCCGACCCTTCGTTCTTCCTGACACGGCGCACTCAGAAACCCGAGGCCGCTGTTTTGACCGCGGTTTGGGGGGTTTGTGTCCATGGTGATGGTTGTCGACGAGAAAAAAAAACCAACGGCTTTTGGCTGCGCCGTGGTTTGTGAATTGGTTGCGGTTACGTTTACTTCCCCGCCGCCGCTACCACCACCCACCCACCCACCACCTCGACCTCCCCCGGACAATAGACAAAGATCCCCCGTATAGCCTGAGACTGTTGGGGCAAGTGCTGCTAGCCAGCATCTATGGAGGCGGGCGCACGGGCACACAGAGGGGCTTGAGGTGGCCAGCACCACGCCCGGCCACTCAACACAAGACAAAGATCCCCCGTATAGCCTTAA
Source organism: Entosphenus tridentatus (assembly GCA_014621495.2). Taxonomy (NCBI): domain Eukaryota; kingdom Metazoa; phylum Chordata; class Hyperoartia; order Petromyzontiformes; family Petromyzontidae; genus Entosphenus; species Entosphenus tridentatus. Next base: position 2,620,819 of record CM025650.2, read on the forward strand.
TATACTGTTGGGGTAAGTGATGTTAGCGAGCACCTGTGTGGTCAGCACCACCCCCGACCGCCTTTGTCTCCCCAGTGGCGATGTTTACACACCGCTACAGGCACTCATTGAGGCTGAGTCGACCTAGGACCGGTTCAGATAATCGTCACCGGTGTTGGCCGTGAGCGGGAATCGAACTCGGGTGGTCGGGTTCGTAGCGCAGCGTAGCGCTAACTGCTCCACCACCGCTCCCCACACCATGCACACCGCACACGAGAAATGTCGGCACATTTTTATTTTATTTTCGCGAATGTAAATGTGGAGATCCGTATCCGGGTGAAGAATTCATAGCCAAATAAAAAATAAACACACACACACCTGTTAAACGGCAATAACAACGCAGATGAAAGAGGATCTGATGTATATCTGCACGAGCGTCTGTCGACTTCACGATTGCGGTCCCCTAAGTGTGAATGTTAAACGCCCGCACTCTCTCTTTGTTATTGTGTGAGACCTGGTTAGGAGAACGTGTTGATAGCAATTGCATCTCCAGGCTTTTAAGTAACGTCGATTTTAACGTGAATGGGTTTTTTCCCTTCTTTTTCCAAGGCATATAAAAGGGGAGGGGGGGTGGTACTTGAACGTCGTTCCATCTCACTCCCATTCATCACCGCCACCCCACTCATCTTCCCGCAGCCACCCAGCCCCATGGTGTCACTGCGATGCGAGGCTTGTCAATTTGTGCCGAATAAAAGCAGTTGAGGGATGGCGGTGGTCGTGGTGGTGGTTGGGCTCAGAATATGATGTCACAAATTTGACGGAAAACAGCTCAAAATAAGGGAGGGAGGAAGTAATTCAAGTTTCATAAGCTGGGGGGGGAGGGGGTGGTGAGGGTCCTCCTGGCAACTGGCTCCCTCCCCATGCTTCTTGGTGGCACCGAAGACAGAATCCGCGAAGTTCGCTCCCCGAAATCCCCCCCCCCCCCCCCCGGGGGAACACGTAGCAGGCTTTTGCGTCCAATATTATTCATAATACATTTTTGTTGGGTTAGATCGCGTAAGTGTAAATCTGTCGTAACCCTCCACCACCCGACACAGCCGGTAAGGTTTGTCACGTGAACAGCGCGCCAGTTAGTGACTACTTCAGCCCACCGGTGCGTTGGAGGGTAATTCCGCACCATTTACAATTTTGAGTACGACGTTTCGCTGGCAATTACATCCAGCACCATCGGGCGATTTGCCAGAATGGCGAGGCCATCCGCCTGCTTCCGCCAGGGAGAACAGCAGTTCCGCTGCATTGCAAACTCCAAGTGGCGTGCACTCAAAACATTTCTGGCCGCTCACCGACTGGGTGCCCGGGTCGACCGTGAGCGCGGCTGCTCGCCTCTTGCCAAGCTGCCATGCATCGACGCGCCCCCAACGTTTTGTGTCACATGTTGACGCGAGTATAAACGTGGCCTCTGGTACGAATTGCGCGGTTGGAAACTGCCGCCGTTGGTAGTGGTGCAAGAGGACAATTAACAACAACAACGACAACAACAACACAATCAACACGTGCGTCAATAACTCTGCGGCATTATGACGTCTTCTGTGGCCTCGCCAAATTTCGGTGATGGAGGACCATTGCCCGAAACGTCGTCTATCATATTAATTTATTTTAAAAGCCCCTGCTAGGCGACGCTCGGTCAGGTGTTGTTGTTGTTGTTGTAGGCTTTTTGTGTTTTTCCCCGTGAGAATATTTGTCTGGAGGCAGTATCGCGATTCCCTTTAGTTTCACGGTTCCGCTGGCAAAGATCCACGCGAGCTTTCAGCGCAATTACGCGATCGTTTACATTACAGTCACCACGCCGAGACGAGCCAAAAACACTCCCTCACTCACGTCGTTCCATAAATCCAAGCCCGTGCGTTGTGGTAAAAGTTCAATTCGACTCGTGCCTTCGACAACGCGTTATCATCGCCAGGCCAACATCTAACGGACGTTCCACGTGGAGCCGACACGGACCACAATCAATTTGGCTTTTCAAATCCTCCCTCCTCCCTGCGTTTTGTCAATGCTCTTGGACAGCTATTTATTTTTGTCTCCTCCTCCTTCCTCCTCCCCCTCCTCACCAGCTGTCTTCATCTTCTGCGTATCGTCTCCTCCACCTCTTCTCCTACTGTCCATATCGTCTACGTATCGTCTCCTCCACCTCTTGTCCTGCTGTGTGCATCGTCTACGTATCGTCTTCTGTGCCACTCTCGCTCCGTAACATCTGTTGGTTATTGCCTCGGGGCAGCCCCCCCATGCCCCCCCCCCTCCCCCGGAGGGTGCGGGGTGTGGGAGCGTCGAGATGTACGCGTGGACGCCACCCTCTCGGCTCTTCACAAACGGCGTGGGGGGGTTCCCTGCTGACGAAAATGAGGGTGGCGAGGATGTCCTCGCGGTGCACGAGGCACCGCCGCTCATTGGCCACCTGAGCCGGCAAGACGAGAGGACGCACACCGCTCCGTGTAGCGCGGATCGTGGCAGTTTGTAAAAACAAAAAGAAAATCTCGCCCATCGTAGCTGCGGGGAGATAGAAGTTCAATCGGTATCGTAAATAGTCAGAGTGATGTCCGGCTCAAAATTAGATTCAGGCTGTATTCTTTTTTTATATCGTACATAGCGGTCAGCCTGTCGTGGAAATTCCTCGTTACTACGGCGGGGACGAGTCTGTCCGTCGGACGACCACCGTGGCCTTCCCCACAAAGTTGTATCCATGTCATTGACCGACTCCGGAGGGGACGATGAGCTGAGTCAACCCCCGAAGCAGGATTCGAACTGCCGCTCGCTCTATCGCTGAACCACACCGGCCGGCCTAATAATAGCAAGAAAAGTGCGATACCAACTACTGCTTACGTTTTCGCAGTTGCGCTGTAGAGCTCTGCCTGAGAGCGAAACGTCAGAACATCGTGCAGAACAACAAACGGCAACAGCCCGTGATGCCAATGATTTGTGCAGAAAATTCCCAAGACGGCATTGTCCGATTTGGAGAGCGGGCACGGTCACAGCTGAAAGCTAAAGTGCCCATCGACCACCTCACAGGCCACGCGCCAGAGGGTGCATCACGCGATATCCACTGCGGAGAACTGATGGCGATCGCAGGCACGGCTTCGGCGGCGAGATGGGCAGGCGGATCAGCTGAAGCTGCCATTGTAAAACTCGTCGACCGACGGACGCATGTGCGGCACGGAAGCTATGCTGCTTACCTGCTGCGTCTATTTGTTTCTACCACCCCCCGGACATGGGTTTGGGCTGATTTGGGTAGTGGTGGGGGTTTTGGCCGGGGCCCCTCTCCGCGGGGGGGGGGGGGCAGTGGGGGAAGGGGTTGGGCGACTTCAAGACGATGAGCAAAGTCCCTCTTAGTGCAGCGATAAAACAATAATTATATAATTATATGTAACTAATTTATTAAATATATTAATGATGCGAGTTTTGAATATAAGTGGATTAAGAATAAAAAAAACACGCGATCCATATCCCTCCAGGCGAGATGACATTCCTATTTACATACCAAACGGATGTCACGTGCCCTACCTGCGCCTGTATCTGTGGTGTGTGTGTGTGTGCCACGTGTGGATGCATTCCCATCCCACTTGACACCTCACGCACGTCACGATCCGTAACGAGACGAAGCCAGGTGGGGTACGAACCGCACGTCGTGCCCACGGCACCGCATTTCGGTTTTTTTTTCTCTTATTCAAATGTCTCCTCTTGGTTTTCCACAATTTTATCTCAGCCGTGCCATCAATGTCACGTCACGAGATGAAGGATCCATCCAAAACTCTGGCAAAAGCAGTGCCAATACACCCCCAGGTTACAGAGGTCCCCGCGGAAGCGGATATGACGGAACTACGTCTGAGATCTCTCCAGGTCACCTCTACAGTAGGGGGCAGCACTTCCACCGCCACCTCCCTGCTACAGAGAGGAATGCTCTCGTCATATGACGGTCAAACCGATATTTTTCATTTCGCAGAGTTGTCATTCAGCCACAGTAATTGCAGAATCGAATGTAGTGATAGTGTTTTTTATTGGTTTTATGCATGCCAGTCAAACATATTTTACGATCTCAAATTTACGTGCAGAAACGAATTGTGTGCAGTCATTGGTGACCGCTCTAAGTCCTTAAACTCGCTACAATTGAGAACCCGGTTCAATCACATCGCACATCTCTATGTAAGTCTATGGGTCTCTATATTAGTCTGTTGGTCTCTATGTAAGTATAT
>CM025650.2:2643407-2660534 GCA_014621495.2 Entosphenus tridentatus
CACTGGCCGTGTCCCAGGGTCACTGGCCGTGTCCCAGGGTCACTGGCCGTGTCCCAGGGTCACTGGCCGTGACCCAGGGTCACTGGCCGTGTCCCAGGGTCACTGGCCGTGACCTCAACATCCGCGCAATTCTCACCACGCAGCGGCAAGCGGCGAGAGGCACCGTGACCTCGTCACCCAATGCCCTCGTGAATCAATGCCCAGTGACCCCGTCCACGTCGCTTCTACCCCCACCGCCCCACCAACTCTTTACGCATCCACGGTGTTGGCAGTGAACGCGATTGTGTGGGTGGTGGATGAACGAAGTGGTTTGTGATTGCGAGACCGATGGACTCCGTATGGACCGTCATACATTTATTTAGACGTTATATATATGCACGTACAAAAACATGATACGTACATTGAATGGGTATAATAATAATAAGACATTACTTAGGAACAATTTTTCTTACGTGATTGTAATATTGCGATTGCATATTAGGTACTATAAATAGCATTTCCAACTGTGCTCTGTGTTGCACGGATTATTTTCTATATTTAATAGAAAATCCATTATCGTTCCTAGTCAAAGATTAAGGACTACTGATCTCAACGGACACTCCGCTTGCCCATGAACACAAGGTCACGTGCAGGCTTCGTCTCTGCGGTGCATCATTAATGAGCTCATTGTGACTCTATTTGGGAATAATGAACGCTTCCATACACACATCACCGATTACGCAACACCGCACTCAAACACGGGGAATTATGTATATATTTATATGAGTGATGATAACATTATTTACATAATTATAATGCCATCTGAACAATATTTACATGCGCATTGTCGACCAACGGCGACATGAACACAGATCACAATGAAGCGCACGCACGCCACCACAAATGACCTCGAACGAGTTTAAAGAACGCGTGGCTCTCCGTTCAGAAGTTACCAACCGCATTTGGTGGTTGTTCTTGTTGCGACTAACACTAACGACAGCACACGCAGTCTACAAGTTCCCTTCTCGCTACAGCTCACGCTGCTGTCACGCCTGAGCCATCGCGAGGGAGTGAGCAGCAACAGTAGCAGCAGCAGCATCACGACCGCTGGGGATTCTCCTCCATCGCTGGCGGCGCGCTCCCCAGGCAAGGCGCGCCGCGGCTTCGTTGCTGACCGGTTGACACCTCGAGCACCACCTCTGGTGGCGGTGGTGGTGGTGGCCTCTCTCTCAGAAGGGGGGACCCACCACCCCTGTTCCACCCGCACCCCACTGCCGGCCACACCAAGTGCACGATTCCATCCCTGGCCGGGGTTAGCGCGCTGGGGCGCGGCTCAGACTCGCGGAAGAGAATCCCGCGTCACGTTCACGCGCGCCCCCACGTGAGCGACCGCGCTGCCGGGGTGCGCGCGCCTCGGCTCTCCTCCTCCTCCTTCGCGTCCTCCGCCCCCTCTGCAGCAGCCGCCGCGGCCGCCTCCTCCTCCCCCGTCTCTCCTCCCAGAGCCCCCCCTCCCGTCCTTAGCCTGTCTGCGCGGAGCCGCCTTCGTGGCGAAGCCCCATCGCGCCGTGCACTGCGTGCGCCATCGCGGCCTCGCCTCCGCCGCCGTCGCCTTTAAATCCGCCAGCGTCACGACTTGAGACACCCGAATAAGCCTACAATCCTCTCTCTCTACCTGCCTGTTTGCCTTTCTCTCAGCCGTCAGCTCCTCCGCCGCCGTCCGAGCCTCGCCTCGCTGCTGAGTCGTGAGAGTCGCGAGAGTCGCGGAACGAGGGACCCGCCTCGGGTAAACCCGCGGGGTCCGTGACGCCACAGACCCCGCGCAGGGGTTCATGCTGGCGCTCAGCCCCGCAGACGCTAGCATGGAGCAAGGATTCCTCCCCCCGTCGTCTCACGCCAGGATGTCGAGAGACAGCTGCCCTCTCTCCCCGGGGCCACCGCTCGCGCCCTGGGCCTCGGGCCCCCCTGCGTCCCCCCACCAGCTCGCGGCCTCCAGCATGGGGGGCTCCGGGGGGCTGTACGCGGGCAAAAAGCGCAAGAAGCCCGTGATACGAAGGTAACCGCGAGATATTGATGCGGGGGGCGTGGGGGGGGTCGGTTTCACGGGTGTTCCCTTGGCCAGTGGCGTAGCTATTGAGTGTGCAGGCGGTGCAACTGCACCGGTGCCTACGGTGCCTTCGGGGGGCCCCAAGGACCGGCCACTGAAGTGGAAGAGTGATGCATTGAACAGCAGCCCCCCACCGTCCTCCCGTGTCATGCCTCGCAGTAGGAGGAGGCACGCGCCATTGCGCTGTCGGTGTTTACCGCAGTCGAGAGATGGTCTTTGTCGTCAGGGTTTACCCCAATTCCACACATCTTCTGATATCAATAGACGATCGTTGAGTGAGTGAGTGATGGACATTCTAATTCTGCGCCGGAATGTTTACGGAGCTCCAAAAAGTTGGCACGGGCATTATAACTCGAATAATATATATTTTTAAAAACTTTAAAAGTTGGACACTCTTTAAAAAATTAGAAGGTTCGGTCCGAATTTTCAATTGCTTCAACCACTCGTGATACACGCTGCAAAGTAGACGGAGTCTGTGGGGTGTGACGCTGAATCAGAGAGGAGAAAGCTTTCACGTGCAACATCCTTTCCTTAATTCAACAACACTGGGAATTTAACACGAAGTTGGCTTTCGCGATCATTATTATCCATAAGAGGGTTGTTTGGGTCAGATCGCGTAAATATAATCAATATAGATTGTAAATGTTGTGGGTTTACTCTCCAACACACAACAGGTGGTGCTGTACTCGTAAATAATTGCCACGTTTTGTTTACATGAGAAAACCATACTAATTTGCTGTGTCGGGTGGTGGCGGGTTTAACGACACATTTTATATTTACGCGATCTAACCCCCTAAAAAAACCTTTATTATGGATACCACTTGTAATTATTGCCCCCAAATGATCAAACAATAACCCTGATATAATAATGATCATCATCATTGTAATTTCAAACATATGTGCCCCTTTTATAAACTATTCGCTCAGCGCACCCACCCGCTGCCCTGTGAGCCCTGCGGTATCCCACCGGAGAAGCTAAACCCTTTGCATATTGTGTGTGTCTGTGTCGAGTGTTCATTTAACAAAACTCCCTAGGAGTTTTTTTTTGCGGTATAATACGCGCCGTGCATAGATTTAAACGAAATACACGGGGACCATTCGGAACAGACAACAACAACCACCGCAACGTACATTCCATTCGTCAGCTTCCATTCGCTCAAGGTATATATTGCATAGAACCCTTTGACAATCCACTGCTGGATGAAATGGCCTCATTAGGCAGTGCCCGTCGCGGTGGGGAGGGCGAGTAGGTGGGGTTGGGGGGATGTTTGACCATATTTCACCACGCATGCCAGTGGCCGGTTAGTGAAGGGGGAAGAGATTTGTCGCTGACCCAGTGCGCTGATGATGCAACTGCATCGACGGCTCATGGACCGGGGGGGGGGGGGTGAATTAGTTAAGGGGTTCATCTTGAATTCATCGCAATCAGGGTGCATGGCAGTAGCGCTGCGCCACTCATTTCTCCTCTACGTGCTTCTCAAGTGCTCTTCATGCCTGGTGTTAGCCGTGAGCAGAAATCGCGAACTTAGGCTCGCTGGCATCAGTGCAGCGCGCTAACCACTGCGCCACCGCTCCACACCTCCGGGTGAATTCATATAAGTACGGTATATAGAGAGCATACAAAATGAGCGTGGGAACCGAAAACGGCTGATATTGATAATGAAATGTAATACTAATAATGCTTTAAACTTCGTAAGCACCTTTCACCCGGAGGTCGCAGGCTGCTGTGCGGATCTAAAAAAAGCAGAACTAAATTTAATCACAAAAATACGAAAAAAGCCCGCGGTTAAAACCAACACACTAAGAGTTGCTCACCGAGACCGTGACACCTTAAGCGCAGCGTCGGGGGGAGGGGGGGCCTAGGAGTTGTCTCCCGCACACCCCGCAGCAAGCACCCAGCACGCACTCAGTGTCGTGGGGCAAATGAAGGGGAGGAGGAGGGGGGCACACAGCGGGAATTGGGTTCGATCGCCAATCCACTCGCGACGAGACTCCACTGCTGGATGAGTGGCTCCCTCCACACGCCGTGTCAGTCAGGGGTGGGGGGGGGGGGTCGACCACACTTCCACCGTCACATTGGTCAGTTGCCGACTGGTGAAGCGGCGTTGGTGGTGAAGAGCAAGACCGGTGGAGAGATATCGATGCTGGCAGTGGCACGGAATGTAACTCGGATCGGCTGCCGGATTTGTCGCTCAAGATACTTGCGTCACCGCTCCACGCGTGCAGAACAACACAGGGGGGGGCGCGAACAGAACATTGGTTGCGGATCATCGCGTGTTGAAACGAAGCACACGAATAAGACGCGAATCGAATGGGCGAAACGCGACGGGTACGTTGGTGAGGAATGGCAGGCAAAGGAGGGAGCGTCGTGGAGATGACGAACGCCGCCGCGGAGATGGAGCGATGCGATTAGTTTCAAGTGCTGGAGTGAGATGGAATGTGGAATTGCAGGGCCGTGAGGAGCGGCGATGGCGTGGGCAGGAGGCGTTGATACGACAGCGGATAGAGACAGTGGATGACGACGATGCGTGTGAGGCTCAGAGATATGCCAATCGCTGTGGGGTTCCACTCGTGTACAGTACGAGGCACGTGCTGTGTGAAGAAACGCAACACGTGCACGCGCGCGCGCACACGTGTCGCATGTCGTGCACGTTGCATCGACGTGTTAAGCGCGCCAGATACACACGCGTGTACCGCCGTGTCTTCCCGTTCCTCCGTCTCTCCGCGTCTCTCTCACCTTGCATCTCTATCCCCGTCTCTGTTTCTCCATCTGTTTATCTCTCACCTTGCCGATGTCTCCGCGAGCTTCTCTCTCCCCCCGTGTACATCTCTCGCTCTCTCCACGTCTCTCCACGCGTGCGCACCTCCCTGTTCGCTTATCGTTGAAAAACAAAATGCACAATCATGTTCCCGACTTTTACTTGATCCAGTCCGAGCTGAACTGTGCGCGACTCTTCTAAATTCCGTCGCCTCCACCGCGGAGGGGACAAACACACGAATGCCGTGGTCGAAGGTTATCTTATCGCGCGCGCCGCAGTGTATGTGATGGTCTGCGCGCAATGCGGGAGTTTTACGATCCCAGCGGTGGCGATGGTGCTGGTGGTGGTTTTCTGCACCACTCAATCCAGGAGCAAAATTTGATGCGAATAAGGGTGGTGACGGTGCTGATGGTGCTGATTTCGTGCGTCACTCAATCTCGGAGCGAAATTCGATGCGAGCGGTGGTGGTGATGGTGCTGATGGTGCTGGTTACCTGCACCACTCAATCTCGGACCGAAATTCGATGCGAGTGGCGGTGGTCATGGTGCTGATGGTGCTGGTTTCTTGCACCACTCAATCTCGGAGCAAAATTCGATGCGAGTGGAGGCAGCGGCCACACCATAACAACAACAACGGTCATCGCAGACAACAACACGAGTTATGACAATGAAATCGTGAATGCAGTCGTGCCGTGCGACTCGTGTTGATGCGATGGGCAATTAAAGACGCGTTGAATCATCCCGCTTCTACGTTGTGGAGTTCTGTGCTTGCGTTTGCTGGCAGCAAGGAATGTTCAGGGGCTTCGTGCGAGCGTCTGGGTCTGCTGGCCATGGACGAGAGGGCTTCAGAAGAGCGCCCGTGCGGTTTTGCTGTTCCTCCTCCGTTGAGGGAGCGCAGACTTGCCGTGGTTGACTCTACGCTCTGTAGTTTACCGTCGGTACGGCTACTTTATAACACACAATGGACAGGAAGGACAAGATCAATGGGCTCGCATAATGCGCATGCATCATGTACGTTGACTCAAGAGCGCAGAAGAGTGGTCACCACATCTACGCCTCTAAGGAACGAGGCAGGTGGACTTCTCCACAAATCTGGCTGTCGCCTGATGAAGCTGGTTGTAATTATTGGCGAAACGTCGTACTCAGATTCGAAATGTTGTGGCTTGGCTCTCCAACACACCGGTGTGCTGTACTAGTGACGAATTGGCACGTTCTTACTAGTTGGCTGTGTCGGGTGGTGGTGGGTTTTAACAACACAATCGCATTACTTGTATCGAATGTACAGCAACATCTGTGTGTCTCTATGGCTTTACTGTGCGGTCCATAGTTTGGGTTGTACGGCCACAATCGTAACACTGTGGCTTGAGTCTTTTAATTAATTTATATTATTTACGAAGGAGATGTTGTGAGTCGACCATTGCAGAGACACACAGTTTGGTTACGAAGCCGTTCTTCATCAGGCGCCATCAACGCTCAAAACCGCTGTCAACTTCACGACCCCAGCAGCGCAATTCGAGTTTACAACTACGGCAGCGTTGTTTGTCATCACATCGAGAGGAGCGTTGTTCATGAGCGATCAAAACACAAAATGAAACCCCACAAAATACCAGCAACAATATCCGCATATGATCGATCAATCGGTCACGCTGGTCCATATTTCATTTCACGGAGCTCCGTGGTCGTCGCTTGTTGTACATATATATATACAAAATAAAACACGTGGGTCGTGTTCTTTGTTGCTGTTGCTCTGGGGAGCGGAAGATCGACGATCGATGTTCGGTCGCCCCCCCGCCGTCGATGGCAGTGTGTGGCTTCTACTCTCGGCAGCTCGCGTGATAGGGCCTGCCACCTTACGTGGAAGTGATTTACACGATCACGAGACCCTTTCTCGCCAGCATCAAAGCATGCAAAAATAATTTTCCAAAATTACCCTTTCTGGCAATAAAGCATGAGGTGTTAAGATGTTCAAACGCCAAATAGAAACCTCTTTGCGAGGAATCAAGTTACTACATTAACCAGACACAGTACTACTTGTGGTGAACACGCAAACTAACACGGCTCTGATGTGATTATATATTTGTGGCATTGTGTTTGTGCTGTTCGCCTTTTGGGGTTGTTCTCTGGCCTGACACTGGCCGTGAGACTGGGCCACAAAGAAGGCAGCTGTCTCTGGTGTAGGCCAATCAGTCAAAGACGATGCATCAGATGATGCAAGGCCGTAGCTATGGAGTCAACATTGGAGGGGACCAAATCTTTCAGAAAAAAAATCTCAATTTTAAAACTCATTTCCTGCCTAAAATATTTGTTTTAAAATTTCTAACACATAGGATGGATTTAGTTTTTACAATAATGTCTAATAGTGTATTGTATTACGTTGCTCTGTTTTTCATTTTTATCTTTTCTTGTTTCATGGTATGTAATGGCAAATATTAGGGATTAATAAAGTACAACCATAACCACAATCATATAAACAGAAATCTTTTTTACAGAAATATATTGGGGGGGGGGACATTTTGAGCATATTTGAAAATGTATGTGTCCCCCCCCAATATATATTATAATTACGGCCTTGAGATAATGATCAGAGCAAATTTGTTTGCATGTTCACCAAGTACTGTGTTTGTTAATGCTGTACTTGTTTTAACATCTTAACACCTGTTTATTGCCAGAAAGGGAAAAAAAACTATTCTTACATTTTCATGATTTACAGTCTTGCCCCGATTTACGTCTTCCCCCCTTTTACGTCATTTCGCAAGTACGTCGTCACTTTATTATCAACACCGCTACCCGATTCGCGTCGCCTCGACCCCACACACGCACACTCACGGCGCTGACAGCATCTTCCGCCCTTTCTCTCGTATCCGTCGCCTCCACCCATTGGACCCTGTAAACTCGCTTTGATTGACGTCGTTTCGACGTTCGTTCGTCGAACATTCATTTCAGGAACGCATCACCCGCACGTACACCGGGGCATCGCTGGAATACACTTCAACTTTTCCGCACGTCACGTGAAGTTGGGAGCTTTAAGATGTTGCTGTTGTTGTTGAGTGCAACCTGCCACTTCGTCTGTGTCTCCACGTGTTCGTAGATAGTGCAGAGTGGTTATTTTCGGTGTCACGTTTTGCTGTCACTTGAAAATCAACACCCTGCGTGTATGTGTGTGTGTGTGAAGATTTACATGCACAATTGTGTGTGTGCCTATGTAATCTTGGTCATGTGTGAACGGGGAGTGGTAGTGTAACGGTTATCACGCTGCACTACGAACCTTGCGACTCGAGTTCGATTCCCGCTCACGGCCAACACCAGTGACGATTATCTGAAACGGTCCTGGGCCTCTCCTAGGTCGACGCAGACTCAAATGAGTACCTGGTGCGGTGTGTAAACATCGCCACAGGGGAGACAAAGGCGGCATGTGCAGTGCTGGCCTTCATAGGGGCTCGCTAACAGAAGTTACACACGTCTGTAAGTGTATAACATGCATAATTACCCACCCATGTGTGTGTAAATATGCATAGTTACATGGGCGTGTTTGAGTGTGTACATGTACATAGCAAGCAGCGTTACACGTGTGTGTATGCACGTGCTTAGTTACACACTTGTGTGTGCAGGGTTACATATACATGCATATCGACGTATAAATACGTGTGCGTAGCAATGCATGCGCACACGTCTGTGTAACCCTGCAAGTATGAAATACAATTGAGAGCCTGTGTGTGTGTGTGTGCAGCTTTACACAAACACACAAAGATCAAGATCCCCCACTTAACCGTTACGGACTTTTGGGAAAGTGCTGTTCGCGAGCACCTAGGAAAGGTGGCACGGCAATGGCGATGTTTACCCCCCTGCACCAGCTACTCATTTTAGGCTGAGTCGACCTAGGGAAGCCCCAGTAGCAGTTGAGATAATCGTCTCTGGTGTTGGTCGTGAGCGCAAATCAAACGCCGGGTCGCCGGGTTCGTAGTGCAGCGCTGTGGTGTATAACGCACAATGTATTTACAAAGACAAATCCCCCTATAGCCGATAGCCTGAAGAGACTTTTGGGGCAAGTGCTGTTAGCGAGCACCGAGCGTATACACACACACACATTCACGCGTGTAACCCTGCACCACCCCCCCCCCCCCCCCCTTCGTGTGCACCTCGCAGCCCCAAGGCGGAAGTGGTGGTGCCCAAGAAGACGAATCCTTCCAAGCGGCACCGGGACCGCCTCAACGCGGAGATGGAGCGCCTGGCCGGGATGTTGCCCTTCCCTCCGGACGTCATCTCCAAGCTCGACAAGCTCTCCATCCTGAGGCTCAGCGTCAGCTTCCTGCGGACCAAGAGCTTCTTCGGCGGTCAGTGAAGACCTACGCGGGTTTCACATTCCTTTCTGAGTCATATTTTAGCGTCTGCGGTCAGAGCGAGAGGTATGCTGCTCGCGGTGGCCCAAGTGTGAGAAAATGCATTCTGGGTCGCTGGTAGACTGGAGGAGGTGGCATGTGACCAGTAGTGGCCATAACCACTACCGGTCTGGATGGATGTGGTGTGCCGGGTGTGTAAATATTTTCCGGGTTTCTGACAGACTGGATTAAGGCACGTCGTTTGAAAGCCATATCCACGGTAATAGGGTATACTGGATATGGTGTGCCGGGTGTGGGATTTGTTTACGAGTCGCTCAGCCGGACAGACCCAGCTGAAAAAGATCCGCGCGCGCTGAAGACGCAACGGGCGTCCGCGTAGTTTTCGGATTAATAACGCAGCGTCCTCGAAGCCCATCCTACTCGGATGAACAAAGTCATTTTCCATTTTCCCCGCAGAGGGGAGAGGGAGGGAGCGAGGGGATTTGAGAGGAAGGGCCCAACGCGCTAAGCCAGAGCATTTGTAAGATAAATTAGCAACGCTTAGCAGAGGAACACGTCATTGGCTTTGCCCTGTAAAGGAAAACAACATGTAGGACGGGGACGTTTCGGGCATTCGCCCTTCTTCAGGGCAGAGAGCGAGAGTCCAGAGAAGTTTTACTCACTCATAGTTGGAGATTGAACCCTTCCCATTGGTCGTGCATACACGTACGGCAGCAGGCGGCCGTCACCCCCCACCGCCGGCCCTCCCAACCCACTCGTCCGCGCATGCGCAGTTGAGCGAACGGTGCGCCGATGAGATTGAGCGAGCTCGAGAGAGTCGGCCCGGGTGGGACACGTCGGTAGAGTGAGGCGATGGCCAATGGTCAAGACCAAGGATGGAATGGCAGCCCACGGAGGGGACGCGTCCGAGGGCACGTCCACCGTGACGGCATTGCGTGGCCTCGAGGGATGCGGTGGCGAACTGGGAAGGCCCTCATCCAGCAGTGCACTGGTCATGGCTGATGACGAACGTTTTGGGGCAATGGTCCTCCATCAGAGGTGCTCTCTCTCTCAACATCGCGGTGAGGCAATGAACGTGCCACAGTCAACCCTGCATTCGCTCGCAGCATCTATAATTCATTGATAAATTAGAAAACATTCTGAATTATTCACGAACGCAATAGTAAATTGTTTTAAACCGAGCGCACGGTGAATATTTTGCTGATCGCAAACAATGTTTTGATCATACTGATGCAATAGGTTTCATTGTGCGGATTTGAGAAGCGAGATTAAAGCAGTCGATTCTGTTGTCTGGGATGATGCTGATGATGATGATGAGTAATATATATATATAATTATTTATCTTTACGATTGCATAATCGTAACCCTCGAGTGCAGCGCTCGACCCCGTGGGACCCGTGATGCCCTTCCTTGTGTAGCCGCCACTGCTCAGATCCCGGGCTCCAATCCAGGTCTCAGCCGCCTGTGATTAAACTGCGTTCCCAAGTATCGTGAGCTGATGGTCCCAGGCCTGTCACTGGTGGTTTACATCGAGACCAATAGAGTCACATGGAGACCCTTAGACTCACAAATAGACCCACAGACTAATATAGAGACCCGTAGATTCCCACAGAGACCCATATAGACCCATATACATGTACTCACATAGAGACCCATATACGGAAAAGAGACCCATAGACTCACATATACTGAGATGTAATTAAGCTAGGTTCTCAAGTGAAGTGAGTTCATGGACTCGGCATGCATGACGTAGCTCCTCGGGGTAAGCAGCCAGATCATGGCACCTTGGTTTTCCTACTTTGATACTGCCAAAAAAGGTGCCATGATATAACTGCTCAGCCCGAGCTATAAATGCTCTGATATGTACATTGTCTTTGGACTGTTCGCCTTTTGGTGAGACGAGGTCATAAAGAAGGCTGTAGGTCAATTCGTTTCAAAGACGATGCCATCTATTTTCAGAGCATGTTTTTGTTTGCGTGTTTGGGCACAGGTACGTGTGGTTAATGCAGACTTGGTGCCTTGCAAAAGGTATCTTATTGGTGTTTGACCATCTCAAAACCGTTTAACACGTAGTAGGCTTTCGCGACCGATATCATCCATAACAGGTTTTTAGGTTAGATCGCGTAAATATATAAATGTGTCGTTAAAACCCGCCACCACCCGACACAGCCAACTAGTGAGGGTTGTCACGTCAACAGAACGTGGCAAATTCGTCACTAGTACAGCACTAACCGGTGTGTTGGAGAGCCAAGCGACAACATTTACAATCTGAGAACGACGTTTCGCCAGTAATTACAACTAGCTTCATCAGGCGACAGCCAGATTTGTGGAGAAGTCTTACCGTTTCGTTCCTTATACAGAGGCGTAGATGTCTTCTTGCACAATAATGGGGGGGGGGGGTTACTGAGTCAACGTACATGATGCATGTGCATTATGCGAGCCCTTTGAACTTGTCCTTCCTGTCTATTGTGTTTAATAAAATAGCCCTACCAACGGTAATCCCTATTGAAGTACGCTGCCCTTTGTACGCATGCATTTAAATAATATATTATTTGATTATTCGCTTCCATGCCACACTAAGGCAGTAGCTATCCGAACGGTTAAAGATATTCTGATTTCTTTAAATTTCGACAGATTCTCTAATTAGTCTTGGCCAGTAGTAGCTAGTTTTGCACAAAACTTCAACATTATCAAAATCAATTGAGTGTGCTTGTTGGCACGTGTGTTCTGCTACTGCTGACAGTTGCATTTGGGAGAATTTATCTGATGTTCCTTTAGTCTCGTGCTGATCATTCGTCCTGTTTGCCCAATATAACATTTACCACACGTGCAGTTAATCCTGTACACACCTTCTGTTGATAGCTTCGGTAATATATATTTTGTGCCAGATATTAGATTCTGTATTTTATGTACCGTGCCAAATCTGACTCGGATGTTTTGTTTTTCCAAACATCTGGCTAGTTTATCAGTTACTCCCGCAATGTACGGTATTTTGATCGTTTTAATTACTTGGACAGTTTCAATACTCTTGTCATTTGATTTGTTTTTGGTATTCAATGCCCTGCTGATTTGAGCATCATTGTAACCGTTCATTTGCAGCGCCAGATGACTAAACTAAAACATTTTAATTATTGTACCAGGTGTAAGGCCCCCTGAGCAATGTAGCTCTTTTTCAGAAGGCACCTGGCTATCGCGGATGATAGCTCACCCAAATCGCTTTGTCACGCAGAAACGTGTTGCAGCAGCCAAATACTCGAAAGCGCTACCCCCCCCCCCCTCGGTGAGCGTTTAGCGGCCGTCAAACGGCCGCTAATGATGCAAAAGCTTGCATGTACAATATGCCTGTAACACACAAATACACAAATACACAAAGCGAAAGATTCCGCTCAGCCAACAAAAGGCTGTTGGGGCAAGTGCTGTCAGCGAGCACCTACGAAGGTGGCGGTGGTGGTGCTGGTGGTGGTGCTGGTGGTGGTGCTGGTGGTGGTGCTGGTGGTGGTGGCGGTGGTGGTGGCGGTGGTGGTATTTGTGGTGGTGGTGGGGGCCACGCGGCGGCCGCCGGGAGGGAGGGGCGAGGAGTCAGCCGGGCCCTCTGGGCCGTGAGTCACCAGTGGCGGCCTCCGTCACAAGCGCGCCATTCTCGCAGGAAAGAGAGAAATACAATAAAAAACAGAGCAAAGCCTCGGACCCTGCTCCGGCTGCTGCTTGCGAGCGCCGCGCTCGCCACGGCGGATCTCGTTCGTTCGCAAAGGGAGCTTCAAAACTGCAACGTCGTTTAGTTATGCATTTTTAAAAAATATATATATAAATAGTGTCGAGTGAACCCAGTTGGATTTCTCGTTCGCGGTTGACGTCTGTTTGGAGAGTGGCTGTCTCTGGACTGGCCCTGGGCGATCACTGTGTCCGCCAACTCGCGCTGAGCAGCGTGGTGAAGGATGGCCAGACAACGACGGGCAGCATTGGGAGGCCTTCCTCCAGCAGTGGAATCGTGAAGAGCTGTCAGAAAATGGAAGTCATCTGTGTATATATATTTTTTTCAAGAGTGTCTGCGTTGGCATGGCTGGCTAGTTCCTTTGTAAGAAGTGTTTTGTACGTGCGAGGACACTTTAGGAAGCCAGGATCGATGATTCAACTCGTGGCTGCTGAGCAAGTTGTGGAAATCCCCGACATTTCTCTGACAGGGGTCATTCTCCACATAAAATAACAACCGTTGACTTTCAACAAAGCTGCACCCATTAATCCACGGGGACGTTGACTGTGCCCTTCATTTATGTATCTGTTCGATCACTTCCTGGGAAATACTCGTCGAGAGCGATGAAAGTTTATTTCGGTATATTTCGCCGCCCCCCCGAGCCACCCACCTACACCACGACCGCCACCGAACCAACGGAGAGGCGCTTTGCTCCGTCCACGGATCCAAGTGAATCAGCTCCCGCGACTCGCGTCCCCCGTGCCGTTGTCCCCACGTTGCGTAACCGCCTGAAGCCGCAAGCTGCACGCAGCGAGCCGAGACCCCACCTAGCGCCTCTGTCGCGGGGGGAGCTTGGCGGAGGCTCTGACGAACGGTTTCAGGTTTTCCCTCACCTGTGATGCAACTCGATTCATGGGCCAGACGCCGCTGTCGAGCGGTGCCCCCCCCTCTGTGGGCCACGGGAGTCTCTTACCCGTGCCAGGTTTTGCCCCCCCCCCCCGGGCAGCTTAGCCTCTGGTGCTGGGACAAAGACAAAGCTCCCCAGTGTAGCCTTCAACAGACGATTGGGGCAAGTGCTGCGAGCGTGCACCAATGAAGGTCGACACGGCACACGAAGGGGGTTTGGTGACCAGCACCACGCCCGACCGCCTTTGTCTCCGCAGTGGCGATGTTTTTTACACACTGCACCAGGTACTCATTTGAGGCTGAACCGACCTCGGGGAATCAAACTCGGGTCACCGGGTTCGTAGCGCAGCGCAGCAATCGCAACACGCACGCACGCACGCGTGTCCGGGGCGAGTTGACACAGTGGGAGAGCACAGATGGTGCATCCGATTAGAACGGTTGGCTACGTACGGTGCGAAAGAAGTTCAACATGCGTTAACCCATGGCACCTGGCTCTGTGCCATTACCTACTGCCAGCGAGTCTTCCACACCTTTCGCGGCCTCGAAGTACACCTAGCCTGGCACCAGCGCTGTTGTCACTGCTGTTGTCGTGTGGAGGGCGGTCGCATAGTGGTTGGCGCACAGCGCTACGAACCCGGCGACTTGCCAGTGCTGAGATGTCAACTAGATCAACTCAGCCTGAAATGAGTACCCGGTGCAGTGTGTAGCCAGGGGAGACGAAGGTGACCAGCCTTTGTAGGCTGAGCGGAATCTTTCGCTTTGTGTGTTTGTGTATTTGTGTGTTACAGGCATATTGTACATCCAAGCCTTTGCATCATTTGCAGGAGTAGACTTAGCAGCCCGTTGCGTGCCGCCATGTCACGGGGAACAGGACAGTGGAAGCAACGATCATCAGGGAGAAAGAAACGTTCTGGCAGTGAGGAATCACACACGCTGGCAACTCAGCCCACTCAGGCAGCCTCCGCTCTGTCCGGGGATTAGACTGCCCGGAGAAATGCGAGCGCACGTCAAAAACGGGCACATGTGCTGCTGGGGCGAGATAACACCTAAAGCGCTTAATTGAAAGTATCTAATTGGCAATCTCGCCCCCCCCCCCCCCCACAAAATGTGTTGTTATCGGGGAGATGTTGGGAGTTTCACAAGGATTGGTGTCGCGGCGTTGTCGTTTTCATTAACAAAAATCGTGAAGTGTGCTCAGAGCACGCAGGCAACAAGACTTGCCAGGCATAGCGATAAGCAGCCGATGGTAAACTCTTTGAACAATCTTAAAAATTACAGAAATAAAACTCATCATCATCGTAAGCCTTGGTCAATCCACTGCTGGAGGAAGGCCTCCCTCAAGTCGTCGCCACCTCTCACGATCCTGCCACGTAATAATACGCCCAGCACCTGCACTCGAACGGCCGTCACTGCTCCATCTCTCCGATAGACGTCTTCTCGGATTCGCCCCATTCCTTGGCTGCCCATTGCCGCTCTCATCCTCGACCACCATCATCGCACCTCTGATTAGCACGGCTGGCTACCTACGGTGAAGCTCAACAGACAACATCAATAAAAACAAACTGCATGACAAATTACAAACACAATGACTGAACCCTCGCCATGACGATCCCCGCCGAGGTGCGACAGCGTGTAATCGGCAACCGCTCGCTGAGCCCCCCCCCCACTCCGCCGCAACCAACCTCGCCTTCCCCCTCCCTGCCCGCGGCGCTGGCGGTACAATGGGACATTGTTGGGCTGGGAGCAGCCGAGCGTGCCGCAGGAAGGGAGCAGCGCCGCGAGCGGCAATGCGGGATTTTGAGGCCCGCATGAGAGGTGCCTCGTTTTGAATGATTCTCATTTTTACGCCCGTTGAGCGGCGTGTTCAATGTCGCGCAATTGTTCTTATTTTTTCGTGCATATTAATAAGCGACGACCGAGAGAGTGAAAGAGTAGGGCATTTCGGCGGAAAAATCACGGGAGGAAAAGCCATCCGCGCAATCGTGCTCGATGAAAACGCGTTCACGGTTACGCAATTTGTTTTGGGTGAAGACGGAGCCAATGCAAAGTGCCATTTGTTGGGCGGCTCTATCGATACATGGTGGTGAGATGTTAACTACCTCACCTGGTATGCAGGAGGTCGTGGGTTCGATCCTGACCCTGTCTGTCGCCTATATATTTTGCCTTTGCATGTTCTTCCCGTGATCACGTGAATTTTCCTTTGAATCCTCCGGTTTTCCCCTCCACATTTAGAATCAACATGCGTTTATAGTGTAGTGACATCACGGGATGTCAGCATGCTGGGTGCAGTGCCGGCCCTAGAGGGTCACGACGTGCCTTGTAGCGACATCGCGGACACCACGTGGTGTGGGTGCGTTACCGGCCCTAGAGGGGCCCAGTGAGCACTGAATGATAGCGCTGGATGGCACCACGCTTTGCATGCAGCGACAGCCCTACAGAATAGGGTGTGTGAGTGCCGGCCGAAGGATGAGATTTCTCGAGGTCATGGTACTCTGGTTGACCCAGGAGGTCACGTGACCAGTTAAGTCTACAAAGGGGCCCCAAGAGGGGGCTAGGGGTGGTCACGTGGTTGGGACCCAGATCCTTCCCGAGGATTCTGGAAGGTGGTCGTGGCCAAGGGCGGAGCCGGCCACGCCGCAGAGAATAAAAGCCGGGTCCCCAGAGGAACCAGGGTGGTCGTTGTTCATCTTGGAAGAAACCCTTCATTTACGTTCAACAAGTCTCCAACACGTGGACCCGGGCCGAAGCTGTTGGTCCCGGTCCGTAGTAGCAGTTATGTGGTAACTAGTGTGGTTAGCCTGGTGGGCACCACCATAGGTTGTTATTCTGTTACGGGGAAGTTACCCCGTGTGTTGGAACTGAATACATGTGTTGCCTCCAAGTCTACGTCTGCGATGCAGTGGAACCCATTACAATAATATTTGGCAATTGCATTCAATTTCCACGTGATAAGCCACTTCTTTGAGCTATTATTTGTGGCCAGGCTGCTTCTGAAAAAGAGCTGTGTAACTCAGTGGGCCTTATCTGGTAAAATAAAAAAATAGATTCGTTTTAGATACAGCGCACTCGTCGAGAGCTGTTGTAGAAGGAAGTGGTGGTGATGGTAAGATTGGGATGTGGTGGCATTAACCAAATATATAAAAGCTTTACATTCGATGAAAAAAAAAGATTAATGTTATTACTCTTTGGTTCTTTCGGTAAAGTCACGTAGGAAGAAAATACATTAAATAATAATAGAATACGACGTTTTGATTGCAACAGGTAGAACTGAATTTGAAATAAAGACAAAACACAGACACGGAGACACACAGACAGACACACAAGCAGAGAGAGACAACACAGAGACACACAG
>CM025650.2:2660544-2683856 GCA_014621495.2 Entosphenus tridentatus
ACACACAATCAAAACACAGACACGGAGACACACAGACAGACACACAAGCAGAGAGACGCACACAGAGACACACAGATAGAGAGACAACACAGAGACACACAGAGAGAGACACACACAACATAGACACACTGAAGCAGCCTGGCCACAAACAATTGAGTTCTACATGATGACGACTGCTTGTGTTGCAATCGAAACGTCGTATTCTATTGTTTCATTGATTTTCTTTCTACGTGACTTTACCGAAAGAACCAAAGAGTAATTCCTGCAGTCACGAAAGCTTCAAATCGAGTTGATAAACGTTATTATTAAATATTACGGCAGCGATATCCACACTTTTGAGTTTGAGGCTAGGCGAAAGCACAGAAGCGATTTGTGAAAATGAGATGTGGTGTCATCGATGGGGTGCGTAAAAATTGAAACGTTATCAAACATTCGGTGACAACACATAACGAGAGCAGCAGTTACTGATGAAGGCTGCACAACCCGTTCTTACTCGGGAGCTTTAGCAGAAGGAAACGGTGGTGAGATTGAAATTGCGGTAACACTGACGACATTTTGCCGTGATGACCTGATTTCTCAAACCCGTGACTTTTGTGAACTCGTCTTTTGGAAGAGGCTAAAACAAACAATGCTTGTAGATTGTCGCACCAGCAGCACAGGCTGCTGGTAACACAATAACATATATTTAAATCTTACATTTTATTTATTTATTTTACAAATCAGCTGTTCTGGTGACTGGGCGCCGGTCCGCGCCATCTCCCGTGCACCTGCGACGATGCCATCCCCGCCGCATCACAAGGCAGCGGGCAGACAGGGCGGCATTGACGACCCACCACCCTCTCTCAATGCGGCCTTTCTCAGAGCCGCTGGGGGCATGTCTCGCTCAAAACCCACTGCGGCCTCTTTGTGCCCCACATTTCAACAGAGAATCAAACTGAGAATTAAATAAGCCGGAAGTACAGTTGGGCTACACCAGTTTAAAAAAAGGGGGAAGAGCAAATCTGGGAAGAGAGACGACCTTCGTTGCAGACGTGTTCGGCGCGTCACCGTCTCGCGGACGTTGCTCGCGTTTGTAATTTATGGGGAACTACGGCGGCGTGGCTCGTGAGCGTGCAGGCGGTGCAACTGCGCTGGTGCCCACGGGGCCAGAGGAGCCCGGGGAAGGGGGAGACCACTGGAAGAAGGGTCGCAGCAGGCAGAGCTGCGTGGGACATTGAGTACAATCTCAGCTTCGTGTTTAACTTCTTTAAGTTTGAGGTGTGTAGAGATCATGTAGGGGTTGTATTTTTCAGAAGCGACCTGGCCACAAATGATCGCTCAACGAAGTGGCTTATGTGGAAATTCATAGGAGCCAAATAATCTAAACGCATGTTTAGAGGACCTGGAAAAAAATCCACGTGACCACGGGGAGAGAGAGAGACACACGAACTACACATATACAGCATGCATCAGGGTCGGGATCGAACCCACGACCTCCTACTTTCCTTCACTCCAACCACCCCCCCCCCCCCCAGCATTCTATGCCAGCTTGGCTATCGGTTTCATATCAAGAGATGAAGAAATTTCCATTCAGAGGTTACATTCGGAATGCTGGCACTGAATCGGTCCGTGTCAGAGAATCATCGACTTGGCATGCGCACACACGCACGTGAGCCACGAGCGAGAGTTTCGAACTTCTGAGCGCTGGACTTGGCGACAGAGCGGCGGCGAGGTCACCACGAGCAGAGCACGCGGCAGGCTGGTGCGGTCCGGTGAACTGGTGCGCCCCTGAACGCCGTCAGTTTGCTTTTGTCCTTTCGGCACGTTGGCGTCGCGGGTACGCCGCAACCAACATTTACCGCCCCGTCCCAAGTTGCGCCGAGGAGGTGGTGGTGGTGCTGCTGCTGTTGGCTGCTGGTGCTGCTGAGCCTTCTCCTCTCCTTGAACTCGGTGCAGCCCGTGTGGTGACGGTGCTCCCCACTCCCCCTACCCACGCTGCTGTTCAAGAGCGAGTTCTGGGATTCTGACCGAGCGACGACGAACCAGCGGCGACAGCTGCCCCCCGGGTCTATCATGTGCGCTGTGAGCAGGAAAACCTTGCGCCCTCTCACTTTTGGAAGTATTTTTTTTTCTCCCCCGAAATTATTTTTCAGATGTGTTTCTTTTGTTCATCATCCATTGAATATTTATAATTCGGCTCGCCACAAATACAGGCAGTCCCCGCTGGTAGCTCCGACGTCGTTTTCCCATAGACAAGATAAACAGAAGAAACATCACTTGCCGATGCCTTTTTACATTTATCGGCCATATTTAACCGGGTTTAATAGGTAAGCATCCACAAAAAACACTTCCCAACGACGAAAGCGCCAACGAGACCGACTGTTCAAATGCGAGTCATGTCGGAAGCTGCGTCGTAAATCGGGGTTTCTGCGTCGTAAATCGATCCACGTAAACGTCGTCAGTGTGGATCGTCGTCAAATCGGACCGCCGTAAACCGGAGACTGCCTCTGATATGTTCACCCGCGTCACCCACGCCACCTGCCCTCCGTTCACCCCTTGTCCCCAGCGGGGCGGCATCACGAGGCCTCCACGCCATCGGCGGAATCGAGCAGCCGCTATGTTCCTCCTGACAAAGCGCTCGCTCTGTTTAACGTGAATTACGGCCACGCGTGTGCGCGCATGCGCGTGTGTGTGTGTACATCATTCGCGACGGCCAGGGCTGCGATGATTTCGCAGAGCGGAGCCAAACGACCTCGTATTTCAGAGCCGATTTGTGAAGAGCGTTGAAGCAGCAGCCGTGGTGCCGTCGTTAACGGCTCGTACCACGAACCCAGAGAATCAAGTTCGGTTCCCAGACGAGGCACACGCCAGCGGTGAGATCGATATCTGCAGCGGTCCCTGATCTCGCCACTTCACTGACTCTCAATGACCATCATGGTGAAGTACGGTTGAACAACGCCCCATGGGAGAGGCCATCATCCAGCAGTGGATTTATGGAGAGCCGTGAGATGTTGTTTTACATGAAAGACTGGTACCAGGTTGAAAACATATTCCTCTTGGCTGACCCGGGTCACACTTTCAAAAGGAACTTGCAATCTCATAGGGTGCTCACGTGGTTAAACAAAGACAACTGAGCCTGATAAACTGAATCATGCCACCGCCAACTTCCCTGTTGGCTGCTGAAAGTCAATTGAGTTAACCCCAACCCCACCACCCGCCCCCACCATGCCATTGACATGTTAATGTCAAGGAGCCGAATTTGACCGAAACGTTCAGTTACCGACGTGACACGGACACACGTGGTGCTGATGAAAGTGATGAAACCTGGGGTGGAGATGCTCTGGAGGTTCAGCGTGGGGCCAACTCTTGACAGCCGAGACACGTTGCGATGATTTCATCACTTTTTTGCACTTGTTGTTGTGTTTTCAACGGTAAAAAGATGCGAGATTGGCATGGAGATCGGGAGTTGCTCCGTTTGCCGTTTGGTGATCGATGCTCGCCGAGCCGAGCCGCCTGCATCAGGCCTCCGCTCGCTCACGAAGGGGGAGCAGCAGTTTCTGGGCTCGCACACGTTTCGACACCGGCCCGCGCTCTCCGCCGTGCATTCCCCGTCCGGTTCGACAACAAGAAACCGGAATGACCATCCCCAAGCGAAGAGTAAATGTTCACCACATTTTTCTTTTTTTCTTCGCCGCCGCCGCGAGCACGTTCCAAATGTGCGCCGCCGGCATCGTGTCATGGCACGAAGAGAAACACCGTCTGCATCTACAACCAGTATTGCATCCCCCCCCCCCCGTCTCAGAAGTGGCCGCGGAAAAGATGATGTCGCTAAAAACGAGCGGAGATTGCTCTCAAGGGGCCTCTTTCACCCCCTCTCCCCCCTGCTTTTATAACGTCCTGAAAAATTGCCGTTTGTCATACGTCAGCCGAACTGAAATTTAGTCGGAGAGCTATCATTTAGCCAGATCAAGCGATGAGCTCAATTTAGAACATTTTTTAGTGTGTGTGTGTCATTGGTGACCAGGATTCTACCGTCAAGTCATTGCACCTGAGAACTGGTTTAATCGCAGGTGTCTGCCCGGATTTGTACCCTGCATCTCAGCGGTTGCAGCTCAGCACTAATGAGCCCTGAACCGTCCGGCCAGCAGCTTGACAACTTAAAAGCTCCAGTGACAAAAAAACATGTTTTTGCTGCAGTGGTTTGGGCAGTAGATCGACTGAAGGTAAAGAATGCTCAAATCTCGTAATCTCGACTCGGAATTCGTTTCAAACATAACGTGGCGAACGGCGTTGCCAGCGTTTGCCCTCTGCCGACTTCTGCTCCGGGGCAAGTTGCTCCCGTACGTTGCGTTTCCCTCTGCCAATGGGGCCGGCCGCTCCCCGCGTGCACAGCTTTCAGGTTTCTCGCACAAACACCCACGGGGACAGGCTGGGGGAGGGGGAGGTTTGCGGCACGCGATAAGAGCGGCCGCGTGGCGCGCACCACACCACCACATTGCCTTGTGATCGTGGGTGGCACCCAGTGTCATAGCCACACCGTGGCATAGCCTCTTGAGTGTGCCGGGCAGTGCATATAATTGGGATATTCTTATCACGGGAAGCAGAGTTTATCACAACAGCAGCAGAGGAGGGGAGAGAGCTGCATGTGTAGTGTATTTCACGGAGACACACACTTGAACTTGGAGGCAACACGTTTATTCGACAACCCCTACAGGGTAACTACAAAACGTACAACAGTTAACTAGACTCCAACAGGGTAACTACATAACCGTGTCAGGTCAGTAACGTACTGCCTGACCCACGATGCCGAACGTGACGACCGAAGACTGAAGATCGTAGCACGGCGGGTTGATTCCAGAAGCCAGACAGCCGCGATTGCTCCCGCGACTTCCCTTTTATGCTCCTGAGCGCGTGGCCTCGCTCCGCCTTCGGCCACGCCTCCTTCATGATCTCACCAGAAGGTTCTTGACCGAGCACCACGTGTCCCTCAATCCACCCTTTGGGCCCCCTCGCGACCCTGTGCCGGTCACGTGCCCTCTCGGGGTCGCCCAGACTGGCACGTCCTCACATGCCCTCTCTCTGACCGTCATCCGAACCATGCCCTCTAGGTCCCGCTTCCACACCATAGCTACTCCGGTGCCAGAGAGAGACTCGAGACGCACCGTTACACTCTTGTTACAGCAGCTGGCGCTATACGCCATAGTGGCTCCGTTAACGTCACTACACTTGTAAACGCATTATCTCGAGTGCTCTGTTATCACGCAACCGACAAAAAAAAACTGCCGCGTTCAATGTCTCGGGGAAGCGACTTACAGATTTCCCCAGGACACAGCGACCACAATAAATTGTGGGTAAAAGGAGAACCCCCCCCCCCCCACCAGGGACTGGTAGCAACTCCGGTTCACGCAGGCGGCTGTGGGCTGGCCGCGCGATCCCTCTCGCCGCTCTGGCCCCGCATGGCCAGCGGAGACGCGGTACCGTGCTGTACCCCCCCCCTCGTCCTGGACTCTGACACACGCCGCTCTCACTTTGGCGATCTGTAGAGCGCCGTTTATGGCCACGTCCTGGGTGAGAGTCTCCCGTGAGCAGATGCGAAATATTGGCTCTGACCCGAAGCGTCAACGCACAGTCACGTGATGTGTTTTCCCAGCGTACTATTAATATTTAACTTGAGGCCCGTGCCCGTGTTTTCGCTAATGACTACAGTATTTCTTTATTCCGCTTCTCCTTCGTCATGTTGTTTTGCTCACACATTGTTTATTTTACTGTGTGTGTGTGTGTGTGTTTACGTGGTGCGTTGTGTATTTCTTCTGCGTTTCACTCGCTAATTTATCGACGCGCGTCGCCTATGGCAGGGCCGTTTTGCCGTTCCCCATTTCGCTCCGCCGACCCTCGTGGGCAAAGCGGCGAACAAAGCGGAGTAAGGAAGCCAGCCAGGGGTAGGGAAACCCTTTTACGTACCGAGGGCCGAATAAGCACTTTAATATGCGCTGCCGTGTGCTCGGAGCTACACGGAAGACGACGGGTTGAGTTGAACCCGCTGCGAGTTGATACGCAGTGTTGTTGCCAGGTTCACAATGGTCCCCTCTGGTACCCGATTGGCGTGGCTGAGATAATTCGCACTGACGGATAAGTGATCGTTTTGTGGTCCATTCCGAAGTGGTTGGAACCTCATGTGGCCGAGGTACCGTATGACACGAAGCCGTGGGCCGTGCGTGTCTGGCCCCATGGGGCCACAGGTTCCCCACCTGCAAGGTGCATTTTATTTGACTTGATTAGGTAAAGCCCAGTGAGTTATCGACTTGTTTTCAGAGGCGACCTGGGCACGCATCATCGCTCATCAAAGTGACTTATTCATACATAACACGTGGGAATTCAAAGTAATAGCCCAATGATTTAAACGAACTTGTGTTGAGGGCAAACTGGAGGACCCGGAGATAAATCCACGCCACCACGGGGAGAGAGAACATGCAAATTCCAAATATACAGGTGTCCATAATAGAGGTTTTTTTGGGTTAGTAGATCGCGTAAATAAAAATGCATCGTGAAACCCGCCACCACCCGACGCAGCCAAGTAGGGTCCGGGATCGAACCCAGACCTCCTGTAGAGCAGGCGAGGGAGATAACGATGGTGCGTTGACGTTTGCAGACCCTACCAGCGCCGCACGGAGGAGGTGGCGTTATTGCTCAGAGACAAACATTGTCGCTGAGAATAATAACACGAGTTTGGTTTTGCATCTGTGTATCGAGACCCTTGAGCGCAGAGCACGAATCCTCAGCGGCGTCTCGGCTCTCACAAGGGCGGTGGGGGGGGGGGCAGGGAGGGGGGGGGAAGCCAAACCCTTGTCAAACGCAGCGTCACTTGTAATTGCGAGCTGCCACCTTGGCTCGCTGTGGCTGATGTCACCTTGTCCCTATCTCCTCCCTCCTCCCTCCCTCGCATCACCACCACCTCCTTCCCCTGCTCTCCCTCCCCCGCCCGCCACAGCCGTGAACCACAAGCGCCACCTAAGCAACGGGATTGCCGGCTACGGGGTCCCGAGCAGCCGCGTGGACGTGCCCGCGGCGTTCCCCGAGGGGGAGATGCTGCTGCAGGTGAGACGCGAGCGTGCCCGGGCAACGCTCCCGTCCGCCCGCCCGCCCAGCCGGCGCCGGCGGTCGGCGTTAGAGCGGCCGCCTCTCCCCCCCCCAACTCTCCACTCTGCACCGCGTGAGGTCCCCGTCGCATTGGCCCAGCGATTCAGTCGCTCGATCGCTCGCTCGCTCGGGCCCCTGGATATTTTTTGTTGTCGCGGGTTATTCCACGAAGGACACGCAATCTTGGAAGCCATCGGTAACGCTGGCGCCGTGAACGTGACAAAGGTGGAGCATCGATCGGGGTTTATTTCGTACGGGGAAAGTCCCGAGTAGTCGGTTGCCCGGCGAGGTTTTGCGAAGGGAGTTCCGTGGTGCCATCAGCACAGAACAAGGACAGCAACAACGGCGGAGTGATCCGTGCGGAGGCACGGCAAAAATCGGAACAGAACGCGTCAGAGGTGCAGACAAACGTAGTGGGATATGGCAATGAAATTAACACCCTTGTGTTATTACTGGTACCCTCTGGGAAATAAAATATAAAAGTTAAACAAGGGATATCCCACTCATATGGGCATTGAAGGGGAAATGCTCATCTCATCTGTGCAGCCTTGAGCCAGTGGTGGAAATTCTACATTCCTCAGGTGGGTGTAAGTTTATCCAAAGGATAACTCACTTTATCGACCCCAGAGGGATGATGGGCTGTGTCCCCCCCCCCCGCCCAACCAGGATTTGAACTCAGAAGCTTCCGATCGTGAGCCGCGAGCCCTACAGCGATTCACATATTGGTTGTTTACGTAATTATAAAAAAAAATACGTTTTGTTCAAATAGAGATTACTTCGTTCATAGATTGCAGATGAAAGGTTTGAGGAGGGTAATTCTTTCCTTGTCAGTGGAAAGTTCGCTCGGTTTATCTCTAATGCCAGACGAAATAGCCGCGCAGCCAACGCTTGCTTTGGCAGCCCGTCAGATTTCCGAGCGTGAGCTCATCGCTCCGATTCGCCCCCATGGGAGATGCCAGGTATTTGTGTATCTGTTCACCTGTCGGCGTTCTCTTCTACTCTCAGGGCACCATCACATATCCGACCTGACCAATTTACCGCACCAGAGAAAGACAAAGAATCCCCCCGTATAGCCATAAAGGATTTTTTTTGGCGCCAAGTGCCGTTCACGGCACACGAGGGGGTGGGTGGCCAGCACCAAGCCCGGCCGCGTTTGTGGCGATGTTTACACACCGCACCAGGTATTCAGTTTAGGCTGAGTCGACCTAGGGGATGCCCAGGACCGGTTCAAATAATAGTCGCTGTTGTTGGCCAGGAGTGGGAATCGAACTCTGCTCGCCGGGTTTCGTAGCGCAGCACGCTAACCGCTTCCACTGCCGCTCTCCCCAATTAACCGCACACACACACGCACACATGCACACACGCACACACACACACACGCACACACGCACACACACACACACACGCACACACACGCACACACGCACACACACGCACAGACGCACACACACGCACACACGCACACACACTCACACACGCACACACGCGCACACACACGCACAGACGCACACACACACGCACACACACGCACACACGCACACACGCGCACACACACGCGCACACACACGCACAGTTGCAGCACGTGTACATGGTTGCGGCTGTCATTTTCTCTCGATATTGACGTCCGCCTACGCGTCAGTGTCCAGAGAGGAGTTGGGGAGGCGACGTTGTGCTGTACCCACGCTTGCTTCTCTCTTCACCTTACCCCTCGCGGCGAGCGAACAAACGGGCGGGAGGGCGGGATGGGTATAGCGTGCAAATAGCGCCTTGGCACACGGAGCCACAATTATAGAAACCACATGCAAGAATGCGTGACTCTGCCTCGGAGCCTCACGCAGGCCAACGCGCCGCCTCGCCAGCGCTCCGGCCGTGCGTCGCGTCTCAACGACAGGACGCAACGGCACGGACGTGCGCGACGCTGCGCCCCTTCGCCGCTTCGCGTTGGAGTCTTCCCCCCCCCCCCCTAATTTTTTTAAAATTTGTCACTGCGAGGCATTTGCTGTGCTTGTTTGGCAGTCCTTGCTTTTTGCCCCCGTGAGAGTGCATGGACAGAGGTGGGTGGGGGGCATACTGGAATGTTGAGTTATGTCGGTGCAAGCCAGGCCCGGCTCGAGCTCCTCTTGGATTGGGGGGGGGAGTAGCAGAGCAGTTGTGTGTGGGGGGTGGGGGGCACCGTAGCAGGGATAAACCGCGCTGAGGAGAGTGAATTTGGGTCGGCCAAAGGGATAGATTTTGTGGTGCGCGGCCTGACCCAGTATTCCCCCCTAGCACCAGAGCCGTGGCGCAGAGTTGACTTTCCGTTGTCCGTGAACCGGGTCGGACGTTGGGGCGGCGACCGATATCATTGTTGAGGCGTACAAGACCACCGCGGTGCTTCGTAGAAGCCCTCGCAGCCAACTTACTTGCCGTGCCCATTGATCCTCTTAGTTTGTGTCGAGGCATCGGGTGTATTGATCAAACCGTACCTACGAGTGTTTAATTCCTGAATGCCGTACACACACGTTGGCAGGATTAACGCTGTGGTTGTCCACATGCGCAGACGGCGTACAAACGCCGTCTGCGGGTCCAGAGCGGCCGAATAAACTTTCTCTCGTTGGCCGAGACGAACGGCAGCCAAAGCAGAGAGCGCGTCCGAGAGGGGGGGGGGGCGCCCACCGTGGAATTGGAGCGTTGACAGCGCGCGCCAGAGTAGAACGGAATGTTGCATCGCGATACCGTGAGAGATAGCGATGGCTTTGGGAGGCCTACATCCAGCAGTGGATAGATCATGGCTGCCGATGATGACTATGACGAGTTATTTCTTAGAATACAACTGAACTGTTGACCTTTGAGCCCAGGGGTTTGGCAGTGGGGGTTCCTCTCCTGTGTTGAAGCGTCCTAGGAAGTGGAGCGATGCAATCGGCTCGTGGGCACGAGCTCCGTGGATTTTTACATGGCAGCATTCACGAGGGATGGCTGCTGCTGCCGATATGGCAATGACGTTGATGATGATTCAGGCTGCCGGGAGCGTTGTGCTAAGAGTTTGGAGTTCGTGCCCCATGCGACCTGCAGCTCCCTGCCACTGCCAGGCGTCAGTTTGTGCTCTGCCGCCGTCCCGGCTACGGCCGCAATCGCACAATAAACTGCTTGTGGGACGACTAAGCCTCGGAGACGAATGGCCTGTCCAGGCTCGGCGGGGTGGCGAGGGGGGGGGGGTTGCAACAAGGGCAGGCTGCCTGCTTTGGCACTTTGGCATCGCAGGCTCAAGCGCTGATCAACCCCCGTGTGCACATACCATCCGCCCTGAGGTTTGAGGGCCAGGTGTATCATCATCATTATCATTTCCATATTGCCGCCACCTCTCAGGACCTTACCCATGTATCATCTTCATCATAAGCAGCAGCAGCAGCCATGCTCATGAGCGGCACACTGTGGTTGGCAGAGCCCCATGAGTAACCTATACGTATATATAAAAGGGAAATGTGTGAATGTGTGTCTGTTCGAAATGTTTAGCATACTTCCCAACATGCAACAAACTTTCAATTTGGCATGTGGGTGGCTTCCAGACTGTACACAATGCAAAACGTATAAAAATAGACTTTTGTATTTTTTGGGAGGCGGGGGGGGCGCAATAATGGAGATATTTTGCTCGGCAAGTGAGTGGTGACGTCACATCTGTGATGTCACCCGGTAGCGTCACGCAGTGTGCCTGCCGACGTCACGCCCCCCCCCCCAACCCTCCGATTAGGCCGTGTGTTAATCCAAGACAAGAATCCAAGTCCCGGGCGAAGCCGGGTGATAAAGATAGTAACAATAGTTAGGCGAGTTAATGATATGGGGCACCTCATCCACCCCACCCACCCCCTCTGCAATTGTGCCCAACCTCCGTGTAGCCACCTGGGCCTCGGTGCAGTTGCTACGCCTGCACACACGTCAGCCACGACCTCATCAATAACCTTCTGAGCAGCCTCGAGGATTACATTTGTGGCACTGAAAACAATATATATATTGCCTGTCCCACCAGGCACACTCTGGTATTTGTCATCATTACGATCGGAGCCGTTTGCGCCGTGTAGAGTTTTTCCCGACGTTGGGAACACCCCAGAAGCCGTTCCCTCGAGGGTGAAGTTTGCAACATTCCGCGTGAACGACGCGTACAGTGGCGCCGTGTCTGGCTCGTCCGTACGCTCAAAGGGAGGGACGATTTTAAATAACGAACGAGCAAAATGGCATGGCCTCAGGACGGGGAGCGCGGCAGAATGTTCTCTGAAGCGGTGATCAAAGGGGGCGTGCGTCGTTCTTCATGTGACATCCGGCCAAGGGGGCGGGGGGGGGACAGCCACCCCCTCGCACCCGGTGGCCACCGCAGGGTCCGATGACGGCTCGGTGGGACTGTCCGGTGATTGCCCTCACCACCAAACGTCTGGAGGCGGGGGGGGAGAACTGAAGAACGCCCCCCCCCGCCTTTAAACATGGTGACGTTTACAGGGCTGCCACCCAAACTCTCGAATGCGAATCAATTACGGCAGGAGAATCCATTTCTGGCAAGGTTCGGGCCTTTCTCAGAAATGTGACCGTAATAAATAAATATCCTCTTGTAGCGTGACAGTAAAATTAAGACCACAACAGCAACGACATTACAGCAGAGTCAATTATGGGGAAATAAACATCCTGAGAGCATTAATGATGTTAGGCCAATTAATGCTTTTGAAGGATATACGAATATCAGGTTATAAAGGTCATGTATTTTTTACGAGTTTTCTTTTGCTATTATTAATTTGGGAGATTCGGATGTTTACAACGTATGGTATTGCAGGCTGATACGGTGGCGCTGTAGTTATCGCACTGCGCAGCCACCTCCAGTGCCTCTGGGGATCAAAGCGAGCCCAAAATCACAGCGTCAACTCACGATGATTCACGTGTACCTTTGTCAACCCATCGCTGGGTGACGAGGCCTCCCCGTGCTGCGTGAGGCTTTAGGCAACTTTTTTTTATCGTACTTTGCCACGCCGGCCGGGACCGTTTTCGGTCATCGCTCACCGCCGATGTTACCCGCGGCCAAGAAACGAGCTCGGGTCGCCGGATTGCACGCACTGAACACCGGCCCCCGTGCGTGCGCGTTCCGCGGCGTACGTGGGCACCGTCGCGTGCACCGTGATGGTGCCCGTTTCTTGCCACGCACAGCCCCCGCGGCGCTTTCAGATTGTCGCCTCGCTGCGTCGCGGCGGTGTAGCGGTTGGCGCGCGAGCGCTGCGGCCAACACCTCTACGACTCCACTCTGGGGTGTGACGCGTAGGCCGACGTCAATATCTACAGAAAATGACAGCCGCACCCATGTACACGTGCTGCTGCGCTGTGCGCGTGTGTGTGCAGGTAATTGGGGAGAGCGGTGCGCCACGAACACAGCGACCCAAGTTCGATTCCCGCTCACGATTATCTGAACCTGGCCTGGGCCTCCCCTAGGTCGATTCAGCCTCAAATGAGTACCTGGTGCAGTGTGTAGACATCGACACTGCGGAGATAAACAGGGCGGGGTTGGCCACCCACCCCCTTGCGTGCCGTGGCGGCCTTCATAGGTGCTCGCTAACAGAACTTGCCCCAGCACTCTATTAAGGCTATGCGGGCGATCTTTGTCTTCGTGTGTTGTGACGAGCACACCCCCGCGGCGCTTTGAGATTGGTCGCCTTGCTGTGTCGCGTGCGTGTGCAGGCGCTGCACGGCTTTGCGTTGGTGGTGACCGCGGAGGGGCTTGTCTTCTACACGTCCCACACCATCCAGGAGTACCTCGGCTTCCACCAGGTGGGCTGCGCTCCCACCTTCTTCTTCCCTTCACCGAGTTTCCGCCGGTTTCGCCGCCGCCGCCGCCGCCGCCTTCGGCGCCGTTTCCTGACTTCCCGTCGAGGAGGTCACATCGCTCGTTCGCGTCGGAGCGAATCCGTCAATCCCTCCGACGAGTTTCCGTGATGCCGGGGGGACAGGAGAGTCATGCAGGGGTCACGTAGGTGACCTCTGCAGCGCAGCGATTGATGCGTCCACGCTTGAGCGTCGTGGGGCCCTACAGGTAGGCGAGTGGCGACCAGGAGCTTCATAAAAAAACTACCAATCTATTTTTTATTCTACCAGGTAAGGCCCACTGAGCTATGTAGCTCTTTTTCAGAAGCGACCTGGCCACAAAATGATAGCTCAGCGAAGCGGCTTATCATGTGCAAATTTATAGCAGGCAGATACTCGAAGCACATCTTTCTAAATGTGGAGGGAAAAACCAAAGGACCCGGAGAAAATCCACACGACCATGGGGAGAGAGACATGCAAACTCCAGGATCGAACCCACAACCTCCTGCATACCAGGCATGGGAGATAACATCTCGGTTTCCATTCCCGCACACACCACATCCAAGCGTACCTCTCGTCTATGACCGCAGCTACCAGTCACGTGCCCGCGCCAGTCCACGGGCGACTCGAAATCACATTGCCGATGGGCTCTGGATGGGAGACAGAATCAGAATC
Source organism: Entosphenus tridentatus (assembly GCA_014621495.2). NCBI lineage: Eukaryota > Metazoa > Chordata > Hyperoartia > Petromyzontiformes > Petromyzontidae > Entosphenus > Entosphenus tridentatus. The sequence goes on from CM025650.2 coordinate 2,674,147, forward strand.
TGTATTTATTCTGGAGAAATCCGATGAGCTATGAAGCGTTCAGTAGGGGCGGGTCAGAAAGTTACAACAAACAAAACAAAAACGATAGGAGTGCAAAGTGTAGGAAAGGTAAGCAGATCACTAAAAATAAATAAATTAAATATATTAAGTATGTACGTTCAAATTGCATAAGTACACCAATTTTAAAGCTTGGGCAAGGCAGCAAAACAACAAGATGAACAGTCCCCGTCCACACCTAGACAACACACAATCCCTCAATAACATTAAAATTCAACTATCAATACATGGGCAAGGATTAAAGTTACAAATCACATTGGCAAATGTGGTTGTGTCCAGCACTAAACTAACGACGGCAAATGGCTTTGGTCCACCCATTCAATTCGCTCGTTCTCGAGGCAAACGTATTGCGCCGGTGTGCAACCGCTGCGCCCGCTCTCGCGTCACTCCGAACCTCCTCCCTCTTGCCGCCGCCGCCGCAGTGCGACGTGGTTCACCAGAGCGTGTACGAGCTCGTCCACACGGAGGACCGCGGCGAGTTCCGCCGCCAGCTGCACTGGGCGCTCAACCCTGCGTCCACGCAGGGCGCCCGCGGCGGCGGCGGCGACGGCAGCCAAGGAGGTGAGAAGCGGCCGGCGGTCTCCTGGGGGCTGCCCTCAGGCGAGAAAAACGAGCGGGTCGACGGCGTCGTTGATTTAGCGCGGGCGACAGTGGCGGGGGTGGTGGGGGTGCCCCACTGAGAGCGATGTTCTCTCCTTTCAAGGGGAGGACCTGGGTAACGAGGAACAACACGGAACACGTGTGTGAAAGATCAAAAACTGCGGCGTACGCACACGGGGGATGAAATGTTACCGAGAAGGTGCGCGTGTGTGTGCTTGTGTGTGCTTGTGTGTGTGTGTGTGCTTTTGTGCGCGTGGCCGGTTTGGGAAATCACTGCTGGGTGGAGGTCTCCCCATGCCATGCGGGGTCACGGGCGTTGTTTGGCTATACTTCACCGTGCCTGTCAGTGTGTGTGGGATGGGGAAGTGGGGGGTGGGGGGGCGTGTCCAAGACCAGCTCAGATGTGTGGTAGCATAGGGCATAGTACAGCCCAGAAGTGGATTGTGCTGCACTGCTGCAATATTCAGCGAAAGCAATTGAAGCGGTGGAGCTGCGGTGCGGTGGTCCAGGCACCGTGCGGCCTCTCACATTGGTGGCGAGCGACATCTGAACTGGTCCGTGGGTGGGTGCTCCCCTCACCGGTCCACACTGGCCAACGTGGCGAGGTGTGGTCAAACTCCACCCCCCCTCCCCCTCCCCGTGATCCGCGTGGGGAAGCCTTCATCCAGCAGTGGATTGTCAAAAAGAACTTGATGATTCAGCTCTGCCTTGCAAAAGAGGCTCGTGGTCTGAATGAGCTCTCACCTGGTCCCGAATAAAGTCGGCGAATGAACAAACGAACAAACGAACGAATGAAGGACGAGTGGGCGTTTGTCTCTGATCGCCGCAGACGGGCGCGCGGCCGTGGAGCAAGGGCCGGGCGCGGTCACCACGTTCCACCCGCAGCAGCTCCCGCCCGAGAACTCCTCCTTCCTGGAGCGCCAGTTCATGTGTCGCTTCCGCTGCCTGCTGGACAACTCGTCCGGCTTTCTGGTGAAGACTTGCCCCGCTCTCCCCCCGCTGTCCCCCCCCCCCACCACGCCCCACCCACACGCCCGGCCGGGTCAAGGCTTGACCCCTGCTCACCCACATGCCTTGCCTAGGCCCGATCCCTCCTCACCCACACGCCCGCCGGGCCCAGCCCCGATGAGAGCGGCAGCTGCTTGTAATTTGCACCTCTAGACTCGGATTTATTGCCGTTTACTCAGTCGCGAAGGATTGACGACTGTGATAAATCTCATCGTAGGTCTATAAGTGGACTCATTTTAAATTTACGGCAAAGGTGACTGAAACAAAGTCTGATATTTACACCAGGATGCTTCCGAAGCCGTCCGCTGGCTCACTCGCCCACCGCGAGCGTATAAGGTCCGCAGAGCGGGAGAAACATTGATGATGAGAATACAGGGTTTGAATTTAGGTTGCAGCCTTCCGTGATTAAACTTCTCAAGTGTAGTGAGTTGATGACCAGGCTCAGCCTGGTCATCGACGAGTGCTAAATAAAACTCCCATAATTAGTCAATTTTATTTTACAGTTAATTTAACTCGGGCCACTTTGATTCAACTGCATTCGGCACTGCCGTGGATCCCTGAGGGATCATTTAAGTTGACGTGTGAACACATTTAAATTAACCACCACCATGACCTGCATCAAGCTACAGCTGAAGGCTCTCACATTCAGGCTCTCACCCGTTCAGGATCCCCTCACCCGTTCAAGGTGGCTTACGACGAACTTTGAGCTCTGGCTCCGTGCTTCCGAGTTCCCGATGGAAGCATTGCATCTAATTCGTGAAATATCCACGTGTCACAAATCGTCTTTTTTATTATGATGACGATTAACAAATGCGGCTGTAGATGTCTACACGTCGAACACGTACAACAGGAGTCACATCAGCCGTCGATCGTGACCGCAAAAAACGCATCACGGAAAGTGGAGCTCGGACAGCACACACAGCCCCTAACGTGCGCTGCCCCTAACGCGCCCAGCCCCTAACGAGCCCAGCCCCTAACGAGCCCAGCCCCTAACGTGCCCAGCCCCTAACGCGCCCAGCCCCTAACGCGTCCTGGCCACGTTGGGGTGGCTGCAGGCGCTGCTGATCCAGGGGCGGCTCAAGCTGCTGCACGGGCAGAACCAGCGGGCGCTCGACGGCTCGCCGACTCCGCCGCAGCTGGCGCTGTTCGGCGTGGCGACGCCGCTGCAGCCGCCGTCCATCCTGGAGATCCGCACACGCAACATCATATTCCGCACCAAGCACAAGCTCGACTTCACGCCGACGGGCTGCGACGCCAAGTTCGTGCACGCGATCGCGCGACGGCGGAGCGGTTGCGCCGTCCGTTCGCCCGCACTGTCTCGTCGCGCTGTTCCTCAGAGCATGGGACATTTTTTTGGTCGTTAATTTCCGACGCCGGTGATGTGAATTATTCGTGAATCTCTTTCGGTCAGTGTCCTTAGCTCGACCAGGTGAGACGCAACTGCAAAGTGTCGTCTCGTGTTTTTGTTGTTGTTGTTGTTGTTGCGTGGGGGCAGTGCTTGTTTTTCTCGTGCCGTTCAGAGTTATGTAGCGTCGTGTCACAGGCTCGTGAACGCCGATCGCTGTGAAGCGGCACAGAGAGAACGGTAGCCGTGCTTTGCGTGACAGTGATAGAGGCTTAGCATCGATGCATCAATTTGTCGATTATTATTTATGATTAAGCTCCTGATACAATCTGTTTTTCGACGAGCAGCCATTATCAAATGGGTTGACAAGATCCCCGGCAGCTGCAAGCAGCTGTTCAGTTCACCACAATTAGGACTGCCACTCGTACATAATGAGTACAGATGGTGTATATTTCAGATGGGTCTCCCTCAGCACTATTTGAACTCTTCTTGACTCATTAAACCGTTGGCGTGATCTACGCCCTTGTTCCAAACGCCTCTTTTTGCCAGGACGTAAGTCTTCCGAAATACGACGCTTCTTGTGCGTGAACTCTGTCGTCCTTGTTTTCTAAAGTTTACATCTGGAGTATTATTAAAGAAAATTATGCTTTTTGAAGTGAATCGCTACCCCAATTGCAACGATTCATCGAATGCCTGCGGGGCAGGTGAATCATTGCACCTCCAGTTTTCCTGTGTGCAAGAGTTGTCCCGCCAGGCGCTTTGCTAGCGGTGCCAGCGGCACCAGCGGCGCTCGCCGTCTATGCAACTAATCGCCGGCGTCCCTCGTCCGTGTCATGTTGTGCCGTCAGGGGCCGGATCGTGCTGGGCTACAGCGAGATGGAGCTGTGCATGCGCGGCACGGGCTACCAGTTCATCCACGCCGGGGACATGCTCTACTGTGCTGACAACCACGTCCGAAGTGAGGGCTCTACACGCGCACTCGCGAGCTTTTAGAAGCATCGTCGGTTTTGCCGAGCAATGGTGGCTATGCATGTGGCCTGTAATCCAGCACTGTGGAGGCAGTGGGGGTTGGTGGATCGCACGAATGTTACGAAGCTCCCTTCCCGTTGGCCGTTTAAGTACCACACCCTGGCTCGCCAGGCGAAAGCAGTACAGCAAGTCGACTAATCGCCATCTGTTTACATCTGTATGGGGATTGAGCGTTGCCCCTTCACGCACGTGGATTTTCTCCGGGTGCTCCGCTTTCCTAAAAGTTGTATAAACAACGACATTAATTCGCTGAAAATATCTTGAAATAAAATAAAACACAAAGCAGGACCCTCCTGGAAAGGAGTTATTCCACTCAGTGTAATAAAATTATTATCCACGATGGCCTCTTGCATGTATGTTGAACTTCTTTCACACTGTATGGACCCAACCGTGCTAATTGGAGGTGCGGAGTGGGGGGGAAGGGTTAAGCAACTAAACACAACAAGAAGCAGTTCTAAAGAGATGTTTACATCCCGGCTGCATTTTTACGTTTCTCACATTTCCTCTCGGCCCAGTGATGAAGACCGGTGAGAGTGGGTTCACCATCTTCCGGCTGCTGACGAAAGATAACGGCTGGGCCTGGGTGCAAGCCAACGCCCGTCTCGTCTACAAGGGCAACCGCCCCGACTACATCATCGCCACACAAAGGCCGCTCAGGTGGGGGGGACCCGCCGATGGCGCGCCGATGAGCCGCCCGACAAACTCGACGGTTTGCGCGCGGACGAAAGTCGGCAGGCAGAACAGCCCCACCGTCGTTCGGCTCTTGCCGTGACTTCGTAATGTAACCGCTGTCCGCTCCCCCGTCCCCCGCTCCACAACCCGCCCCCCCCTACTGCTTCCCCCTTCACCTCCCACCCCTTGCCGCGTCCGCCGATCGCAGCGACGAGGAGGGAGAGGAGCACTTGCGCAAGCGCGCCACGCAGTTCCCGTTCACGTTCACCACGGGCGAGGCCCTGCTCTACAACACGGACGCCTTCCAGCCGCCGATGCGGGACCCCAGCCTCGGCGACGACGGCGATGGTTACGGAGGAACGGAACAGACAGCGGCGGCGGCCGCGGCGGCGGCGGCGGCGGGAGGGGAGAGTCAAGCGGCCGGAGGCAGGGGCGGCGGGAAGTCGTGGCCCATGGACCCCAGCTCGCTGATGGCCGCGCTGATGTTGCAGAACCAGTCGGTGTACGTGCGCACGGCTGCCTCCAGCGAGGACCGCCTCCCGTCGTACACGTTCAACGACGCCTCGTGGCTCGCGCCGAGCAGCGTCGCCGCCGGCGGCTCGGTGTGCCGCCGCGGTGGCGACGACGACTTCGACCGGAGCCTGGGCCGGATCAAGCTGGAGGAGCACGACGGCGGCAGGGTGGCGGCGCCATTGACGCCATACTCCGGCGCGAGCACCAGGGACGAGCTGACCGACATCCTGGACACGCTCGGAGTGAACGTCAACGACATCGAGCTGGTGGAGGAGGAGCGGCAGCTGATCATGGGTGACATGGAGATGTCGTCGCACCTGGGCAACATCCTCTCCAACGACGACATCATCTCCTTTGTGGAGGACCTGCTCAAGAAGCCCGACTGCTGCGTCGCGCCAGGTCCCGACCGCGCAGCGTCGCAGCTGCACAACCCGAACGCCGGCGCCGCGGGTCCAGAGCCGTCCGGAGCGCAGCTCGGTTTCCCGAGCCCGCTTTTCGCACACGGCTTTGAATTCTACAGCGGCCGCGAGACGGCGCAGAACTGCGTGCAGAAAGCGCCAATGTCGAGGCCAAAGCAGGCAGCGATGTCGGAGAGCAGCGACGTTCGCAACGGCTTCCTGGCGCAGAACTTCTTCGACGGCGCAAACGGCGGGGCCGTCGTAGTTTCACAGGGCACGTCAAACGTCCCGGCACTCGGCCTGCCCGAGCAGGGCACGCCTCGCGGCGGTGCCGGACAGTGGAACGCGAATGTTCTGGTGGCCCATGGCATGGCACACGCCCGCTCGGGGTACGTGGATGGTCAGCTGGCACTCGGAAGCAAATTGCAAAACTGGAGCCCGACGATGCAACCGGGTTGGGACTGCGCGAACGTCACGCAAGACCAGATGCAAATGCCTGGCGTTGCGGGACAGTGCGGGGTCACCGGGCCGGCCCTCGTGAACAGCGCTCACGGCCACGGCACGATGGATGGCGGCGCGTGTCAGGGCCCTTTCGCCGGTTTGCCGGGCCACGGCTACGCGGGAGGGGTCCCGGACTTTGGTGCCGAGCCCGTGGCGTCTTTTCCGCCCCCTTGCCAGGGGCCGGTGTCTGCCGGATTGATGCAGAACGGCCGCTCTGACCGCGGCTGGCCCGCCGCCGCCGCCGCTCACGTGCGGCAGCACGCGACGGTCACGGGCGCCGGCATCGGCACGTGCTTGGCTTCGGCGGGGAACGGTGACCCGTGGGACGCGGCGCCGGTGCCACCGTACACACCGATGGAGGTGGAAGGCGTGAACCCCCCGCAGTACTCGGCCTGCGTCTCTCAGATGCACGTGGCGCCCATGGGCAGTGGCGTGGCCGCCCTCCACCCGGACCTCGCCGCCCACTTCCACCAGCAGCCGGCGCTTACACAGCCGGTGAGCACTCGCAGCAGCAGCAGCAGCAGCAGAGCAAAATCATTTGACATGGCCTAAGAGCACGACCGCGAATTGCCTCTATTGTTTTACTGAAGCAGAAGTTTGGTCGCACTCTCTTCTTCTCAGTCCACGGACGGTACAGTCTCAGGTCCTGGGCTCAGACGAAAGGGGAAAATTGGACGGAGTTCCCCATTTAATTCCTCGCACCCGAGCCCTTGCCAAGCACGCCACGCCACTGCCTCTCCTCAACCCGCCTTCAGTGCGCGTGCCCATTCTCGTGCGCACATCTCAGCCAATGCGACACGTATCCCACCGGGCGATTGGCCACTGCCCATGCACGTCTGGCGTTTGGGTTGGTTCAGATGCTGCCCTCCCACCATTTTAAACTAACTGACCGATGGCCCATCCAGAATAGAGCGACACAGCTCACAGGAGGGCATTGTGGTTGATAAAAAAATCCATTTATAAATTCCCTCTCGACGTTTCTCTTTTTACAACGAAGATTAAAAACTGCCGTATTTGCCCCAACACAATCGTTAGGTAAGTGACAATGAAAGCATAAATCATAGCCTTGTAAGTAACTTTTATTACGATCCATATTGGACTGAGTGGCCCAGAAAATGTTAATGGCTTATTGTAAAGGTCAGTTTCCCATGAGGGAGAGCAGGTTTATTTAATTTAGCTCAAAAATGAACCCCCACCCATCCCCCTCTACCCCCTCCCTTGATGCTTTGCAGCTGTAGTAAATACTTTATCAGGGGGCAGCATGGCTTTTTAAATAGTGAAAGAAGGCATTTATGCGAATCCAGTGTTGGGGTAATTTTACAGCACTTCTCACTTCGTTAAACCTTCTGGAGATGTGTGCGAGGTGATGGACGTGGGAGACCCGTCGTGAGTGTGGGTGGGTCAATAGGTCAACGCAGTACATTCACACAATGGCACCGGAGTGAGTCGGACCCACATCTGCCGACGTGAAGGCAACGTGTCGGGCAGCGCCTCGAGTGTAGGACCGCAAAGTTGGGGCCGCGATGCGGGGAGGCACTTTGACTGTCACCGTCGACAACTCCTCAGTTTAAACAAACAGATATTTACTTTTCCGTTCAATTGGTTGGCCGAGCAAAGAACGGGCAAATATAGTTCCGGTCGTGCTGGAAGCTCAACGTGAGAAAGTATTTTTTTGTCGCGTGTATGTTTGTGTGTGTGCGCGCGTCTTACTTGTGAAGTTAGCGGCTGCCATTCGTCTTGGGTGACTGTAGCCCTGGCTTCCGCGGGGAAACTTACGTCAACACGAATCAGAGTTACTTTGATAGAGGGCAGAAGTGCAGAACATGACACAATTTTGCCTTTGCCCATCATTTAAGATTAGCGCGAAGTAATTTTTTTTTAAACACGTTAACTCACTTTTCAGCCATTTTAGGGAAATGTTAAAGGAGCTTTGTCCATTGAGATAAAAGTGTGGATTATTTTCGTTCATATTTATTGACTGCCATTAAAACCCAGTTAAAGAGACGGATGTTAATTGGCACGCAGCTACGTTCCACACTTCACGGCTGGGAGGACCGATCTGACGACAGAGAAAGTCTTTATTTGTCCAGATCACAAACATCGCATTCAACAACTTGTCCATTAATTCATATTTTATTTTGTGGTCGAAAAATAAAACAACTTGAATAAAAAGTCGCCCCATGACAGAGAGGATTCGTATTCAAAGTGCGCGTCTGGCGGAAAGGGCGACACATGGGACGACTGTGCCGCTCGCGTTCTGCCGGCGGGCGCTTTGATGCCTCGCAACAACTCGAATTCGACGCAGCTGCAGCGCCAGCTTGGGCTACCTCGCGGGAGCTCATGCATTCAGCATGGGCGACCGGGCCGGGGCACCCTCAGCGAGCCGCAAGTGTAACTCGAAGCAGGTTTACGAAACTCACACACGCGCACACAAGCAAGCAAGCTCGCTCGCACGCACGCGCTCACACGTTAGCAAGCCCGTCCACTCACGCGCAAAAAGACAAAGATCCCCCGTTATAACGGACTGTTGGGGCAAGTGCTTTTTCGCGAGCACCTATGAATTTCCGGAATGGTACGCATGGGGGCGGGTGGGCAGCGCCACATCCCACTGCCTTTGTCTACCCAGTGGAGATGTTTACACACCGCACCAGGTACTCGTTTGAGGCTGAGTCGACCTAGGGGAGGCCCAGGATCAGTTCAGATAATTGTTACCAATGTTGTCCATGAGCGGGAATCGAACTTGGGTGGCTGGGTTCGTAGCGCAGCGTGCTAACCGCCACACAACCGCTCCCCACTCACGCACATGCACACACACGCACACAAAGATCAAAGTCTCAGATTTAGCCATACAGAATGTTGGGGCAAGTCCTCTAATCAAATACCGATCAAGGCTGGCACGGTCCATGAGAAGAACTGCTGAGTGGCAGCCAACGTTTGTGTTCTGTTCGCAGCACCTATTAAGGCCGGCATGGCACACGAGGGGGTGAGTGGCCAGCACCACATGTGGTCGTCTTTGTCTCGCCAATGCTGATTTTTACCAGGTACTCACTTAAGGCTGAGTCGACTTAGGGGAGGCCCAAGACCGGTTCACACATCGGCACCGACACACACATGCTAAGGCCCATTGCATGAGTGGTCGGGTGATAATCAAGCATCATTATCATCCACAATTGATCTACTGCTGGATCAAGGCCTCCCCCAAAGCCATCGCCATCCCTCACCGTCCTGGCATGCAACAGTCCGCTCAGCACCACGAGCTGATCGCATCGCTCTTCCCCCGTGAGCGACGCCGTCTTGGGGGCGAACGTTCTCTCCATTGGCTGCCGCTCGGCAGTTGTCCTCAGCCACTGGCAAGAGTTGCGGTGGCTACGAGATGTTTACTACCTCGCCGGGTATGCAGGAGGTCGTGAGTTCGACCCCTGTATATTTGGCGTTTGCGCGTCTCTCTCCCCGTGGTCGTGTGGATTTTTATCCGGGTTTTTCCCTCCACGGTTGGAATCAACATCATGCGTTTCGGAGCCGTCCATAAATGACGTCACGCACCTGGGGGGGGGGTCAAACATTTGTGACGATGTGTGACGAGGGGG
>CM025650.2:2694483-2730482 GCA_014621495.2 Entosphenus tridentatus
AAAATAAAATAAAAATAAAATAAAAATAAATTAAAGAAAATAAAAGTAAATTAAATCACGTCGTGATTTAATTTATTTTTATTTTTTACCTACGTGACTTTACCTAAAAAACCAAAGAGTATGGACCCTTGCAGTCACGAAAACTTCTAATCTAGAATAAATGGGAAATTGTCGTCGTCGCAAAATAAATGTCAAAGTCGTGTCGGTGGGGGCCAAGTAGATTCTGGGAATCAACACCGAATCGCCTCGTTCTCTCTCTCAAGCGTTCATCATATTCATCATGGACAGAGAGAAAGTTGTTTATATATAAATATCATTTTACATCTGGAAGACTTAATTAAAAACGACATTTCGTGTGAATTTTCTCTCGTCGTGAAGTAGATGTCCTTGCTGGGGGTTCGGTTCGATGTGGACTTTCATCTGTTTGGGATTGCGGGATCGAGATGAGGCGACACGGAGCTGCTGGCCATTCGAGAAGACCGCCGTCTGCTGATCGATTCCCACGTGATCGAACGTCTGTCCCTGCGCCTCCGTCGTTCAAGCACGGGGCGCGTAGGTTTGCAGCGCCCCCTGCATGAAAACGACGGGAATTGCAGCGTTCATATTCATCACAGATCAAGTTGGGGGTTTATATTATTAAATAAGTACCGTAAGTCATGACGAGAGCATTGTTTAATGGAAGTTGCAAAACGTCCCAATGTAGAGGATACTCCGGTGTTCCATTCTTCTGCATAACGGCGCGCAAGATCATCAGGAGCTAAGTGCCCATGTCGAGATCAGCTCGCCACCACGAGAGGACTTCTGGAGAAAGTTGGTGTCGTTTTGCTGTTCCTCCTCCATTGAAGGGGCGCAGACTCCAGTGGGTTTATTGTACGGTCAAGTTTGGATTTGGCCTCGGCAAGGTAAGGTAAAATGTAAAAGCAACGAGCCTACCTTTACCCTACCTTTTACCCTGACCCCATACAAATTACCCGATTACAGGGTAATTACTGGGGTACTACTACACATGAACAAGGTTTATAACAGTAAATGCTAGGCAGAGCGCTTTATTCATATAGAATACTTACGATGATTCCAATTTTACACGCTTGTTGTTGTCGTTGTATCCTCAAATCTTGCAACTCAATTTTAACCCACTTCCCAATGTGGTAACGACTGCAAACTTGTTATGCGTATGTCATACTGATGACAATACTATATTCTATCATAAAAAATATATATTTTTTAACATTATTTTTTATATGTTATGTTTCGGCTTGGGTCTAATTGTCCACGCTCAACTACGTTACGGCAAGCTTCGGGGCCACTTCCTGGAGTCGTGGAGTTCTGCCATTACTCGTACATTTCATAAAAGCGTGTTTAAAAAAAGTTATTTTAAATATTACGTGTTAAATGGAAGCCACGGACTGCGCCACGGAGCTTTTAGTGGTAAACAAGACACCGTATTTACCGGGTAATACTTCGCGCTACCTTTACCCTACCTTTATCCTACCCTTTACCTTACCCCTTGGCATGTCGACACCTTTACCCTTTACCTTTACCCTTTTACCCGGTAAAAAGGGTAAATTACCTTACCTCGCCGAGGCCTAGTATGGATTGCGTGACCACAATCGCACGACCGTGGCTTGTCTTCCACTTTCCATTTGTGAAGGAGGAGATGGCGCGCGTCGCCCTGTTGATGTTCCCACGCGGTTGATGGTTCACCCGCAGGCGTCTTTGAGAAGGAATGTCTAAGCCAGGAGGAGGTGCGATGTTTGGGTCTCAAATGAGGCGTTTATTCTGGGACGGCTGCTTTGTTCCGCTCCGTTCGCCAGCAGCGTCCTGCCGGATCTGGATACCCTCCTGAAAGAGCCGTGAGACTCGGTGAGAATTTTTTGGCAAAGGGAATTATTAGAGTGTGTAATATATCACACATAAAGCTAAAACTATAACTCTTAATATTCATCAATTGGGCCACTTTTGGCAAGAAACGTCTTCATATGAAAGGTCACAATGCAAGTTATAAATACCGTATACCAAAATAGATATTTCCTGTAAATCCTGGCAATTTCTGTCAAACCACAGCACTGAATGCCCTGGAAAAGTTTACGCAACACGAGCGCTCTTGGTCCAATGACTCAGCCGTGGCGTTTATCGATGCCATGTGTTTATTGCGCCCTAATGCAGGCAGCATGTTGAAGCTGTTGGTGATAATTGACACGGGAAAGTGCCGCATATGGTTCTCGCGAATTCGTAAAAATCCTGCGACCTTGCTCATAACCGACAGAAATTCACGTTGTTTTTTTATGAGTTTCCATTCCAGTCTATAGCAGCACCTATATGAGTGGTGGATGTGGATGTCAGTGCAGGAAGTGGGTCCTTGGCGTGTGTGTGGATCTGTGACGACAACATTAAATTGCAAAACACTTCTTAAACGTTTAACTAACACTGTGGACTTAAAACGGAACAAAAATATACACGAGGGGTGACATTTTGAGTTAATGGCCCTTCGTCACAGTCCATCATGGAAAGCGTTGAGTTTGGTTTGTTGTTAATTCTAAACACGAAAAAATAAACTATTTTTTTTTACAAGGTAAGGCCCACTGAGCCATATGGCTGTTTTCCAGAAAGATATAAAAGTGTGTGCTTGCGCACCACTGTCGCCACAGCAGCGCCACATGAAGTTGATTAACTTCTTTAAAATGGATTGGGCCACATGTCTAAAGGAAGGACTCTCATCAATCTGTGTTGAAACTCAGAGAGGCTTCCATGGATGAATAAATGACATTCTAAGTGCATTGAATTTCTCCTGCCACTTCAGCTTTGTTATAAACGCACAAAATGAGCCAACCATTCCAGACGGGAATCTCTTGGTATTGACTTCCTAACCCCATATGGGAGAGGGTTGTGCTACCTGTAAGGTGGAGCGGCTGCACGTTTGGCCACTCACTGCACTCTAAACACAGTTAACACGAGTTCGACTCCCGGCTACGGTTAACATCAGTGATGAGTGATATCCGAGATTCCCCCCCTCAGTGACCAACGTGGTGAAGTATGGTCAAACAGCCCCCGTCCTCCCCCCCCAAAAAAACGTTGCAGCATATGAAGGAGGCCTTCATCCAGCAGTGTATTTGACAAAGGGCACGTCAACATTGAATTTGCTGTGGCATAACAGCTACCTCCAATCCGTACCTCGCGTGAGCCCACCGTCTTCGTATATTGCGCAATGCCGCAAAACACAAAGGCGTTGTGCAACAAAAAAAAACCCCCCAATAAACAACGATCATGACTATCGAATGACGGATCTGGCAGCAGTGTGGGATGAGATGAAAGTAATGCTGCCGAAAGGTGTTGAACGCCTCCCCCCGAGTTGATTGGCTCTGGGCCCGGCCTCCCTCCCTCCCTCTCGAGTTGGTTGTCTCAGACCCTGCCCGAACCTCCCGGTGATGGTATCTGGAATGCGGCGCAACAGGATGTTGCCACCACCACCACCACACACACCACGCCACACACATAACTTGACGCTCCTCTGCGGAAGGCGTGCTTGGGGTGGGGGCTCCCACATTCAACAAAAAAAACAATAGCCAGGTTTGTCTCCTGTTGGCGCTTTTGAACCCCGCTCTGTTTGTCGTCTTTAAACGCAAACAAGACTCGACAGATTGGTCAATAACACCGTGGCCTTAACATATATAAAGTACGATTTAAAGCTTTCGTGACTGCAGGGATTCATCTTCTTATTTTTATAATTTTATTATTTCCTTCTACGTGACTTTACCGAAAGAACCAAGAAGATATATAAAGTACGTTACGTTTTAGGCAATGGGCCATCGCGTTCAGTGAAGAACTGCAGTCTGTATATATATTTGTATTATTATCTAAAGCCAGTGTTATTGAAACATGTTGAGTAGTTTTGTGTGTGTAGTAATCTTGTGTGTATCAATTTTGCTCGTGTCCCACTGCCAGGACTTCTCTCCGTTTAAATCTGTAAATGGCGAGAAAACCACAATTTGAGATGTGGCCACGTTTCCTCGACTCCCGTAGCCGAAATGAGAAACTGGCCGCATATTCAGAACCCTTTAGAAGTTCATCTTCTTGGTTCTTTCAGTAAAGTCACGTAGAAGAGAAGTAATAAAATAATAAAAAATAAAACATAATACAATATAATAAAATTATATAATAAAATAATAAACATATATTATATAATATATTATGCTTTATTTTTATTATTTTATTACTTCCCTTCTACGTGACTTTACCAAAAGAACCAAGAAGAGGAATCCCTGCAGTCACGAAAGCTTTAAATCAAACCTTTAGAAGTTGTCTTGAACGTTCCGTTCATTTTTTTTTAGTTCGGTGTGCAATGCAAACCCTTCCCGATATCGGTTTTCTTTTCAAATGACAACAATACGCACCAAGTTACATTACGCTTACCCCTACAGTTTACAGTTAAAAGAGAAACGACGTTGACGTCCTTGGTGTGAGCTGCAGCAACTGTCTGCCGGCGAAATGACATTGAGACAGGCAGCAGGCAGGTCCCAGGTGCCTGTGCATACGTGACATTGCTTCGTGGGGACGTAGTCAACAAGATGCTGGCGGCTGTGGATCAATAATGGCCTATTTACAATAGAATCGAAAGAAAAAAAACCCGTGTGGGTAGCCCAGTTCCTGAAAAAGCTCCCAGCACGTGCAGCAAAACGTCTGACATTCATGCAGAACAACCTGCAATGCAACCCATAGGCCGCGTGGCCTCTGGGTTGCGTAAACACATGATTTGTTTGAATGTGAGGAGACCGATGTATGCAAGGGAGAAATTGCGTATTACTTTTAAAGTCTCCACAAGGTTGATCGTTTCCGTAATCGACCGCTGATTATCGGCTCAAGTGCTTGAAAAATGGGGCAACACGAAAATAGGAGGGGGATACAAGTCTCACCAACATTCCCAATTGTGCCGCTGGACTGGAGGTGATGGGCGGCGCTTGCCGAAGTCACGTGCATAATCGGCATCTCACGCTGGGCGGGCGTTATCGGGATGGGGGTTTCCCACCTTCGAGAGACGGTGGCCGCGATTTTTAACCGCAAAATTAGTCGACTATAACGTCAGTCGATGAATATGGCCAAAATGTTCCATTTGTTCTCCGCCCTTTTCGTTTCATTTTGTAAAAAAACTAAATTGGAAAACACGAAATATTTAAGCGAAGCAGCGCTCCCCTCGCGGACACGGCGAGGTGAATCGTCGTTGGCAGTGATGTACCGGCACAATGAACACAATAATAATCTCCGCGCACATTTACTTATTATCAACAGGGGGCAATTGCCCGAAACGTCGCTTAATAAACATATATTTGTTTGCCCCGTTTTAAGGGGTTAGTAGTATGAAGGATTTATTTTTATTTTTCGTAACTTCTGACAGGAATGTGGGGTGCAGATTGCATTGACATGCTTACAGATGACGATGCATTCATATAATTTCAAACAACTAGAGCATGCCAACTCTGAACAAATATTAACTTTGCACGAAAAATGAATTAACATTATCATTAGATGTCTATGCAACATTGTAATCCCTCCTCTGCTCGCATTGAGTGCTCTGAATCCGTGTAATTGTAGTCCGAGTGCAGGGGGTCGCCAAACACAATAGCAAGAAGAGACTTTTTTATTCAGTAAAAACCTCAACATTTCAAGAACCGCAATGCATGCCAATACGAGACCGTCCTCAATAAATTACGTCACGAAGCAGTCTTTAAAGAGCCGCATGCGGCTAAGGAGCTAAAGGTTGCAGACCCCTGCCCGTGTGTTACATCATATTGCATACAAGCCCATGTACAGCCCGTTGTTTTTCCAATGCACTGTTGGCCGAGGGGCCTCCCCCCACAACATGTGTATCTGTTGTGAATGCTATTTGACCATTCTTCACGACGCTGGTAGCATATCACCACGACAGGTCAGCAATGTAGAGTGATGCACTGCCATCTGTTGACCACCATGTAGCACAGCCTCGCGGCTGCCTGTGACATCCTGCTTGTGCATGGTTATCACCCATCCAAGCACGAGACAGGCTCCATTCCGCTTAGCTTCTACGGTTTGACGAAATGAAGTGCATTTCTGGGGATTTTGCCATAGGTGAAAATTTAATGAAAACGTCCATGAAAATCCATGAAAAGAGTTAACACGCCATTCCTGAAGCAATTACCTGGCTTAACCACCTCGTAAACAATTATCCACACACAGTAGTGAGTGTCCATGTAGAGCCCAAGCCAGTGATAGAAATTCCACATTTTTATGGTGGGCCAGAGTCCCTCCACAGGACGATGATTGTCTAAACCCCACAAAAGTGGTACTCTTTTTAACGACCGCTGGAGTGATAAACTAAACTATTTATTGTATCAGGTGAAGCCCACTTAGCTATACAGCTCTTTTTCAGAAGCAGCCCAGCCACAATTGATAGCTCAACGAAGTGGCTTATTGAGTGGAAGTTAATAGCAGTATTCCTCGATTTATAAACGTTCGGTTTACGAAATTTCGCGTGAACGCAATTGACATATTAAGAGCAAAATCGAATGAGATTTCACATGCCACGTGCCACGAGACCATGAAACAAGAAGCACGTGGGAGGCTGCGTCAACCGTCCGTGACGTCACGATACCCTCTTAAGTGCAACAGTCGCGACTCCACATCACGTTTCCAGGCCTTCCAATATGCAGAGCTTTGGCGAGTTCCCTAACAAAAAGATTATTATTATTTTTATTATTTTATCATCTTAATATGTTTTTTTTTCATGGGAAAAGCCAATCCGATTTACGAAATTTCGTTTTGCGTGTCTTTCGTAAATGGAGGGACACCTGTAATCTAAATGCACGTTTCAAAAATGTGGAGGGAAAAACCGGAGGACCCAGAGAAAAAAATCCACGTGACCACGGGGAGAGAGACATGCAAACTCCAAATATACAGCAGCAGGCGTCAGAGTCGTGATCGAACCCACGACATCCTTCATACCAGGCGAGGGAGACAATGATGAGCCGAGTTGACCACCATCTCCGACTTGAACTCAAGACTCTACGAATGAGACAGCGGCCACTCTGCCAGGCACCACGACCCACCAAAATAAATAAATACACAATTGTAAACAATTATCCAAAAGATGGTTCTCATTCTCTTCTCCTTGCAGGTTGAGTTGATCATTTTGCCATGATTTTGGTGTCATTTATATTTAAGCATCATATTCTGTCTGCCTTGTTTTTGTGTCTCATTTTCATCGTCTCATTTGCTCACTTGTTTTGTCGTGCTTCGTCTTATTCATTTTCCATTAGCTTGTGGTAAAAAATCTTCACAGGCAATTCGCACAATGTTCAAATACCTAATGTTTACATGCATTAGTCCAATGCGTGTATCAAGGGCGTGAGAATAAAATGACAGTGATGAATTGAAGAATGGCTACAAGCTCACGAACAATTCTCTGGATTGAATTAAGGGGGGAAATGAAACAATGGGTCTGAAACAAAGTTCTTTATATATATGTGCGTATAGATGTAACATTGCTTGCAGCTATCGGAGCTTGGAATCCACTGGTAGGCTCGTCAGCTGGGAAGAAGAGGAGTCCGAACTTCGGCCAAAGAGCACCGATTGGGCTGTCCGGTTGATGGGCAGCACACGGTGGCTGTATCCATAGGGGCGCAGGTGGTAGGCGAAGTACTCGAAGGTGTACATCCACGTCGGAGACATGTAGTGGAACGTGGCCGAGTAGTCCGAACAGCACCGGGGACCCTGGAGCACGTAGCGGGGAGGACACGGTTAGGACACACGGGACACATGGGACACATGGGGTATTGGTGGAACGCAGTGGGACACGTGGAAACACACGCGTGTGGGGGTGAGATGTTTTCAGGGCCGCAACAGGACAGGGGCAACGTCTAGACATGGGCTGCATTGAGGATGGTAATGTTAGCAGCTTATTGTGTCATGGTTACGCTGGTCCCTGCCATAGCAATTTGGAATTTCCACTCCTGGTACAAGGCCAGCGATTGAGAGAAGCACGACTCTATACCCCACGTGATTAAGAGGCTTGTTGATCTAACATAAGTTTGCTGCAATTTCCAAGGGCCCCCAATTTAACTTTGTGCAGCACTGTAATCACGTATTACATTATTAAAATTGCGGATGTGGCCAGGAGATGGCAGCGCTGAGTGTCACCACCACCACGTATTCGGTGTGGAGCGGTGGCCTAGCGGTTAGCGCGCTGCCCAACGAACCCAGCGATCGGAGTTCGATTTCCGCTCACGGGCCAACACCAGTGACGATTATCTAAACCGGTCCTGAGCCTCAGCCTAAAATTAATACTTAGTGCGGTGTGTAAACATCGCTACTGGGGAGACAAAGGCGGCCAGGCGTGGTGCTGGCCACCCACTCCCTCGTGTGCCGTGCCAGCCTTCATGGGTGCTCACTAACAGCACTTGCCCCAACAGTCTGTTAAGGCTATCTGGGGGATGTTTGTCTTTGTATTCGTGGTTTCTTTGGTTTCTCCAGTTTCCTCCCAAATGAAGTAAAAAAAAAATTGTAATTGGCCAAACATCTCAATGCAGGGCCCTCCTGAATAAGAGGCCTGTGACTAAGGTGAAGCGTCTCCGGCTGAAGGGCATTAACATGATTATATTCTACCAAGAGCTAAAATGACATCTCAAATACGTATCATTAGGCCACAATGGGTGAGCGACATCTCATTTGTGAGGGTACGATACGATTCAAAATATACCAACAAATGCATTCTCTCACGATTCTAGACACACATTATTGCATGAATTATTACTCTGCACGCAGAATAACCTAACACGCATCCAGCAGTGAAGCTGCCTTGTTCTTTCGAGATAGTCGCGGGTTTTGGCTGGCCATCGAACAAACACGGTTACCGCATCGCTCGCTTTCAGATGCGCTTGTGCGGCCGTCTGGACTGCTCTTCCTTCTGCTATTAGGAAGCCATTGGAGCAATCTACTTTTAAATCATCAAGATTGCAAACTAATTTCTTAAGAACTGCTTTTTGTGTTTAGTTTGTTGTCCTTCCTCCATATGGTGTGTAAGACATTCAACATACATACACACATATATCGTGTTCCAGTTTTGACTTAAAGCTTTCGTGACTGCAGGAATTCATATTATTGGGTCTTTCGGTAAAGTCACGTAGATCGGTTAAAAACAAACAAAAAACTCCGACGTTTCGATCGCAACACAAGCGGTCGTCTTCAGGAAAAGGGGGGGGGGGGGTGAGCTTCCAAGGCAAACTGTTTATAAGGGTTTGAAATGGGCGTGGCCCAAATGTCAGCAACCAATGACAATGCAGTAGTGGGCAGCCAACCGGACGGTGGTTGGTTTTCCACCAATCAAAGGTCTGCCAGGTGAAAATTTGCATGTTAATGAGAGATTATCATGTTAATGAGACATCGCAGAGCCACAACCAAGGGGTCGGCACGTGAAGTGGCTGTGAAAGAGCAAGTTTGAAATGGGCGTAAAGCACAACTAACATCGGAAGGTGGTCGGATGGGAACATCATAGCCAATGACGACTTCAACTGGTTGATAACGTTGATTCTTGGTACCAGAGAAGATGGGTATAAACTGAGCAATCATTGGAAGGACGTTATCAACCAGTTTAAGTCATTATTGGCTATCATGTTCCCATCCTACCACCTTCCGATGTTAGTTGTGCTTTACGCCCATTTCATACCCTTGTAAACAGTTTGCCTTGGAAACTAACCCCCCTTTTCCTGAAGACGACCGCTTGTGTTGCGATGAAAACGGAGTTTTTTGTTATTTTTTGTTATTTAATTCCAACCGATCTATGTGACTTTACCAAAAGACCCAAGAATACGTGTTCCAGTTGTAGTTTTTGTTTCGTGGTATTATAAACTGCTGTATGCTGAGAAAAAGAGGGTCTATGCAAATAATGGCAGCCAACCAGGGTATATTTGAAAGCTGCTGCTATTACCGAAAAAACACCATCTCCCATTAGACAATTTTATCGAGACCATCTAAAAAATATATATTTCATTTGGAATAAATATTTGAAAATTCAAGCAGCCTGCATAACCTTTTTTTCTAGTTGGGCGATTTGCTCGCATTCTCAGATTGTGCACGCAGCGTTACCATTCTGTGCGGTGGCTGGCCGTTTTTTAAAATCCTTTATATTAAGTTCACTTGCGTGCTTGCTTGCTTGCGCGCTTACGACCGTGCACATATTTCGGTCGTTTTTTAACCCACTTCCCGTGATCCAATCGAGCTGACATTTTCCACACCGACTCGTTGTGCGTGACAATTAATGTTCGTGAAATTTTTTTTCCAAAATTTTTCACTTTTTAGGACAAAAATATTATATTTAATTACCAATTGCTTAATGCCTGCATGCAATCATCTGACCCATAGGTGGCAGCCATCTCAAGCCAGAGGACGAGAGGACTCTAGCCGCCATGCATATAAAGGATTTATAGTGAAAAATTTTGTTTTTACGGGTTAATTTTTTTACAGAGCTGTGTACACACGTGGGGGGGCGGGTGGGGGGGGGGGGGGTCCAACAACTCACCAGCTCGAGGGGGTGGTAGGAATAGTCTCTGTACCAGAAGTTTTTTTGCTCGTGTTTCTTGGTCAGCAGCTCCTCGGGAAACACCCCATGGAAGGTCTCCCTTCGGTGCATGTCCAGGGACTCTCCGGCCACTACGCCAACCTTTTCGAGGCACTTGGCCACCTCCACGTCCTCGATGGTGGAGGTGTGCGTGCACTTGCCCGTCTCGAAGGCCTCCACGAACTTGCGCACGGCCTCCCTGCTCATCGCATAGCCGCCGCCCCCGCTCATGTAGCCCTGCTTCACGAAGTACTTGAACTTGCGCCCAAAGAAGATGGGCTCCGACGGAGAGTAGCTCACCAGCAGCAGCTTGAGGTTCTCCATGATGACGTAGGTGTCGTCGTCGGCCTTGAGGAACCAGTCGGCATCGTCGAGGTGGTTCTCATTTATGTAGTACAGCGCCTTGATGGTCTTCCAATAGAGCTTGTCGCGGCCTTCCCCCGTGCCGAGCCCGATGGCCCCAAGCTCCTTGTCCTCCTCCGAGCTCATGAAGAGGACGCGGTCACAGCGCTTGGCCCAGGTGGCCTTGACGTGGCGAGCTTTGGCCTGGACATTCTTCGGGTGCGTGACGATCCAGCACAGCACCCTCACTTTCTTGAGCAGTGCTACTGCCGTTGAGTTGTCCATGCCTGCGTGGAGGATCACAAAAGCGGTTGTGTCTATGCGCGTGAACAACGTGGCATTTGTTTGTTTATTTTACTTTCTCGACTGTATTCTAATTATGCCGTCGGCATTAACGGCACGGATCAAGTGAAATTCGTTCGGGAACTCCTACAGAAAGCAGGGAAAAATCACCCCATGTTCGATCAGAGCCTTTGGAAGAGATGCCCATTCAAAATTGCTTCCAAGATCTCTTCAGTTGCTTCTTATCTACACGAGGTGGCACTGCACTTTTACCCAGGCCACTCTTGCAGATGAGACGACGCCTTGCCCATTTCGTTCTCACCTGGCTAAAAATACAAACAATACTATCTTCCCGCATCGCATTCTCTGCAATAGTGACGTTTGTAAAATGTCAATGAAAGCATATGTCTTTAGTTCCCAGAGTTGTAATAACTCAACTTAAGAGAAATCTTAAACAACTTTATTACACTCAATGATTACTATCCATAAGAGTTTTTTTTGGGTTAGATCACGTAAATGTGTAAATGTGTCGTTTAAACCCGCCACCACCCGAGACAGCCAACTAGTAAGGGCTGTCACGTAAACAGAACATGCCAATTCACCACTAGTACAGCACACTGGTGTGTTTGATTACTAGACTGAGGGCATACATTCGTTATAGTTCAACACCACAGCTTAACCATACATGTTAGCACAAAAGGTTTCAAGTCAATGAGACCACTACTGACAAAACCCCAAGAAACTGAGCGAGAACCCAAATAAACCGAGGCACAATAACATTTAAGACTAAACGAAAACTATACTATTTTTATGTTACCAGGTAAGGACCACTGAGCTATATAAATATTTTTCAGAAGCAACTTGACCACAAATGATAGCTCAACGAAGTGGCTTATTACGTGGAAATTTATAGTAGCCAAATATGTATGGGAAAACTGGAGGACCCAGAGAAAATTTCACACGACCATGGGGAGAGAGACATGCAAACTCCAAATATACAGGTATCGGGTCAGGATCGAACCCACGACCTGCTGTATACCAGATGAGGTAATCATAATAATAATTAAATTGTATAATGCACATTCCATCCGAGGATCACAATGCATGAAAAGCAAGAAATAAAAACAGAACCAGGGCAAACGTCTAACCTAAAGAGGGAAGGCCAGTTTAAAGAGATGGGATTTCAAAGCAGACTTAAATATATCTACCCACTCTGATTGCCCTGATTTCAAGTGGCTCGGCATTCCATAGCTTGGGTGCCACGCAAAGAAAAGCCCGATCACCAAAATAGCACAACCTAGACCTGGGAGTGCTGAGCAGTTGGAGATCAGAAGAGATCAAGGGCCTTGATGGATGATAACAATGTATTAATTCCTGCAAGTAATATGGGGTGAGCCCTTTAAAAGCTTTATATATTAATATCAGCATCTTAAAATCCACTCGGAATTTGATCGGTAACCATTGAAGAGCCTGGAGGACCGGTTGGAATGTGCTCACGAAATGTTGTGCGTGGTGTAAGCACTCTCGCAGCTACATTCTGAACGAGCTGCAGTCTATCCAGTACTTTACTCCGTATCCCATTCAGTAAGGCGTTGCAAGTAGTCGAGTCGGGATGAAACAAAAGCATGGACCAGTTTCTCAAAGCCAGCAGGTGCATATCTGGAAATATCTCTTAGGTGGAAAAATGCCAGTTTAACCATCTTAGATATACGTGTCTCAAAGGATAATGACTGGTCAAACTGAACACAAAGGTTTCTGACCTCCCGTGTGGGATTGACATCGTGACCATCGATCAACAAACGAGGCGAACCAATTTTAGACAGATGCAGAGGGGAAACGATGAAAGTGGCGTCGGTCTTGGTCAGCATTTACGAGCAAAATGTTTTGGCGAAACTATGAATTCACTACCGTTAGTGATGCAGATAGCGCAGTAGATACTGTTGCATAGTCTGGTCCCAACCGGATATACATTTGAGGATCATCTGCACAACAATGGTAGCATAAGCCAAGATGTTGGAGCAGAATACCCAATGGTACCATGTAGATGCTAAACAGTTATGGGCAAGCACAGATCCCTACGGAACACCACAGAAAACCGGTCTAATGAGTGACTTGAATCCATTTTTTGTGATGAAGTACCTACGATTCTTTAAGTAAGCGTGAAACCACAACAAACCTAAGCCAGGAGATCCCCATTGAAACTTCCAGTCGCTCAAAGAGAACCCCCGTAAACAATGGAGTCAATTGCTGTGATTAGATCTAGCAGGATGAGGAAGCTGACGAAGCCTGCATCTGCTGACATAAGTAAATAATTGACCACCCTTTACAAGAGCAGTCTTAGCGCTATGTGCAGGTCTGAACTCTGATTGAAAGTGGTCAAATAGATCGTTTGAGGCCCGGTGCTGATGTAAACGAGTGACCACAGCTATACGGAAGGTTGGATTCTTGGGCGAAGCTCGGGATCAAGACCTGGCTTTTTAAAAAGTGGGATGACCGCAGCCATCTTAAAAATGTCTGGGACTGTGCTGATTTTGAGGGACCTGCTGAGAAGACTGAGGGGCCTCAGTATAACAGAATGGTCCCGTAACAGCCTTGAAGGGAAGGGATCCAGTGGACAGCTGGTAGGTCGAGAGGCAGCAAATAAAAAGAGTAGTTCCGCAGTTGAAATTGCGGGATACTCTGTTAACAATATGCCTTCGAACGGAGCTGGAGGCAAGTAGGAAAGAGAGGAAACACAGGGAGGAGACATTAATTTGGACTTGATAGTGGAAATCGTGCAACAACTGTTGAATTTTAGTACAGAAATCAGTGGAGGAGTGGGAGATTACATTTGGTTCCTTATTCAAAAATTGACTGATACAGGAAAATAAGGTCTGGGGATTGTTATCACTATATTATTCACAGTTAAATAACAATAAACGTGAGAATCCATTGCATTGTGTAACACCGGGAGTCTCATAAATGGAAATACATGGTAGATTCCAACCCAGGGTTATTTCAATGGTGCCGACTCGATGTTTTGACATGGTGTTAGTTCCTAAGCCACGTGGTCACCTGGCCACCTATAAAATCATGGAGGTTTATTTGTTTAATCGGTCTGCTGCTATTTAACTATTAGTCGGACGTGTGCTGTGACAAATGCACACACTCGTTTGGTTGCTGGCCCCCCCCCCCCCTCCATGGGCTTAAATGTCCTTACCCCAGATATCTGTGTATTTGGCTCCCTAACTCCATTTAATTCCATGCTTAAAACCTAATACATTACTTTAAAAAGTGAAGCACGGGGTCACTGCTAATGAAAGCCGAGTTCTCCCCCTACTACCACCAGAACAATGTTGGTTCAAGGTGCTTTTCTGTTTGCGAAGATAAGAATCGACTTTCTGTTCTCTCTCCGTCGACTGGCGCCTTTACCTCCTCGCCATCCCCCACCCAGTTAACAAAGCTCGTGGCTTAAAATTGGGACTGCACTGCTCCCATAATTGTTAAATGCTTCCGCTCCCCCCTCATACACCGCCCGATCTCTTCTAGCCCCTCTGCTCAGGTGTAGACCTCTCCCAATCCACGCCCGGAGTTAGACCCATGTTAGAGAACATAGCAACAAGTATTGTAGTTTGTTGGAAAGAAATAATAATTTTGGCCTGAATGAGCTCCTACGTACAGGGTCACAGAGGAGGGGCCAGTGTGGGAGTTTGTCCCGAGCTTGAGATCCATGGGGGCCTCAGAAAGAGCCACGGTAGCCATCTTTGTTATTTTTTCCCCTCAGGCCAAGACAAACCTTTTGACAGCCCTGCATACCTGGCCATAATGCAATTTATGTATATTCCTATACACTGCGAGTCCCGGGTTGTGGAACGTAGATTGTGATGAGATAATGAAATAAAAAAATTATTTAGGGGGTCTTTTTGGCACCCTCGTGACATACCTTAAATACGGTTTCACGTGTCAAAGCAATTACGTCAGTGGCTATTACGGAGCGCCTGACTGTGATTGTTTGTTCTTCTCAGTAACAAAGGGCTTCAACCCCATTTTGGTAGCCCGGGATACGCGGCCCACATTGTATCCAACGTCTAAGGTTCAAAAGCTGTTTGTTTTTTGGGTGTGCGTTTTTCTTTTTATAGAGACGCGGGGCCACTGTGTGGAAATCCAACATCACTTCAGTATGTGAACCTGTTCCTAAATCCCTAACATATGACAGTGAGGGTGATAGGCTTGGGACTGCAGATATAGCTGTGGCCATTTGGATAAAAAAAAAACCTAAGGTAAAATACGACCTTAACGTTTAGCAATAATTCACTTTTTTTTTACTTGGCGACCAAAGTTCTATTCAATAACACGGCTAACCATCAGTGGCCAGCGATATACTAACAGGTCATGGGTTTCCACCTCACGGAACACACTGAGCGGCGTGAAATTTGGTCAAATATTCGGTAAGATCTGCAAGGTGTATTGAGGTCTTCGACTCAAAGGGCTATTAAGTAGCAGCTTAAAATATGAATGTGTATTTATCCAGGTAAGCCTAAAGGGGGTTTTCAGGAGGGTCCTGCACTGGGGTGTGTGGCCAATTCCATTGTGGAGTGTTTGGCTGCATGTGGGAGGAAACCAGAGTGCCCGAACTAAACTCGCGCTTAAGAGTGGATCACACTCGGAGGATCCTCACAGATAGACGAAAGAATCAACTTTGTACTGCCGTATATTGGCAAACTCGCATCCAGAGTACACAACTTAAGCAGTCTTATATCCAAGTGCAAACCAGGATTCTGAAACCAATTAAAATCAAGATGACTTCATCACCAATAAATAGCAACCAAGGGAGTTAACAGGGATTTACTTAAGCTGTTATATGCACCTAGCTGGCATTTCATACTGGTTTTTTTGCATAACCACTTTGACCGAGCAGACTGGGTTTCAGGGTAGGGCAGGCCCATTTAGAGATATTTGGAACCCTGATACATAATGTTAGATTAGGGGCCCATCCTTTGCCATGTAAACCATGTACAGATACAAACCGTTCCTCCTCCTCTCGTCGGACCCTGGGGGTGGAGGAGGTGGAGGGGAGAATGTCTATCTTACCTTGATGGCTCAGAACGTCAGAATCCAGGTTCATGACCATGGGAAGTGGCTCTTCGTCTGTGTCGAGGTGGCCGTGGGGGTAGCTGGTGGACTGCGCTCGCTCGTACAGCTTGATGTCCCTCGCCGTCTGCATCAGCAGGAAGCAAATCCCGTAGCCCACGAACCAGCCAAAGACCTTGGAGAGCTGTGGCCGATTTAGCAGCATGGCTCCTTCAAGCGACACGTGATGCATGCATATTGAACTTCTTTCGCGCCGTACATAGCCAACCATGGTAATCAGACGTGCGGAGGGAAGGACAACAAACTCGACAAAAACAATTGTTCTCAAGAAATTAGTTGTAAATCTAGATTTAAGAGTGCACAGCTCCTGTGGCTTCCGAATGTCGGAAGGAAAGCGCGTTCCAGACAGCTTCCGAAGCGCATCTGAAAGTGCACAATTTAGTGACAGTCTTTGTTCGATGGTTAGCCAAGAGCCGCTGCTCGGATGACCGGAGTTTGCGTGATGGTTTATGCTCCCTGATGGCGTTTCGGTGAGTCAAGAGACAAACGATACTTTTCAGGGAACATTTGTTGTGATGAATGACAAACACAGCGACGGTTTCTCCACAAAGCCGTATACATATGCGCATATGTACAGCCCTTTTGTCGATCAGCTGTTGGCCCATGCGGGTTACCTAACCACGCTTTCAACAAACTGGTCAAAGCGGGTTTGTGAATGGGTGGATTAGGAACGCACAAGTGCAGTACAGAAATGGAATGTGCTGCTATGCACTCTGCTGCCCACCACGTAACTCGCCTGCACTAAGCTTGTTTCATTTTCCCGAGTAGCTTTCTAATGCCAGAGTAAGAGAATTTGCTGGTTGGTCCTCGAGCTATTACGGTGCCACCGCTTTCACAGACTCGTCACTGTCAAAACTGCAGTCACAGACATAAGAATCGGACTATACTATTGTCAGAACTGCTGACGTGCACCAAATGCCTTCATATTCAACCAATTCGTGATTTGAAGCTTTCGTGACTGCAGGAATCCATACTCTTTGGTTCTTTCGGTAAAGCCACGTAGGTAGAAAATAGAATAAAATAAATCACGACGTTTCGGGTGCAACACAAGTGTCCGTCATCAGGTGGGACGCCTGTGTTGCGCCCGAAACGTCGTGATTTATTTTCTTCTGTTTTATACCTACGTGACTTTACCGAAAGAACCAAAGAGTATTCAACCCATTGGCAAGAATGACACTTTATCCTCCTCCTAGCGCCAGTCCTGGTTTGTGAACGTGCCAACTATTCATTCGTACAAAGGGTTGTTTAAAAATGTAACCTTAACCATGGCATATGGTCTAAACAACATCCCTCGGTAATATGAAACCTCGTACGTTACAAATTATAGAATTGTGTCCGCCAGCTGAAAATGTTGCAACACACAGCCACACAAGGTACACATCGGCCCTATGTATTGCCCAACCCTCATACGTGACTGTATATGACTAATAAAACACATTGGTCACTAGAGTGGGAAAGAACAGATGCCATTATGAGCCGAGTCGTGAAGGGCATAATCCCAGTCAGGTAATATATATATACACAGCATGCGTGTACCTTCAGTTCAAATGCGCACCCGTTTCACCACCACAACACAATCATTGGCGTCATTGTGTTGACCAAGTAATGTATTACAATTAATCTGTAATATATTATGTATATTCTCGCAGAACTAGGATCCACGTCTTCACGAGAGGCGCCTTGCCTACTACATAGAGTAGCATATCTGGCGGCTCCACAGCATTCATTCACGCAAGCTTAACTTTTTGGTGACGAGACGCTGTAAGATCGAAGTTTGCTCTGTGCCGAACCAAATTCTGCCGAGACGATTTAGTCTCGGTTCGTTGCCGGGCCGATGGCTTGCGTAAAGAAATACAGTGCCGTTATGTGCATGTAAGAGATATTATAACGAGACGCGACTTCCTGCCGACTCGCGTTCATGGTCACCCGTGAGTGTCAAATTCCAAACGCCCTCGCAAGCCACCTCGTCGCTCTAACCCACAACATCGCTACGAATGCTGGGACCCCCTTGGCTCTCCGCGGTCGAGGGGGGCGTGGGGGCCCCCGTCCCCTGCGACGCGATGGGGTAGACACACGCAAGCTGCCGTACGGTTACAGGTGAACGGCCGTGGCCGGCTTACCTGAGCGTGTCTTTCTGTGCCAGCAGCAGCTGATGTGGTGGTGGTGGTGGATGTGGTGGTGGGTGGGGTGAGTCTTATCTGCCTCGGCTTTTGTACCTGCGCCCATGCATGTGCGGTTCGTGTCCGAACTCCTCCTACCCCTGCCTCACTCTCTGTGCGTGAGAGTGGATAATGTTGAGGAGGCGGAGGAAAGGGGAGCGGTGAGGTGTGAGAGGAATGCGAGGTGGGGTGGGGGTGCAGGTTGGGTGTGGGATGCGGAAGCGTTGTGGTGGTCAGCCCCCGTCGAGGCGATAGGGACGCCTTTGCGATTTGCCGTTCACGGCCCAACACCACTGACGTTCATCTGAGCCGGTCCTGGGACTCGCCGTCGCGACGAGTCGGCCTTAAATTCGAAAGCTGGTGCGGTGTGTAAACATCAGCACTGGGGGGGGGGGGGGGGGCAAAGGGGGCCGGGGGGGGGGGGGGGGAACAAACCGCTACCCCCCCCCCAAAACCCAAAATCCCCCCGGGGGGGGGGGGGGGGGGCGGGTTTTGGGGGGGGGGGGGGGCGAAACACCAAACCCCCCCCCCCCCCGCTCTAAACCAGTTGTGCGAGTTGTAACACGCGCGCGGCGATCGGCGGCATTGGACACGGGAGGTTGAAATTCACTCGGGCGGCGTGGACAGTGGGCACGGCACAGCGGAGGTTGCGGCCGGCGTCCGGAGCGACACGGAGAGCCGAGCCTCAAGCAGTGACGCGCGCCGCGGGGGAGCGAGAGTCAACCGGTGGGGGGTGGGGACACGAGAGTCAGGGGACACCGCGTGTGTGGCGGGCTGAAGGAGGGCATGTTAACGAAATCGACATTTTGGGAGTGAGTGTCAGCCAGGGGGTAAGGGGAAGACAACGCCAAATGGAAGTGGGGATGTTGGTATGTTGAAGTTCTTTCGCACCGCACTTACATAATCGAAGGTGCGGGCGAAGGGCAATAAACTAAACACAAAAAGCAGTTCTCAAGAAATTAGTTTTTTACAAATCTAGATTTAAAAGTGCATAGCTCCAGTGGCTGCTAATACGACCATAAGAGGGTCCTTTGAAGGAGGAATTGTCGCCTGTGTAATAAGGAGACAATTCAAGTTTCAAGTTTCATTTATTTGGTATAGCCCTGTGGGCCATGCGGCTCATAAGTCGGGTGCACCCGCAACAAACTAAATATGAACACAGAACATCTTAAAGCGACGACGCGTAACAGAAACATCCTGGAATAAACCAGCAAATATTCCAAAAAAAACGTACTTAAACGCTGTGTGCAAAAATCCAAATGTGGTGCAAGTCAACAATAAAAACCATAGGACATATTCTTGGTTCTTTCGGTAAAGTCACGTAGAAGGGAAATAACAAAATTATAAAAATATAAAACAATAAAAAAAACACAAGACAATATAGATTACACAAAGGAAAGGTCGTTCATTGGTCACCCCAACTTAAAATTAAAGCTCAGCACCTTGTTGTGTTCCTCAACCGACGACTGCTCCTTCTCTCGAGTGGAGATGGGCGCTGTGATTGAATGGAATCCGCCACCTTTATCTGAATTCGACTTAAACATCACTCACTGGGCCTTAAATGCATTGTTCGACAACATATAAAGGACGCGTACGTTTGGCCATGTTTGCGAGTCGGATACGTTTGTTTTGGAAATATGCATTGTGATCCGTCCTATCAATACTCAAAACTTGTACGGTGTTTTATTTAATGACACTTTCCCGTCTGCGTACGCCTGCCTTTACTTGTGATTTCACTTGACTCCCATGTTTTGGACAGCGTCTTCAGACGCGCCTGAATTTAGAGGATATTAAAAATGCAAATTGCGTTTGCAATTAAACAACGCGTTTGTTTTACAGCACATTTGGATAATTATCTTCGGTTATCTGGTCTTAATTATAGGACATTTGAGCTTCATCATATTTTGTACTTGCATCAAAAGATACTACGTCTGCTAATACCATTGCTTAAAGAAATTGAGACAAATCGTGAGAGTGGTGTAGCCTTTGCCAGAATTCGACAACTAATTGCATTGTTCCATCTCGTTGGTTTACGCCCTCTCAGATACGTGACGTTCATAGTCTTTCACTCATTTCTCGGGATTCCTCAGCGTGTGACACATTCCGTTGCCTCAATGTACGCAGCGGTCAATTACTCAATTGCAATTCGTAATTGACTCTTTAGCACGTTTTGCCGCAGCGGCCTTTATTGTACCTGCAAAACCAGTTTGATGCACGCAGCGTTCTGCTTTGCAACATATTTTACGCCCACTGACGTCGCCGGGCCGCAGCGCAAAGGGGGCGATTTTCCCTAGGCCGCAGAAAAGGTCGAGATGTTGGAGACCTATTCTGGTATCTGTGCCCCGGGCCTCCAAAAATATGTCGGTGGCCTTATCCACAACACGCTTGCATCACACGCGCGCGACTCAGTGTTCTTGTGAATGTTGGTCCTTTTCGTCAAAAGTAATTACGTTTGATATTCTCGGTTCTTTCGGTAAGTCACGTAGAAGGGAAATAATAAAATAAAATATGTTTTATGTTTTATAATAAAAATAAACAATTATATGTACATAATTATTATGTTTTATAATTTAAAAAACCCCATAATTATCGTGTTTTATTTTTATTCTTTTATTATTTCCCTTCTACGTGACTTAACCGAAAGAACCAAGAATATTAATCCATGCGGTCACAAAAGCTTTAAATCGAAATTTAATTACGTTTGGTAAACAATCCAAAATACAGTGTTGTGTTGAGCTGTATTCCCTACAGACCCATGAAGACTGTTTAATCTCTTGCGAGGGTGACTTCAGTAATCTCTGGCTAATCATAATTAGAACACTGAAACCGACACCAATCTTCTGGCTCCTTGTTTTGCTGAACTTTATACCACCAAGTATTCGCAGAGGCATGCAAACTGCAAGGTAGTGTACATGTTTCCCTGCCAACGACAACCACATCATCAACCAAGACCTCGACAATTCACCTCGCTGCCGACTCAAGTCCCCACCTCCCTTCTGGTTTTGCGCTGTCACCATCCGACAATCTCTTCCAGTTCTGGAAGAACATTGCCGGCAAAACGGAGTGGAACAACACGGTTGTTAAGGATAAACACCTCATTTGAGACCCAGACATCGCACCTTCTGGCTTTGACATTCCTCAGACACTGGTGGTCAGACCATCAACAGGCCGATTCGCACATCTCCTTCATGAATGGAAATTTAAAGACAAGCCACGGTTGTGCGTCTGCGGTCTTGCAATCCAAACTGTGGACCATATAGTAAACCACTGTAGTATGCGCCCTTTAACGGAGGGGGAATAGCAAGTCCTGTGAAGCCTCTCGTTGCTAGCAGACTCCGATATTGGCATTTAGCTCTTAAACATATTGCCTTTTGGCGTCCTCTGGTCCAACACCGTTTTGAGACGAGGCTCAAAAGAAAGCTGTCTGGTGTGAACCAATCGATTTCAAAGACAATGCACAGAGTATGTTTTTTGTTTGCATTCTGACCACAAGTATTGTGGTTAATGCAGACATGATTACTTGTAAAAGGTTTCAGTTTGGTGTTCTAACATCTTAACACCTGTTTGTTGCCAGAAAAAAAGGGGATAACCTATTCTCATATTGCCATTCGCAAGAATAGAATATAAATTATGTCCGTATACCTCTGCGTGCATGGATATACTTTCAGCAATGTGGGTCGCAACGGAACACTTCACCTATTCATACAAAGGATAATCCTTCATACAGGTCGAGGTATGGCCTGCCAGTGTTTCAGATTTAGTTCTGAAAGAATAGAGAGCACTTCTCAAAAAGCCTATGCAAACATCGGTGCTCTCCAATCACTACAAATCAAATAGCGCACAACTGTATTATTTGTTGCAAGGTCAGAGTACTGATCTCTCTTTACACAACGCTTATTGTATTGAAGTCGGGTCTAATTCAGCCACAATAGACCGGCTGGTCTTTGCACAAACTGGAGTTGTATACACTTTGGTTCTTTCGGTAAAGTCACGTCGTGATTTATTTATTTTCTACCTACGTGACTTTACCGAAAGAACCAGCGAGTATGGATTCCTGCAGTCATGAAAGCTTCAAATCCAGATTGTAGTTGTATTTATTTAAAGTTAGGGTGATGTTGTTTATGTCGGGTTATAAAAAATTGATAAAAACAATTATTATAATTAAATGAAGATGCGAAAAATGTTTAAATCTCGGCAATCACGCTAATTTATGTAATTATGCGCATATATTATGCTAATCAGGGAGTATATTATTGGTTTCTATGCATGTTTGCGTTTATGCTAATGTGGGCAGTTATGATAATTAGGCTTAGCTTCGCTGCCCAGAGTAGTATCAATCGGGATAAACAATTATTCTTGCTTAAACATTTATTGATTATATCTTAGTGTGTTATGTTAGGTTTCCAAATTCATATCTCAACGCAGGATACAGTTCTTATAAATAAGATTGTTATGCATGAACTTAGGAAAGAAACACTCAAACACTTCTGTGTTAAGCAATTTTAATTCTAAACAAAAATATGACACTCTAATATGCAAACTCTCATGCTTGGAATTATCCACGGTACCATCGAGGACATTTTCTTCCGCGGGCAGTATAGATAGCCATCAAAGATGGCAACCGCACATATCATTAATTCCACCACGTAACGCGAGCTGAGACGGCGATAGAGAGTCTTTAAAACAGTTATGCAATGATATTCATACGAAAGTCAATAAAAGCAAATTATTATACCCCAAAGGCAAAAGTATACGTCAATATATTAATCGGCAAGATTATATAATTAACGAAATGTCTTGGAACAATGGTATGCGACGGTGGACAATGTTCTATGGCAAAGGAACAGGTTTAACACGATATTCTCTCTCTGTGAGCGTGTAGAATTGTGACCAATGTCTCGAAAGTTTAGTTTACATCGATGAATCTATTGGTAAAAAAACGCGATAAAAAAACTAAATAAAACACATTTTTTTTAAAACGACTAAGGCACTTATAAACGACATATTCTTATCACTCGATGAGCCACGATGCCTTCACGGCCAGCTGATAGTTCATACACTTGTATAATTAGTCTTCTTATGATTGGCTAGGGTCGGTTCCATTGTGTGGGGGCATTTGATTGTCCCCTTGATACATTCTTGGGGGAGCAGACGTCGGGCGCGTCGTGGGTTTGTGAGCGTGGGGGGTGGGATGCGAACGGCTTCGGAGAAGTTCCCTCTCGCTCGAGCGTGGCTGCAGCGAGCCGTCGGCTTTCTCCGCTGCTAGCTGGATGAGCGGCGTCGGCACGATGTTGTCCTGGAAGAGGCTCGGTCGCTCGTGACGCCCAATGGTGCCCGGTGGCGCCCGGTGCTCGTTCGCTCGTGCGCTGGTGGACTGGCACCTTTGTGCTCTGGGCGACGCGGCTGATCGCGTTCTCGGGCTCCGGGTGCTCTGGCGATGAACGATGCTCTCGTTCGGTGATGGCAGACGCTGGGCGCTTTCGCTATTTCACGAGTGATAACTATAATCTTCGCCAGTCTCCGCCACTTAGTGGCGAATGACGGTTGTTGTTGTTCTGATTTATTGGAATAATTAAGTTCTTCAAACGAAGCAGCTGTCCCAGATTGTCCGTTCAGCCTCTGCAATAATGAACCTGGAAGGGGGGGGGGGTCTTTCTCGCGATGGGTGTTACTCTTTGTTTCACACAAACTTCCACGTTTTTCCATTTTCTGTTTAAAAGTTTAAATGAGACTCACTTTACTTCTTATAATTACTTGTACTTTTGATTGTAAGTGATTCAAGGTATGTTGTAGCCGGGTTCACAGTATTCCCATCGAGGTTTGATTTTTTTTATGGGGAGATGTTCTTTGCTTGTGTGTGCAAATCTTGCTATCCGTGCTGCGGGAAGACAAAGGCGGTTGGGAGGTTCTTTCCCTATGGAGTGCATTCCATCTTGGTTAGGTATGACTGACTTGTTTCGCCTTTAATTCTTCTAGATGATCCTTTTGTCTACTACTCGTAATTATTCTTTTTGATTTGTGTTTATTCAAGCTTCGTGATTTAGCATTATTATTACCAAGTATTTTCTTAGGGTTTACTAACCTTCGTTTCACTGCCTGTATCCTGGGTTTGTGCTGTTTGTTCTCGAGTTATTATTCTTATCTGATATCCCGAGGCTAGGGAATTCGTTTTGGCTTAAGAACGACCCTGACTGCCATAACTATTCGTTGATGCTTCGGTCAGGTCGCGAAGAAAATTATTAAAGGTAACAATAACATTAGTATTAAATTAATAAATGAGGAGTCATGATCCACTGGTGTAGATTGTAGCCTGGTTTTTAATTGGAGTGAGTGTGAGGATCGATAATGTCCGCTTAATCTTTGTCGCTAAGTTTAGGATTTTCGTTATTAGAAGAAACATGAAAAAGTTAACCAAAGCGAAACGCCTGTGTTCTCTTTCGTCGGGGGGGGGGGGCGTGTGGTTTTTTTATGACTGACCCTTCCGTTGGCGGGAGAGTGGGTGTCATTCTCTTTTATGGTTCATCCCCTGCCCTCTGACCTCGAGCGTGAAAGGCAGCTGTGGTGAGGGTGGGTGCTACAACCTTTGTTTGTGGCCCCGCGATTGATTGAAAAAAAAAAAATTCGGCAGAATTATTCTTAATATGAATTTTGGAAAAAGGGTCACATATACAACAGTGAGTACATCCACTTTATAGTTATTGTACAAGTATGGCTAGTCTAGCTAAAGGATCCCACTCTATCTATAAAGACAAAAATCCCCGTTCAGATATACACATTATTTGGTACACCTAGTCTAGCTAAAGGATCCCACTCTATCTATAAAGACAAAAATCCCCGTTCAGATATACACATTATTTGGTACACAAGCACACGTAACAATAAACTAAACACATTCGTCAATAATACTGCCTTTATATAAACCTACTAGCGTTACTACCCGGATTAATACACGGCCTACGCGGACGGTTGGGGGGGATGCGTGACGCCACCAGGCACACTGCGTGACGCTGCCGCATGCGGGTGACATCACAGATGTGACGTCACCGCTCACTTGCCGTGCAAAATATAATCATTATACAGGTAGGAACAATGTTCCACACTGCCCACCAGGGATTGTCTGTCTGTCTGTCGTGGATAAATAAATATATAATACACACAGCTCTTTGATTGGTGGAGACCTTACAAACAGCTCTTGGATTGGTGGAGACCTACTGCCGGGTACGAAGAGGGGAGGTGCCTAAGGGAGGAGGGTCAGGGGAGGGGCCTAAGGATATGGGGGGTTGGTCAGGGGAGGGGCCTAAGGGAGGGGGGTAATGGGAGGGGCCTAAGCAAGGGGAGGGGGCTTGGTGGGTCACCCCGTGGTGCCCTTATAAAACTCAACGTTTAACCTATACACTACACTATACACGACACGATACACTACACTTATACAGGTAGTAACAGCTTCCACACTGCCCACCAGGTATGAGTTGTCTGGCTGTCGTGCACGAATGCGCTGTCCAACCATGTTCCTACCTGCCCACTCCGAAGGAACGTGTTTGCGCCCCCCCCCCACAAAACACAAGTCTCTTTTCATACTTTTTGCATTGTGTACAGTCTGGAAGCTACCCACATGCCAAATTTCAAGTTTGTTGCATGTCGGGAAGTATGATAAACATTTCGAAGAGACACACATTCACAAATTTCCCTTTTATATGTAAACCTATATACTAGGGGAGAATAAACGTATGCACTTTGAAGAAGGGCAATTGCCCCAAAATGTTGCCTATGATATATTTTCCGTTTAACACCAGTGATATTGACGAAGGTATTGCATTTTTTTGGTTTCGACAATACTTTTTATATTTATATACAAACTGTTGCGGAAAGTGTCGTTTAAGCAAATGCCTGTTCGGGCTAGAACGGCACTCGAGGGAGTAGCGTTGCCAATACATCGCCCAACCGCAATTGTGTCAGTGCGGTTCTTTACACACCGTACCAGGCATTCAATTACGACCTCGGGGAGTCACAGGACGGGTTAAGACATTTGCCACTGATTTTGGCCTTGAGCAGAGAATGATAACCGCGACTCCTATACCGCTTCCTGCACATGCACGCACATAGCCCACGAGCCCATACCAGATGGGTTTTCACCTGTCGGTACCACCAGAGATGGTGTCACTTTGGTGGTCCCAATTTCTTTATTTACACGCTTTTATTTAACTCACTCTGTTGTTGTATCCTAAAATCTTGTAACTCAATCTTTACCCACTTCCCAATATGGTATCGACTGCAAGCTTGGTATACTTATGTCATACTGATGACTACTATATTCTATCATAAAAAATTAAAAAAACATTTTAAAACATTCTTTTTTAATATGTTATTTTCGGCTTGAGTCTAATTGTCCACGCTCAACTCACGTTTGCTGTAACTGACCACGGTCCCTGACGTTATGGCAAGCTTCTGGGCCACTTCCTGGAGTAGTGGAGTTTTTACATTACTAGTACGATACATTTCATTAAAGCGTGTTTAAAAAAAAGTTTTTAAAAATATTACTTATGTAGCCAATTACAGTTCAATTATGTGATGACCAATTGAAATGAGTGGGGATATCACCTGACTATGATTATCCATATCAGTGGTGTTTAGCCTTTTTTGGCGACTGTATCCCTTGTTGATTTGTGTTTCAACCGAGGACTCCCTTGCCTGACCCAACATGGTTCTGATAAATACATGTATGAATAATGAATATCAATATACTAACCAATTGTCCATTTTGTGAGGTATTCTAACAAGCTAGTAACTGCAAGCGAATAAAATACTCTGCATGCGTGAATGATTCATGAGTTTAGAAAGGTATTTTATATCGTTATAGATTACCATGCTGATTAAAATTTTATCGTAGTTATTTTATATTGGCATGCTCATACATGATTATTCACCAATGTTATGTAATTTTACACATTTATAAATCACCTCACGTACCCCCCTGGGACATTGCCACGGTTGAGAACCACTGATCCATCCGAATACATCGGTATAATGCGAAAGTGTTGCTATGGTTGAAGTGTTTGCCGATTTCTGCACTGGCTCATGGACGAACAAAGTAATGATAGAGCCACGTCAAAGAGACAGACATCTATGGGATATTTTTTCTCCACCCGAATTATAAATGATCTAATAATTGCATTGCCTTTGTCCTGTTCGCCTTTTGGCGTCCTCTGGTCTAACACTGGTGTGAGACAATGCTCTAAAGAACAAGGCGGTCTCTGGTGTAGGCCAACCAGTTTGAAAGACAATCCATATATTATCAAAGCATTCTTGATTTGAAGCTTTCGTGAAGGCAGGAATACATACCCTCTGGTTCGTTCGGTAAAGTCACGTAGGTATAAAATTAAAAAAATATATAATAATAAAATCACGACGTTTCGATTGCAACACAAGCAATCATCATCAAAAAAATTATTGCTGGGGTTTTCTCACGTGATGATGATTGCTTATGTTGCAATCGAAACGTCGTGATCGATTTTAATTTTATACCTACGTGACTTTATCAGAACGTGTTTGTTTGCATATTTTGCCACAAGTACGTGTGGTTAATGCAGACTTGATGTCTTACAAAATGAACATCTTAACACCTGTTTTATTGTCAGAAAGAGTAAAACCTATACTTATTCCTTCATCATTCGTAACACGTCTGTTGGTTAGTATTGATGTAAAAATGAGTTGGAACATTTGTTATGCTGTGCTGTTCGTGGGAGTTGTTTCACCAGACTTCACTGTGCTGCTCAGTGAAGGTCGGTGTACAGTGAAGGCTGGTGTAATGTATATGGACCCAGCACGATGTCATATATCATTCAACCACAACAGACGTAATGCAGACTGGAAGCAACTTGGTTTAACCACAGAGGTATGCATTGCATGTACAAGGTCACGCAGCCACATACAGACCGACCACCAGTTGAAATGCACTGGATCTGTAGCCATTGTATCAGTCTAGACCACCAACTTAAAGACTTAAGGAAATGTCACCATTCCAAAAGGCAGCAGTAAAAAAGAAACACAACTGTAGACTGGTTTTGTCCGTATTATGACTTATCCCTATCGTACAGTCATCAATGTTCGCCGCTGCCATATGCCTCTGGAAGCCCCGTCTATGCTGGAGGCTGATTATCTTCGCACTCTGCCGACCCATTCTCACTTGCCCAAGGCAACGATACATCTAATTTGCAAAAGGACGAGACATTCTTCACAACAGAAAAAATATTGTTGCTTTCATTGCCATTTTTACCAATGAAATGATAATGATTTAATTATTGTTTCCTTCTGGCAAGCTAATAGGCCCCCCAAATTCACAACTCGTGTTGACCGTGACTCGAGCTCTCGTCCGCTGGGCTCGTTGCTGTCGTACGCTAACCACTGCCGTCACAGCAAAGAGGTTGGGGTTGCGCACACCTCCTCTCTCCACACACACCAGCCGGCTCTCATCACATGTGCCGCAGAGAGTTGGGATATCACCCGAGACGGCTCAAGACTCGCCGCCCATCAAAGGCCGATGATTCCCCATGTATCCGCCTTCGTTGACCAGTGCTGGGACGCAATGCGTGAGGCAGGGTTGTTGGAGGCTGCTGACGCAATGAGGGCTCACCGTTGCGATACCGGCACGGTAGGAGGGAGAACGTGCAAGAAACAGGATTCACGCGTGACGGGATTTTCGCGAGAATCGGGACGAAGTCGCGATGTGTGGCTGGTGGACGGTGTGGGCCGAGACGAACGGCAGACTTTCACCGCAGTATATTTTCGCCACTTTCGCAGCCTTACGCCTACAACACCTGGCAAGCCCTGATGATCACCCCTTTCCAAGTACTAACCGGGCTCAATCACGCTCACCTTCTGAGATCCGTCATGATCGGGCGTATTCAGAGTGATTTGGCCGTAAGCAATGATTCGCACGAATTACAATTAGCTACGTCAATTGTTCTGAGATTAATATAGAATGATGCATCATGCATCCTTGGGGTGGTGGCATGGCCTAGGTGGAGCGCGTTCACCGCTTGTTGTAGAGGTTCAAGGTTCAAATCCAGCGACCGCCCAAATTATTACTGTAGCTGTCAAAAACAATGTTAAGGGCAGTCTCGTTCACAGTGGGCGTTAAATATCCTCTGACGGAATTTGCCGGTGTAAGGGTTCAAATGTGCCATGAATTATTAAATTATCCGTAAATTACTAAATTGGGATTATACCTAAAAATTACCGCCCCGGCCAAACAACTTGAGCTACAGGTCATTATTTGAAACATGTTTCAGAGTTGTATTCAGGGGTAAGACAGGCCCTGCTGATTTATTTGACGATACTGTACAGTACTTCAAAACAGCATTGACATCCAAAGACTTCCTGCGAATGTGGCCCGTGGCAACCTGTGTGTTCTGCATGGTGATCACATTGTCCATGCTGAAACCTGCGTAGCTTGCGAGATATGGCAACAACGGGTGGATCTGTAAAAACTACTGGGACATCTGTAAAAAAAAGAAAGTTTCATCACTCATCGAATGTATCCGGGATAAAGATTCTCATTTGGGGCAGAATGTTTACTTATTGTATTTATCTGACATCATGACATTATACCACGAAGTATATTTAATTACATTAGACAGTATAATGGACCCGACTGACACGGTGTTGAGAATGCCTTCATGTTCTTAGGTTTTTTCGGTAAAGTCACGTAGGTAATAAATTTAAATACAAATTTATAAAAGTACAATTATTTTATTATATTATTTTATTTTTATTTTACTTTTATTAATTTAATTTTTTTACCTACGTGACTTTACCGAACAAAAAACCTAAGAATATGAATCCTTGCAGTCACGAAAGCTTAAAATCTAGAATGAATGCCTTCATGCATGAGTGGCTTATTAAAGGGGCTGTAAAAACACTATTACGGCATTTTTTTACACCAAATATTTCGATTTGCTATTATTTCTTTTTACCAGGTACGGCCCACTGAGCTACACAGCTCTTTTTCAGAAGCGACCTGGCCACAAATGATCGCTCAACGTAGTGGCTTATCACGTGGAAATGTATAGCAACCAAATACAACTCGAATCGCACGAGGGAAAAACCGCAGGACACGGAGAAAAATCTACGCAACCACGGGAAGAGAGACACGCAAACTCCAAATACACAGCAGGCGTCAGGGTCGAACCCACGACCCCTTCATACCGGGCGAGGTCGTTCGCCGCGTGGCTGAGCAAATACAATACGTGGTGGCCAGGCCTTAACAAAAGGTCATCACCTTGTATTCTAAAACCATCTTAGTGAGGTAATAAAGCCTGGAATGACGATGCATAAGTAAAGTTCACACTATTTATAGAAATAATCTGACTTTTTAAATTCCATATTCCACGAAG
Source organism: Entosphenus tridentatus (assembly GCA_014621495.2). Classification (NCBI taxonomy): domain Eukaryota; kingdom Metazoa; phylum Chordata; class Hyperoartia; order Petromyzontiformes; family Petromyzontidae; genus Entosphenus; species Entosphenus tridentatus. The sequence continues at coordinate 2,725,371 of CM025650.2, forward strand.
GGTCGTGTAGGTTCGTGCAGTGGGTAGTCCACCAGATGGATTTTATCGCTCAGGGCCAACATCAGTGACGAGTGGAGTCCGTAAGGGGCCGTCCATAAATGACGTTACGCAACTAGGGGGGGGGGTGGTCAGACATTTGTGACGATGTGTGACGAAGGGGGGGGGGAGGTGAGAAATGTGACGTCACATCAAAATGCGCAACTTTAAATAAATATAGGCAACACGTTCTACTGAATTAAATAGACTTTTTAATACATGTTTTCTCCTACAACATCAGAGTGCAGCGCCACATTAAATACGCACTATAATGACAATAGTTTAAAGCGATTTGAAGCATGTTTAATTTTTTTTGGGGGGGGAGAGGGCAGAGCTTTGTGACGTCATATTTGAGGGGGGGGGTCTGACTTTTTGTGACGCCGTGTAACTAGGGGGGGTGGGGCAAAAATCGTCCAAAATCGCTTGACGTCATTTATGGACGGCCCCAACATTTTGGCTGTACCGCCGTCTCCTGGCGAGCCGTGGTATGACTGCACCTCGACGCCAACGGTAAAAGTGAGTTTCGCAACATATGTACGATCCACCAACACTCGCCTTCCAGAATGCTTGTAAAGTGATGTTTATTTAATGAGGCTGAGACCACCGCTGGCGGGAAATCGGCAGTAGTTACTGTTCAAGTTCATGTATTAGGTATAGCCCTGTGAGCTATTCGGCTCTTGAATAGGGTGCAAGAAACATAAAACAAAAACATGAACAAGAAAACATCTTAAAGTGACTATGTGCAAACAGAAATCCAAGAGAAGACAGCAAAATATTGCAGAAAAAGCACTGTACACCAACACTGTGTGCAAAAATCCCAGTGGGATGCAAGTCAAACAACAACAACCACAAGACAACTTAGATTAAGGCCATCAGTCTAACTCTGTACTACAACAAACAAACATGGCCAAACCAAAAAACTTTTCGAAATTCACCAAAATAAAGCCATAAAAGCAATGAAACAGTGATCATAGGAGCTGTGACCGAATTTTCACAATAAACGACGTGAACAACATGTATTACCAAACTCATGCAGCCATAGCTGGCTGCATGAGTCACTCCACAAACAGCAGGAGCATCAGTCGGAGTATCAACATTTCTAAATGCACCTTTAAGATCAGCACACTAAATAAAAACACAGATCATACTTTGCAGCGATCATCCGGAGCGAAACATTGTATTTCAGGCCACTGAATAGCAGTGGCAGCTAGGGGTGTACAACTCCTCTAGAGCAGTTTTGAGTGAAGATCTCATAGGTAGTGATTCAAGTTGCAGTTTATTGGCAATAGCATTCCAGACCCTGGGGGCATCAATAGCAAAGGCCCTTCCTCCAGTATTTATACGGCAATAGGGAATGTGAAGCTGGTAAATGAGCAAAGACCTTAGGTCAAATTTGTTCTTTGAAACAGAGAGGAGATCCAGCAGGTAATCTGCGGATTTTTTTGTAAGTACATCATGAATAAATAAGATCTGATGCACAAGCCGTCGAACATTGAGAGATGTTAAGTTTGACCCAATGTAGAGATCACAGTGGTGAGTCCTATATGGACAGTTCAATGCAAATCTAAAGGCCGAGTGATACATTGAGTCAAGCTTCTTCAGTACAGTACTAGGAGCTGATTTATATACGATGTCACAGTAATCAAGTAGAGGCAGTATCGTAGCTTTTATCAATTCCAAACGGAACATAGGGGGGAAGCAGTGCTTGTGTCGATACAGAAAACCAATTTTTATTTTTGTCTTTTTACCAATATAATCAATGTGACCTTCAAAATTCAGTTTTGATTCAAGAATGACCCCAAGATACTTATAGATCTTGACTTGCTCTATTTGATAATTATTTAAGGAATGTAATTGGGGAAAAATTACTTCCTGCTTTAGTCCTGGTGAGAAGCATAGCACCTTGGTTTTGGAGGTATTCAGGACTAGTTTAAGTGCAACTAGCTGATGTTGTAGTTTGTTGAAATCACCCTTGAGCTTATCAATCACGTCATCCGGAGAGTGGCCAGCAGTAATCAGTATCGTGTCATCTGCAAAAAGATTTACCCTGGAATGATCCAGGTCAGTGCCCACCCAATTCATTGACATAAAGAGAGAACAAGAGGGGGCCGAGGATTGAACCCTGTGGAACCCCTTTTGTTATCTTAACACTGTTTGACCTTCAACCATCTGTGAGTACAGTTTGGGTGCAAAAGAGAGGTAATTTTTTAACCATTCTACTGCGTGTTTGGAGAAACGGAGGCAACTTAGTTTACTTAGCAGGGTGTTGTGGTCGACTGTATCAAAGGCTTTGGATAAGTCAAGAAAAAGACTGGCGCAGTACTGCTTATTATCAAGGTTACTGTAAATGTGATTCAGAGAGTTTAATGCAGCAGATGTGGTGCTGTCTTTTTTTTGGAACCCAGATTGTTTTCGATGTAATAGATTGTTGTCGGACAGGAAACTGCTAATTTGGTAGTTCAATAATAAAAAAAAATTCATCAACGGGGACAAAATTGAGATAGGTCGGGTAGTTATTTGAATCATCTTTAGGGCCCCCTTTGTGAAGTGGACGAACATAGGAATGTTTCCATTCTAGAGGTATTGATGCTTCTTTGATGAACAGGTTGAAAACATGGGCTATAGGTTTGTATATTAGGTGACCAACAGTTAGCAGAGCAAAGACGGGGATAGTATCTGCTCCGATAGAGGAGGACCCTTTGAGGTAGGACAGTTGTTTCAGAACATTACTTTCGTGGATTGGCTGGAAACTAAATTCGTTTAATGTTTGGACAGGGGTGTAGGAATTTGCATGTGCAGGGGTGACTCCCAATACATTATCAAAAAGGTCACCAGCTTCTGAAAAATGAAGGTTAAAATTGTCAACTATTTTTTGGGGCTCTGAAAAATATTCCCCATTTCGGTTAAGCTCAACGGGCAGATTATCTGTGTTAGATGCCTTTTCGATACTTTTGATTGTTTTCCAGAAGATCCTGGCATTTCCATGTGATTCCAGAAGAGTGGAGGAAAAGTATGCATTTTTTGCATGCGGTATTTTTTTTTATGCATCCATTCCTTAAAATCCTGTATTCTAACCAGTCATGGACCAAAGTACTTTTCTGAGCACATGCCCAAGCCTTGTCCCTAGTTTGCATGAGCTTAGTAATCAAGGGATCAAACCATGGTGGGCGGTTGCCTTTAGTTTTAAATCTAACCAACCGAGCATGTTTGTTAAGAATTTGGAGAAACGTGTACCTGAAGGTCTCCCAAGCCGTAGTCAGGTTGGGGATATCACAGACCTTGTCAATATTCGAGTGAAGCACATCATCATCAGTAAATTCCTGAATGCTGAAGTGTCTCATGGAGTGCTTCTCAACCAATCTAGGGGGGGCTTTGGGTCTGGCTGATGATCTCACCCCAAATATGAAGGAGTGATCACTAAGGTTATTATCAAGAACACCAGTCAGTGCGAAATTGTGAGGGGCATTTGTTAATAGGGCGTCAAGCAGAGATGACTGTCCCGGGTTTTTTAGGTTGGGTCTTGTGGGGACATTTATTAATTGAAATAGGTTAAATTCATCTGCAAAATTTGTGGCCACGGCCAGCGGGTTTAGCCAATTCCAATTGAGATCACCCATTATAATGATTTCACCTTTAGGAAGGCCCCCAAGGAGCTCCTTCAGTGTGTTCCCAGCTTCAACATCCTTACCACTAGGTGGTCTATAGCAGCACACTACCAATATCTGTTGTATTTTAGGGAGAGTGATTCTGAGAGCCAGACCTTCAAAGCAATATTTCTTTAACAAGGAATGAGCTGGTGAACATGCAATAGTACTACGAACATATATGGCAATTCCACCTCCTTTAGACCCTCGGTCAAGTCGAAAAAGGTTGTAGTTCTCAATCGTAATCTGAAAGTCATTGACGGCCGGAGTGAGGAATGTTTCTGTAAGGCAGAAAATGTCCGGGTCCAGATTTGCCACTTCTAGTTTTAGTTGACTTAATTTAATCACAAGCCCTCTGATGTTGACGTGTATAACACCAACACCTTTTCTGCCAGAAAAATCTACAGAAAGGAGTTCTTTACATTTGGGCCAGGGTGAAGCTCAATACCTCCCAGAAATAATAAAAGTAGAATTAATAGTTTGCACAAGTATATTCTGTGAAAGGATGAAGAGCGACGAACCTTGGACGAATAGCAGCTGCTTACGTATGGTGACATTTTAAAGAGCAGAATGAAGTTAGGAAGGAGTGCTGGTGAATAGGACAGAGATAGGATTTAAAAGGATACAATGATGGAGTGTAGAAGTGGCTATAAGCTGTTTCACTAGCAGGTGTAGTGGCAAATGGAGCATCAACTATGGACTCGAAATAACGAGGGCTGCCAGTGGTGGAGTTGTGTTTGGCACTAAATATGGCCGGGAGGGACAGCAGTAGAATACACAGCAGAACTGCCATCTTTAAAATAACAAAGAACCACAACAGTTAAACGCACACGTGAAAACGTACAGGTAGGCCGAGCGCGAGTAATGTCTTGCCACACTCGTCACACATGTACGGCTTCTCGCCCGTGTGCTTGAGTTTGTGGTGGCGGTCAGCTCCCGGTCACGAAGTTGACTAGTCGTTCAGGCTCTTGCTGTTTGTAAGCACACCTTTGTGCGTTGCTATTCTCTACGCTAGTGTGCATGTAACCTAACACTTCACTCTTTTTTTTCTCTCAAGCAGCATATTCGCGAACAGGGCAATAACCTGATCAAGCAGGTGAAGGGTAAAAACCTCAAGGAGCGGGTCAAGATGGTCGAGGGCTTCCTGCAGAAGCTTCGGCTCCTTGCTAACGGAGAGTGTTTCTGAGCAAACCAGGCAGCAGCAGTTAAGGCAGACCCAATGAGCAGCAGCTCAGGCAGGCCCAGGGAGTAGAAGCTCAAGCAGGCCCAGGGAATAGCAGCTCAGGCAGGCCCAGGGAGTAGCAGCTCAAGCAGGCCCAGGGAGTAGCAGCTCAGGCAGGCCCAGGGAGTAGCAGCTCAGGCAGGCCCAGGGAGTAGAAGCTCAAGCAGGCCCAGGGAGTAGCAGCTCAGGCAGGCCCAGGGAGTAGCAGCT